>OY856410.1:389643205-390113205 GCA_963693085.1 Alisma plantago-aquatica | reverse complement strand
TTCATCTGGCAACTGTCTCTCATTTTGTCTCTTGTCAGTTTTATCTTCGTTGTCGCCCTCTATATCATCCCTGGCATCAACATGCATTATTTCTACGACCTCATCAATATCAAGGTTAACGACCGCATGGTTCTCTGTGTTGTTTTCAACATTGTCGTTGTTCATCTTCGGCTGTGCCTCATTGAACTGCCCAGGTTTCTGTGGTGATGTTTCCCCTTTCCCCACAGAGTCTGCTGTTTTCTTCTTCTCTTTCCATACTCTTGTTGTTCTACCATGTCCTCCCTTTCCTTCTGGGCGATTTTCAATATTACTCGATGAGTCAGCATTATCCTCAGGTTCCTCACCTATCAATGCTGTGAACTTATTAGCTTGCCCAATGCCCAGCCTGGAATTCTGGTGGAGAGTTGGAGTCCAGCGGTTTATCCTGTATCTTGTTTCTATGCAATCTTTTATTATGCCTGCTTCTCTGAGTTTGCCAGCTGCCTTCATGGTTCCCACTGTCCACCTGTCTACGTTATTTTTCTGTATTGGCCTCTAGATTATGGTTATGAGTTTCAGGGGGGGGCTCCTTACATTCTGCCTCCAGGTGTCCCGTGCTGCCACATCTTGGGCATTTGTTGGGTATCATCTCGTATTCAACAGTGTATTCTATGCCATTGATCAACACTGTTGTTATTAGGGGCCGTGTAGTATCTATTTCAATAGCTAATCTTGCAAACTTGCTCCTTGTTCTCCCTACGGTGTGATTGTCGACTTTGATAAGTCTTCCCAGTGCGAGACCAAGGTACTCAA
The DNA here is from genome assembly GCA_963693085.1 of Alisma plantago-aquatica. Taxonomy (NCBI): domain Eukaryota; kingdom Viridiplantae; phylum Streptophyta; class Magnoliopsida; order Alismatales; family Alismataceae; genus Alisma; species Alisma plantago-aquatica. Next base: position 390,112,413 of record OY856410.1, on the reverse strand, counting down.
ATATTATTGGAACATAGAGATGCAGTGGCAGCTGTAGTATTTGCACCCAGGTTACAAGGAAATGTGCTAGTTCTTCAGAAGGTTTGAAGCTTGGATTCCATTCTCATACAGCGAGACAGTGCCCGAAAATTTTCCATGGACCTCCGGTAAGTGCCGTTTCGAAATATGCACTTATCTAGTTCAAATATGTTATATCTTCCTGTCAGTCACCCAGCATGACATCTGCACAACAAAGTGCATCATATCTAGTTCAAATATGTTATATCTTCCTGTCAGTCCCCACATAGCTTTGATGCGGTCGCGCATCGTCATATAGCCTATCTCTCCTCCAATGAGCTTGGCGACTACCGCGTACCGCCATGGATCTACCAGGTTCTGTTGCACCTCAGGTGAAACATCGATAACAGGGACGTCGTACTTCTGGCTGAAGGATACGTCTTTCTCATCCAGATCATTAACGAACAGGGCTTTCAAGAAAAAAACAGTTCCGATGGTTGAGAGGGCTTGTTCGTGGTGTGCCCTGTCCACGCCGGGATCGTCTGTGTGCTGGAACCCAAGGCCGGGATGTCTGGGCCCGTGAACCCCGGGTGTTCGCGTATCTCCTTTCCGGTTTCACCGGACTTGTTGACTCCTTCCTCTTCTCCTGTGCGTGACTCTGGATGGGTGAGGATCTGGTTTCCCCTCATGCCGCTCCATTGGAACTGGATGCTGACGCTAGGAACCGCCACACGGACTCCACTCTCCTCCAACCGTTCTCCCCCTAATCTGCTCTTCCCCGGATTCCGCTCGTCATCCTTGTGGTCTTCGGCGTCTTGGATGCTCTCTGCCCGCGTTTGTGGCCGGTTTCAGCCCCCGGAAAGCGGCCGCCGCCGGCATGACTCCCATACCCTCGCCCCCCACGTCCCCTCATGTCTTTTTTCCCTTTTTTTCCCTTTTATAACATATTTGACCCTTCCTTTCTTGGAACATCTCTTTTTCCTTATATGCATATATTTGAATGCTTACTTTCCTTGTACTTGTTTACATCATGTATTTTCATATTCCTATTTATAGGGGATCATTTAGTAGTACATTCACGGGATTCACACATCATAATATGGTACTACCTAACTAGGGCTAGAACTTTCTCCCATCTTTTTTGGCGTATGTCCTATTTTTTCATCTTTAGGATTCTTAGGGTGTAATTTTCTTGTGGGTTGAGTAGACCCCATCATATATCTTTGCATACCCTGATGGGGTAACTAGTCTTCTCCATGTCGACTGCAAAATAGAGAAATAATTCTCTTTTTCCCAATTCATTACTCACCCGAAGGGATAATTTGGTGTCAACTTCTTCTTAATGTGATTAACTAAGCCATATATGCAAGTAGCTAACTTCTGCCTCTCTCTTCCATTTATGAGTTTGAAGCCTCTCACACATTTAGAAACAAACGTCCCTCGCATCCAACCTAACAACATTTTTTTGTATCCCTATTATTTTTTACATGAAACCCACTCCTCTTCAATAAAGACAAAACATAATAATAACATGCTCTTACCACATCATGCTTTGGGAATTTTTCTATACACCGACAAAGAACAGAGTCCATGAAGAGTGATAGTTAGTGGTGACCTCTCCAGGCGTCAAGTTCTATTTCATCTAGATTCTTTCAGATCTTCACCACAACATCTTGCAACTGGTCGAGAAGAAGCTCAGTCATCAATTTTGAACTTGAAAAGTGGAAATTCTATGATGAACAAATAATGTCCTACCTCATCAACTCTATTCGTATTGACCTTCATATAGTATCATAGAAGAACACACCACTATTGTTATAAAATGATTTTCCACTTGTATTTATATATATATATATATATATATATATATATATATATATATATATATATATTAAAGGGAAGCATATTATTCATCCTGTTCCCTCAGTCTAGGCTCATCCTCGTTTGTTATTACATGGTGACCCAATGTAACATCCCCTTTGATTACCTCAAGGAGAAACTCAGGACATTGTGACCACCTAGCCCGATTTTCATTTCTACTTCTACCCCATTTCGCTAAGAAATCTGCTACCTTATTACCAGTTCTTCGTTTGAAGCTGAATTCAACTGAACTGAACGAACTTGCCAGCTTCCTGATGTATCTACACTCTTGTTTGCAGCTGACAGGGGTCTCCATTCTGCCTTGCACCATGCTGATCGCTTTGTTGCTGTCCGATTCTACCTATAGGTTGCTGGCTCGTCCCTTGCACTCCTGAATACCAATGGCGATGGCCCTCATTTCTGCCTTGAGGACGTTTGTGATATGGCCCTGATTGTAACCTCCTCCCAGCCACCGTCCTGCATGGTCTCTGATAACATAAGCTAAAGCCATTGCGTTCTTCTTAACAGATGCATCCACATTGAGTTTGATGTTTCCCCTTTCCGGCAGTGTCCATGGTATGTCTGCCGTAGGTGTTATCGGTTCCTTCTTTATAGAAAAAGCTTTCCTGCAGATCATCACATCTTGCTTGATTGTATTAAACAAAGCTTCCGTGCTAATACCATCTTCCCGGAAGACCACTGCACATCTTCTTCCCCATATCTTCCACATGGTCACTGCAACCCAGATGTTCCTATGTGAGCTGTCATTCTTCCTCCTCAGGTTAGTCTGCAACCATTGCTCGAACGATGTACCAGTCATCAGTTTAGATTGCGTAGCATTCTCTACTAGTGTCCAAATTTTCCTGCTTTCCGGACAATTAACGAAGAGGTGCATAAGTGATTCATTGTTTCTTCTACATCTCGGGCAGAGGGAATCCTCCGTGAATCCTCGCCTCATCCTTGCCTCGTTTTTCATTAAGCCACCATGTAGCCCTAGCCAAAGCAGCATCTTGGCCCTCTCCGGCACCTGGAGACGCCAAATAGTTTTCCACCGCCCCAGTGTCTTCGTCGAGTGCGCCTGTTGCAGGTTTCTGTAAATCCGCTTTGAAGAGAAGCTCCCTGCTTCGTCCGACAGATACCACAGCTCATCGGGACCAGCTTCAGGATTCGGTGGAGGCATCGAAAGAATGAGCTGCGCTGAGCTGTCAGTAAACCAGTAATGGAGGAACTCCACGTCCCAACTGCCGTGCAAGTCCACCATTGCCTCAACCTTCAAGTCGTTTAGCTCCGCCGGGACTTCTCTGCCTTGCTTCAGTGCTGGACGACAACCACCTTCCACCCATTTATCCGTCCATACATTAGTATTAGCTCCTGACATAACGATCCTCTCGGTGTCACTGATCAGCTCATCATGTATCCGTATGAGCGATCTCCACAACCTCGTCGCGCATGTCCTTCCTTTATTTGTTTTCTGCCAGTATTTCTCCTTCATCACCTGCTTCCAGACCATATTCCTGTTCGACATAAAGTCCCAACAGGTTGTCTGTATTCCAGCTTCATTCTGATCTCTCTCCCTCTTGATGTCAAGCCCACCTTCTCCTTTGCAGGCCGTTACCTTATCCCAAGCCACAAGATGGATGTCGTTTTGTTTCATCGCCCCTTTCCAGAGAAAAGTTCTGACCACTTGATCAATTTCATCACACACCGCCAATGGCAAGACCGTCGACTGTATCAAATAAACTGGGAGAGTGTTAAGCACTGATTTAACCAATGTGGCCCTTCCTGCTAGTGACAAAGAGTTGTTCGCCCAGGATGATATACGATTTTCAATCTTGTGGATAATGTCCAGATACAGTTCCTTCTTAGGTCTCTCATGAATAATCGGGACTCCCAGATGTTTCCCTAGATTACTCGTTTGGCGTATGCCCGTAATTCTTGTAATTGCCCTTCTTGTCGTCGACGGTGTGTTTGTAGAGAAGAAGATAGAAGATTTCTCCTTGGCTAACATCTGTCCAGACGCTCGTTCAAAGCTCTTCAAAACCTTCATCATGGTGCGGGCATGTTGAGTTGTTGCCTCTCCAAACAGGATGAGGTCGTCCGTGAAGCAGACGTGAGAAACTCATGTGCCTCTTTGTGCAACTCTGAAAGGCTTCCAGCTTCCCTCCTGTTCATGTACTGCGATCGTTTGGCTTAGCCTATCCAGGCATAAAACGAAAATGTACGGGGATAACGGATCACCTTGTCATACCCCCCTGGATGCTTTGAATGGTGTGAGGTTCTCGCCGTTCCAGTTGATTGAGATCTCCCCTGCCTTGCTGATATTAAGAATGATGGTGATCATATGCGCTGGAATAGCTGTTCGACGTAGTGTATCTTCTATGAATTCCCACTCCATGCGATCATACGCCTTTGAGAGATCGACTTTGATGGCCATGGCAACATTCTTCCCCGATCTTGTTCTCATTGAGTGAACAAGCTCCTGGACTAAGATAATGTTATATGTAATTCTCCTCCCCGAAACAAAGCTACTTTGGGCGGGTGAAATCCAATCGGGCAAGTACGGTTTAATTCTCCCCACCATGATTTTGGATAACAGCTTGAGTCCGACATTGTTCAGGGCAATTGGCCTCAATTGGCTACAATTTTCTGGGGACTGCATTTTGGGAATCAAGACCATCGTAGCATTTGCTAATTTATCAGCAATCGATTCTCCTGCAAAGCAATTAAAAATCATTAGCTTGATGGACTCGCCCAGCTGATCCCAGTTCCTTTGAAGGAAACTGACATTTACACCGTCGGGTCCTGGAGCTTTGATGGGGTTCATCTTCATCAGCACGTCTTTGATCTCCTCCTTGGTTGGTGGTCACCCCATACACACCGTCTCCTCAGCTTGGAGTTGCGGGAAGGTGCCTGCAAATGCAGCATTAGCTTCTGTTCTTCTTCGCCTCTCCGTTCTCTTGAATAGATTGATAAAGAAGCTCCTCACCATAGTCTTGATTGCACTGTCGTCTTCCTCCCAGACACCTTCATCCGTCTTTAGTCTCATTATCTTGTTTCTCTGTCTTTTGGCTCTCACCAGTGAATGAAAGTATTTGGTATTAGCATCTCCTCCTTTCATCCAGTCGCAGCGTGCCTTTTGCCTCCATTCATCACACTCAGCATTGAGGATGTCGTTGTAAGCCACCTGCATATCAATTATCTGCTCATTATGCCTTTCATCCCACCTCTCTTTGGTTTCCAATTGCAGTTTGTTTATCCCGTTCAACAAAAATCTTTTCCTTGCTGTGAGTTGTTGTCATTCGGCCCTTTCCCAGTCAATAGACCGGTTCATCATCTTTGCCATAGCCTCATGGTAGGGTAAGGTGGCATCCCATTTCTCCTGCAAGAAGCTCGGGAAGGACTTCCTTGTGCACCAGATGGTGCTCCTCTTTGGGTGAGGTGCATACTTCCTAGCTCTGTCATCCGTTGTAATAAAAATTGGGGAGTGATCCGAGTTAATCCTCAGAAGAACCTCCACTTTAGTTGAAGAAAACACTTCCAGCCACGCCTGGTTGGCTACTGCCCGATCAAGCTTCTCGAACAACCACCCCCTTCTAAAGGTCATTTTTGGACCAGAAGCCCCCAGTTCCTCGAGACCGGCATTTGCAAGGCCCAGAGAAAATTCCCTGCAGCTGCTAGCCGAGACAGGTTCACCTCCCACCTTTTCATCTACTCGAAGCGCAGCATTGAAATCGCCCGCAACCAACCAAGGTGAAGGCGAAGTCTCTGCAAGAGTTTGCAAGTGATCCCATAGCAGTCTTCTTCCTGCCTGTTTTGTGCTCGCGTACACAAACGTTAACCATATCTGTTTATTAATCTGACAATGTATGAATTGCTTATGCCCAGCTACTATCTCCATCATCCCTATCCTATTCTTCCATAATACCCAAATTCCTCCTGAGAAACCGGTTGCCTCGACTCTGTAAGAGCGATCGTACCCCAGTGACGCCACAATTCTATCTGCGTTCGCTCCGCTAGTTCTAGTCTCCAACACAGCAAGAACATCGATCTTGTAGATCCGAGTTAGATCTCGTATTGTGTTTTGGGTATCCTTCCCGCAGATACCCTGTACATTCCATGTGGCCACTTTCATTGGGTAACCATTTGTGTAGGTCTCGGGTTATCTGGTCCCGGTACGTTTTCCTCCGATGCCTCCTCGTTCCTTCTGTTCTTCTTACGTGGTCCGTTCCTCGATAGATCCTTTGAGTTAATTACCTTCCTATTCCTGAGGTAAATCCCAACTGATGCCCCGAACGACATCGACTTACTCGGGCTACTCACAAGTGTCCTTCTCATCTCTGTTCCCCCCATCACAAAGGTGAATCCTCCCGGTTGATCGGCCTCCCCCTCTAGGATAATCACCGTATTCTCGCCTTCAATCACCACCGCCTTATGTTGTTTTTCTGTTCCAAGTGTTCGTTGCTGCTCCCCTTTACTCTGAGTCTTGGTATTGTAGCTTCTGTTGACCTCCTCGACCGTTCTTTTCTTCTTGTTTAAAGCCTTCCACTGTCGCCATTCGAATCCTGGTTTCGGACCGACGTTTCCTTCCAGTACCGGGCCCTGCGGCTGTTCCTCGTATGCATCCAAATCTATGAACCGGTTGGTTGTTGGAATGCCACCCTTCCTTCCTTGTGCATCTTGTTCCTTCCTAGGTTGCCTGATGAATGGTTGAGCATGCAGGTTTTCCGAGAAGTTACCCAAAGGTCTCACAGCTGCCTCCGCTCCCTCTGGTTGCTTCCCGGCACTTGTCTGGGTTTCTATAGCTTTCTTGCGTTCCACACATTCCTCCACTAGATGACCGATCTTCCCACAGAACATATAGATGCTTGTTAGGTTTTCGTATTCGATGTTGTACCTCACCCCTTGAACTACTATTTCCGACACCAATGGTTTGCTGGTGTCCAACTTCACGGCTATTCTTGCGAATTTCCCCCCCTTTTCTGATTGGTATTGGAGTCCACCTTGATTGTTGTTCCTATCGTGTCGCCGACTTCCTCAAGGAACTGTTTTTGGTAGAGAAATATAGGCAATCGCGGGATCCTAATCCAAACAACCATGTGTTTAGGGTTAGCTGATGAAGGTGAGAACGATCGATCCCAAGGTTGCACATAAAGGTAGGACCCCATCAATGGCCACAGTCCTCCTGTAAGAGCCGTCAGAGAGTCATCTTCTCACGTCAGTTGTACTATGAAATAGTTGTTCTCCAGATCAATGAGTTTGAAAGCTCCATCCGATCTCCACATGGCCTTGATTCTATCCTGCAACGTGAGGAAACCGACGTTTCTGGCAATAACCTTCACCACAACCGCGTACGTCCACGGCCTCATCAGTGCCTCGAATCGCTCCTGTTCGATTTCGAACGTCGGTGTTCCTTGTATCATGCATGTTCTGATATCTTGCTTTAGAAGCTTTGCGTTTGGATCATCAAAGACGAGGAACGGCAGCTTGCCGCTTCCGTCGCCGTCGGAGACGATGTCTTTATAAGATACAACTTTTCTTGGGACTGCTTCTTCCGTTGCCGCTTCCCCGCTTTTCCCTCTTTGTAAGGTCGAGAAATCTTCCAGCATCGGCGGGCTGTTGCCTCCTCCTTCGCTGGCTCCTTTATTACTCGCCACGTCCTTTCTACGTTTAGTAAAGTTCAAGGAAATTCCCAGTCTTCTGAGAATCTCATGCTGAGATTGCTTCTTACTCACCCGAACAGAATCCACCAGTGGATTATTGTGTAAGCCCGTCGACTTGTCGGAGTTTTCGATCACCACCGGCTCCTGCTCCTCCTTTCCTCCCTCAAGTTCAGTAGATGTTGTCGCATCAGTTTCTGAAGTCACGTCTGCTTCGACTTCATCGAGACCAATAGCCCCCTCCATACCTTCCATATCGTTCGTCGGTTGTTCCTCCTCCCTCATTGCTGTCTCCGGTGGTCGAGTTCCACCGAAACATCCTCGTCCACCCTGGCCTCCTCGGCCGCCGAACCCACCTCCGCGCATGAAACCCTAGCAGAGCCGAACCCTATTGTATAATAATGATATATTTTAAACTTGGTGTTCTTTGTTTTAAAAGTATGGATTTGATTTGCCAATCTTCCTTTGCAATAGTTTTCGTAGTTTTTACTATTTTTAATAATCCAATATTGGTAATGGGGAAAATAAAAGAGAGAAAATGTAATATTAAGTAAATTACAAAAGGTAATGGGTAATTAATAATATACATATGGAATTATGTGGAGTTTTCTAGAAAAGTGGTGTTGAAGGCAACTAATGGTTTGGTATTGTTTCCACTTAATTTTTAATGAGAAAAGTAATCAAAATAAGAAATATAGCTAGGTTTAGAAGAGAAAAGAATTAATTTGATGCCTTAAATAAAAGAAATAAGAGGGAGACTTGGTGACAAAGAAAAGTATCTTTTAAAAGAAGCATGCTAGGGTTAGGAATGAGCGTGGAGGGGGGTCATTGGCCTCCATAACCACACCCCAACATTTCTCGAGGGAACAAACTAGAATATCTGGGTCTAACCTTCAACTATCAACTGTGAAATGATCACCAAAGCTCTGATGATTCTGAACAATTTCATTACGCTATCATGGATGTTGAGGTAGATATTTATGAACATGGGATTCCCTTATCAGATATACCTGCTCGAGACAATCCTCTCTTCAAAAATAATTAACCCCCAGTCCCCTGAAAAAATGCCTCTTACAAGGACATAGAAAGTGGCGTTGCCAAATCATCACGCCCCTCAATTTGGGTTTTGACGACTAGAACGTCTGCCTCACAAAATAAGACATCATCATCAAGCACATTTGTGGAATTCCATGATTCCATATCATAGAAAATGAACTAGAAGAACTGATGAAGCCCTGGTGCATTATTTTAATAATTAAATTCATTGATTGAGATGTTCATTTCATGAACCTACATAATCACATCAGAACCATGTGGAAGCCAATTGCTGATTTTTTCCTGATACATCTGGAAAATTAGTACTTTCTAGTTCAACTTTTAAGGGAAGATGATTATATCATTGCTCTCATCGGCGGTCCATGGCCCATGATGGGATCCTACCTCACCGTCCAAACCTAGGACCCCAGATTCATCCCTTCTAAAGACAATCCCCAATATGTTGTTTCTTGGGTTAGGATTCCAAAACTATCAATCTACCTATACCAACGGAAATTACTCAAAGAGAGCGCATGGGTTCCATAATGCGATAGACTCCAACACTGATCTAAAATACAGAGGGAGTTTCACTCGTATAGTAGTCAAGCTTGACTCCACCAAACATCTCACCCCTTCCATCATGGTCCAAGGGGGAAAATATAAACTGGAGTATTAAAATCTCCCATTAATTTGCATGCACTGTGGTTGTATCGGGCACAAAGAAGACACATGTAGCATTAAAAGCTAGAAAACCATGGCTGCTATGACATCCATAGATAGCTAGCTAGAGCCAATCAAACCTCTTGGAGAATTTGCTGAAAAAATGCACATGAAGTCCATCCCAAGAAGACCAAGAAAATCCCCGCAAACAACCAATAAAAATGTGGAGACATTCAAAGCCTGTTCTAGGACACTGAAGTAGAACCAAACCTAATAGATGAACATAACATTATTGAAAGGATTACCAGAATCAACTGGAGGCAAAGAAAGAGAACTCGAGAAAGGACAACCAACAAACCCCTTTAGAGAACAATACAGGCAACAACCAATAACATGTCTCTCAACTAAAAGACAAAAGAAAGAACAAAGAACCTCATGCTAATGCCCATGTAGTCACTAAAATAGTGGATGATGATACAATGGTACTCCCAGGAAACCAGGACCCAGACTCACAACTCATCACCTTCTACTTCCACTTTAGTTTGTCCCATCCAAGCTCATATGGTTGACGTGTCCCTCCCCTGGGAAATGCCGGGATACACCTTCGTAATAGGAAGATAACCCCTAACACCCAGAAGTCTGGTCCTAGAAAAAGAGGAAGGCGATTCAACATTGATCTCGAAACCGCAACCAAGGGAGATTCGAGGACCCCCACTACTACAGAAACAATATTCAATGTCGCTTTTCTGGGCATCGGTTATTTAGGAAAACCGACGCCTATAATATTAGACGTTGGTTATTTATGCAAACCGACGTCTATATTCGAAGACCAGCCAGAAACGGGTACCGCTTTGTATTCAACATCAGTTGGTTATAATAGACCGACGCCTAAAATCGCCCGCGAAATCCAATTTTCGAGCGAAAACATTTTAGGTCACCTACATCGTCGGTGTTTTAACTATTCAACGACGCCTATTTAAAATGAAAATTTGTGTGAAAAGTCCCACTTTCAGTGTCGGTTATCCTTCGATAACCGACACTGATAATGGTTCCCACCAAATAATTTAGGGTAAAGGTTGTCTAGTTGGGCGTCAGTGTTTTACTATCAACCGACGTTAAAGCATAATAGGCGTCTGTTTTGTAGATAACCGACGTTGTTGACCAACTTAATAGACCCGATCACCCGACTCTTCCCCCTTTCTTCCTGTTTCATCACGATATTGTTGTGCTGCTGCTCGCCGCCGCTCTCCTGAAATCGCCCGACGACCCCGCTGCTACTCGTCGCCGCTATTGCTGGTGCTTCTACGCTCGCTTCCACCACTGCTGCTGGTGCGCTGCTGCTGCTGGTGCACCTCTACTCGCGGCCGCCTCTACTGCTGGTGTGCCGCGCGCTGTTCTGCTCATTCCCGGTGCCACTTTTGTTCACCGCCCACTGCTCTGCTCTCTCTTCTTCCACCGCCACTGGTGCCGCCGCTAGCCGCCGCTCTTTCCACGCTAGCTCCAGGTAGCCCTACCTCTTTGCTTCCTTCTTCCTAGCTATTTACCAACAGCAAGCACGACCCTGGCTGTGTTGGCCTACTACGGCCGTGCTGGACAACACAGCCGTGGTAGAGCAACATAGCCACGGCCGTTACCACGGCCGTGCTGTCCAGCACGACCGTGGTAGGCCAACACATCCACGATCGTGCTTTTTGTTGGTAAGGATATGAACAAATTTTTATGTAATGCTTTATGTAAATCCTAGGATATGAACAAATTTTTTGCTTGCATATATTTGTGCTTCTAATCCTAATGTTTGACTTAATTCAGTAAATTGTGATGCATGTTGAAATAAGATTTAAACTTGTCAATTCTAGCATCCTAATTTGATTTGATTAAACCTAACATTGATGAAACCCTAACATCAATTGTGATGAAACCCTAACATTAATTGTGATGAAACCCTAACATGTACATATCTATTATTGTGTTTGTTGGACTAGAAACCCGTCCAAGATTTACTCATTAGGAGTAAATCTTGGATAGTACCTGGTTTGGGACTGTTCTTGAACACCTAATCTCACTTAGGATGTAAGTGTATAATGTGTATTGGGTTTTCGAAAAAATTTCGGTAGCATTTTCCCGTTTGTTCTCTAAGTAGATATGTACTTAGAGAACAGTGGGGAAATGCTGCCGAAATTTTCTTGAAAACCCAATACACATTATACACTTACTAGTGAGATTAGGTGTTCAAGGATGGGATAGGTGGTACACATTTATTATATATAAGAATGACATCACATGTGTTTGTTTGCCTAGAAACCCATCCAAGATTTACTCATTCGGAGTAAATCTTGGATAGTCCCTGGTTTGGGACTATTCTTGAACACCTAATCTCACTTAGGATGTAAGTGTATAATGTGTATTGGGTTTTCGAGAAAATTTCGGCAGCATTTCCCCATTTGTTCTCTAAGTACATATGTACTTAGAGAACAGCGGGGAAATGCTGCCAAAATTTTCTTGAAAACCCAATACACATTATACACTTACTTGTGAGATTAGGTGTTCAAGGATGGGATAGGTGGTACACATTTATTATATATAAGAATGACATCACATGTGTGTGTTGGCCTAGAAAGTGAACAATCATTGTTCTTTATATTACTTGTACATTGGTATAAATTAGAATGAACAATCACTAAATTATATATTGTTTGTATGGAGTCCGGCTTCATTGTAGACAATAGGAGTAAATCTTGGATAGGATGAAAGTGTATACCCTAATCTTGTCCTAATATATACTTGTTTTCTATTTGATCATAGAATGGATAGATCATAGATGTCCATTCGCAATTGCTACACCCCGGAGTTTATATCTGGTCTTGATCAGTTTATTAGATTTGCCGAGGAACATAGGAAAAAACCTACAGATAGGTTCTACTATCCATGTAGGCATTACAGTAACAACTTGAAAGTCAACACTGGTGAGGAAATCAAAAGTCATTTCATGTGCAACGAGATTGTACAAGGCTATAAAAAATGGCACTGGCATGGAGAGATTTCAAACTCGAAACCAGTAGATGTCGATAGCAGTGCTTGGGTGGAAGAAGAAATTGCCTCCGATGACGTAGATGTGAACGAACCAGTTCCATTAGACATCGTTGATGCGATGCTGGATAGTTGTAGGGTAGAGCACACCGATCCACCTCCTATCTTTAGAAACATTGTGCATGATGCTGAGATACCGTTATACACAGGCTGTGCTAAGTTTACGAAGCTTAGTGCTGTGTTGAGATTGTATAAGTTGAAAGCTAACAATAGATGGAGCGACAAAAGCTTCACTTCATTGTTGACTTTGTTGAAAGAAATGCTTCCTGAAGGAAATGAGCTGCCAATCTCAACATACCGGGTAAAGAAAATGTTGTACCCAATGGGAATGGAGGCTAAGAAGATACATGCATGCCTGAATGATTGTGTATTATTTCAAAAGGACTATGTAGATTTGAAAGATTGTCCAAAATGTGGTGCGTCACGGTATAAATTGACGACTTCGGGGGAGTCCAAAACTGGTTCTCCTGCCAAGGTGTTATGGTATCTACCTATAATATCACAGTTTCAATGCTTGTTTGCAAATTCGAAAGATGCGAAGAATTTGAGGTGGCATGCATATGTTAAGAAAAATAATGATGGGATCCTACGACATGCGTCTGATTCCCCACAGTGGAAGAAGATTGATCTATTGTACCCCAAATTTGGTGAAGAAGATAGGAATCTAAGACTTGGGCTTTGTACAGATGGGATGAATCCATACGGGACATTGAGCAGCCAACATAGCACTTGGCCAGTCATGCTTGTTATATACAATCTTCCTCCCTGGCTGTGTATGAAAAATAAGTACGTTATGCTGTCATTGTTGATATCGGGCCCTAAACAACCCGGAAATGATATCGATGTTTATATTGAACCTCTGATTGATGACTTAAAGAAACTTTGGGCTGAAGGCGTGATGACCTATGATGCTTCAGGAAGAGAGACATTTCATTTGCACGCTATGTTGTTTTGAACTATTAATTACTTTCTAGCATATGGGAATTTGTCTGGATATAGTGTCAAAGGAGCTAAAGCGTGTCCTATATGTGAAGAAAACACTGATTCAATAAGACTAAAACATGGCGGCAAGACTGTATATCTTGGTCATCAAAGGTTTCTTTCAAAATTCCATCCGTATCGTAGGAATCACAAAGCATTCAATGGATGGAATGATGAACGGAGTGCACCTAAACCTATACCAGGGGATGTTGTTTATGAAAGAGTAAAAGACATTGTCAATGAATTTGGTAAGAAATCACAATGTAGTATGGCCACACAGAGTGACAATTCTTCATTCAAGAAGAAGTCAATATTTTGGGATCTTCCTTATTGGAGTTCTTTGATAGTCAGGCATTGTATCGATGTAATGCACGTTGAGTAAAATGTCTGTGATAGCATCATTGGTACTCTGTTAAATATACCAGGTAAGACTAAAGATGGGATAAAATCCAGACTGGACCTACGTGAAATGGGAATAAGGTCGGAATTAATAGAATTACGTGAAATGGGTAATAAAAGAACATACTTACCTCCCACTTGTTACACATTGTCTAGAAAGGAGAAGAAAGCTTTTTCTGAATGCTTGGTAAATGTTAAGGTGCCACATGGTTACTCATCCAACATCCGTAGATTGGAATCAATGAAAGATCTGAAGTTGATAGGTCTTAAATCTCATGATTGTCACACTCTAATGCAACAAATATTGCCCGTGGAAATTCGATCTATATTGCCAAAGCATGTAAGGTTTGCAATCACCAGACTTTATTTCATTTTCAACAGTCTATGCAGCAAAGTTATTGACCCTGATACTCTCGATAATTTTCAAAGAGAAGTGGTTGTTACCCTATGTCAGCTTGAGATGTATTTCCCTCCTTTGTTCTTTGATATCATGGTACATCTTATTGTCCACTTGACTAGGGAAGTGAAAATGTTGGGACCATTTTTCTTGCATTGGATGTATCCCTTTGAACGATACATGAGCGTTTTTAAAGGTGATGTTTGAAACCGTTATCGGCCTGAAGGGAGTATTATTGAAGGTTATGTGGCGAGAGAGGTTATGGATTTTTGCAATGACTTTCTGAGTGGTAATAACACTCATGTTAATGACAAGAATATTGAGGAGGGCAAAGGAATTTTGGGATCACAGGTGAATCTAATTAGCCGTGAGTAGTTGGAACAAGCTCACTTGTATATTTTACACAACATGGACGAAGTGAGTGTTTATATAGAGGAACATACCAATTTCATCAAGAGACAACATCCTCGAGCAAGTTCAATGTGGCTTGCTAGAGAGCATAATAAGACTTTTACTAAGTGGTTTGAAGATAAAGTCTTACATCAACTATCTCAAACACCAAATGATATTACATAAACTATCAAATGCCTCTCCTTTAAACCAAAACCGAATGTTAAGTCTTATGAAGGGTTTGACATTAATGGGTTCACATATTACACAAAGCGCCAAGATGATAAGAGTTTCGTCCAAAATAGTGGGGTCACTCTTCAAGCGTCGACTATGTATTTTGCAAGTGAAAAGGATAAGAGTCCACGTGAAGCTAAAATGTCATATTACAGTGTCATTGAAGACATATGGGAGTTTGACTACATAGATTTCAGAATTCCGCTCTTTAAATGTAATTGGGTTGATAACACCAAAGGAGTTATAGTGGATGAATTGGGTTTCACTTTGGTGAACTTTGAAAAGATTGGCGAGAAGGGTGAACCATTCATATTGGCATCATAGGCGAAACAAATATTCTATATCGATGATCCTGCAAATGATAATTGGTCGGTTGTTCTTCATGGTAAAAGACAGTTCATTGAAGATCCTATAGATGAAGAAGATAACTATGATAAGTATGATGACTCCAGTCCATTCTCAGTTGGGTTGCCAACTCCACAAAATATTGAAGCTAATGATGGCTTATATGTGCGCGGAGATCACAATGAAGGATTGTTAATTGATAAAAGATCACAATTTTAGAGGCATGTATGTTTATAAAAGATCACATTATCTTCTAGTTAATACAAATGCTAAATGTTTGCCTTTTTCTAGTTAATACAAATGCTAAATGTTTTCCTTTTTCTAGTTAATACAAATGCTAAATGTTTGCCTTTTTAATGACATTTTCATATGGCTGACCATGATGAGAATGATGTCCATGATGAGCATGAAGTTTATGATGAGCATGTTGTCCATGACGAGCATGGTGAGGATACCAATGTAAGTTATAAAAACATATCCTGTATTTCTATAAAATTCATTATCTTCTCGTTATGTCATATATCCCATATTTCTATATTGCGCTAATTCAGTGGGTTTATTTTTGTCAAATTTTAGGTTGATGATGCTAATGTACCCACTGAAGCACTGGAGCAACTTGATGCGCAACACCAAACACTTAACAAGAAAAGGGGCATCACTCTGTTGAAGAAGTTAATAGCGCTAAGGGGTAGTGGATCCGAATTGGTTGTGGAGTTTGATAATGGAGGAAATGCAATTGGAGTGAACCGCAATAATTTTGTAAACTATCTTGGGTGTGTCACTCAAAGCCATTGTGGTGTTAAGTATGATAATTGGCATAAAGTTCCTCAGGGGAATAAAGACTTGATATTGAAGGATTTATGGGTGAGTTATTATTATTTGCAATTCTATTTTGTAGATTAAAAATTATATTATTTGTAATTCTATTTTTGGATACTAGTTAATAAGAATTCTATTTTACAAAATCTATTTGCATTGGATGAGAAGCTACATCGTAAAAGCATGATGCAACATGCTGGAAAGATGATTAGGAACTATAGGACAAATCTCAACAAAGAATACATAAAAGATGGTGATAAGAACAAGAAGTCAACCCTTGAATAGTAGAACTTCTTGGACAAAGAAGATTGGGACAATTTTGTTGCTTCAAGAAAATCTGAAGAATTCAAGGAATTAGGCGTCACTCCCAATTTAATTAATATACGTTGTATTCACCTATTCAAGATTAACATTTAGTGCTACTAACCAAATCATTAATGTGCATACTAACTAGGCCCTCAGTGACGCACAAAAAGCAAGGCGTGCACTGAATGTGCATGACCACACTATGGGTCCAAAGGGCTATGCAAGCGTTCGCCAAAGACTAGAGGCGGAGTCTGCGGCTACTCAGGAGTCTGCTGCTACTCATGAGTCTGCCACACCCATGCCTTGCCATGATATCTGGATAGCTGGGAGGCAAAACAAGAAGGGTGAAATAAAGAAGCCCGTAACTGCTGAGGCGGTTGCGAAAATGGTAAAATACAACTCTTAGAGCAATCGTTTGAATATTGATTATTTGTGGTGTTAACTTACCAATTTCTGTTGATGGTGATTAGCGGGAGCTGCACGAGCAGAGGAAACAAGGCACGTTCATCCCTCAAGGCACAAGGGATAAATTGACAGTTTCTCTGGGTAACCCAAAGCATCATGGACGTGTTAGGGGTGTAGGCGCTGGTGTGGGCATCAAAGCATTCTTTGGGCCATCCCAGCGCAAACCCAGAGCGGGACTTTCACAAGAAGAGGTAACCTATTCTTTTTTTAGAATGTTACTGCAAAAGGGAATTCAATAATAAGAAGCTAATGTTTCTTTTATCCATGTATAGGAGAATAAGAGAGTCGAGGATATAGTTGCTAAGAAGGTCAATGATATAGTTGTTGAGAAGGTCAAGGAAGAAATAGTGCGGTGGCAGGCATCTCAGGCTTCCAATCAGCCTATGGCGACCCACTCTTCTCCTGATGCATAGACTGCAAGTAATCCTGGAGACCCATCACCTAACATGTCTTCTATAAGTATTGTTTATGACATTGTAGCTAGTCTTTTCAAGATGATATGTTTTCAAGATGATATGTATATATGTATAACATTCTTTACGTAAATTTGTAGGCATTGAAGCCATGCCGCTTAAGAATGCAAGACTATGTTGTTGCAGAGGCGCAGGCTTACCAGTCCCTTCCTGGGGCAACGTTTCATGGGAATCCAATGCCGCAGGGCTACGTTAGTGTGAGCCCGATATGTGTATTACCCGATTGGAGGGAAGCTGCATTGCCATATGCCCACCCAGATATTGATACACTTGGTGAGGCAGAAGGCAGGGTGATATTGTGGCCCAAAGCAGATGTCGTCTACACTACTGAAATTGTAAGATAAATTTACATTACTTTATATTGTTAATGTGTATATATGAGGTCAACTGATCTGAAATTATATATACAGGTTAAAAAGAAGACACCTGGAGCACCTAGGCCTCCACCTCCACTTCTTGCATTACCAAGTTGGGTTCCAACTAACCTAAAATACCCGTTAGGTCCTGCTTGTAGGGGATTGGCATGTTGGCTACGGGCACATAATATACATTGCCCTATAATTGTTTCTTTAGAAGCAGATTATACAGGTCAATCATACGATAGCTCTTTATTTATACAAGATATTATTGAGCTATTTATGTATGATTGGATGAATACATCAATGATAGAGACATGGATAAGGTGAGATCTTGTTTATACATCCATATACCTTGTGTAAGATCTGGTGATCTAGTTTCTTATATATTGATGCATACGTAATACATGTTTTGCAGCTACTTAGTCAAAGATCAATGCAAACAATTTGCATTTTATCATGTGGGTTTTTTTATTCCATCATTGATTAGTATGGTAGCTAAAGACCCTAATAGTGTTCAAAAATACTGTATAGATGCTTTTACAATTTTTGGTCAGCAAAAGAAGACGATAATAATAGCTCCATTCAATGTCAAGTAAGTTTACTTTATATATAATTTGGACTTAAGAAAATTCCATTTTTATTGTGCATTTTGTGTTATTAATTTTTAACTTTTTTACCTCTAGCTGTAGACATTGGGAGTTACTAGTTATTATCCCTGGGACGTTCACTGTTTATTATCTAGATCTTGCGGGAAGTACATTGAACACTAAAATTGGACACATATTGAGAATGCCATTATTCTGGTGAGAAATATTTCATTTTTATATCCGTTAACATCTGTTATTACATTACTATTTAATTATGCAATTTACTGTGTTACATTAACATGTAGGGGTTTAGATGCATTCAAAAATGCTGGAGGAAATGTCCCAAGGAGAAAGAACTAGCCAATAATTTGGGAGAACGTAAAAGTAAGTTCTCGACTCCAATGTATATATTATTTATGTGAACTGTGCTTAGTTGTATTTATTAATATTTTGTATGTTTCAATTTATAGTGCGCTACACAAGACAACGACTGGGCATGCACATACTATGTGATGTGATTTATGTAGATGATTATCTGACATGCCACATTGGATATTAATACCATACATGATGTATTATATATAGTTTCATTATTAGTATGAAATATATCAATCTTATTTTTATATTATTACTTATATATATACATCATTCTCTTTGCAGGTGTTTAAAACTGACCACACTATAGGTAAACACTTAAAAATGTACATGCTCCATATACGATGGAAGCACTAAATGAAGTAAGAGAAGAATGGGCAAAAGCCATACAAGCAGTGGCGATTGTAAGATATAATTGGGATGCTGATAGCGATGCTGAATGATATTTTGTAAATGAATATTTCTGAATGTTTATACATGTCTGAATGTTTCTACGTGTATTTGAATGTTTCTACATGCGTGAATGTGAGAATTGAATTGATGTCTGAATGTATCTACTTGTGTGAAAAAATATTTGTTGATTTTGCAGGTTTGTGACCTGTTTGTAGGCTGATATCAATGGATGTCATAAACCTACAGTTTAGAAAACTGAACTGCAGGTTCTCATCCTGCTGACCAGCCACAGCAGACCTGCAAATTGATAAGAAAAAAAAATTAAAGTATAGTCATCGGTTATTTATAGAGCACCGTCATCAAAGGCCAACATTGTCGGTTATTAGATAAAAACCGACGCCTAATATGACAAACAACCTGACCGTGCAGGAAAGCACAACCGTGGTGGAAAAGGCATCGCTTATTTGTATAAAACTGACGCCTATAGTATTAAACACGGCCGTGCAGAAGCACGACCGTGTCGTCTGGGAGTATGGCGTCAGTTGTTTAGTTGTTAACCGACGCAGAAAGTGTCGTAGGTGGTGCCCTTTTTTGTGGAGCGAACCCTATAGATGTCGGCCAACTATATATAACCGACGCCTATAGATCATATAAGCGTCGGTTAGAAAACCGACGCCGAAGAGTTCGACCTTTAGCGGCGCCCACATAGGCGTCACTTGAAAACCGTCACCAAAGGGGGTTAAACAACTGACTCCAAAGGCGTATTCTGTAGTAGTGCCCCGAAATCCTTGTTAAATGAACTACACCTCATGGAATGTTCAAGGCATCTACTCAAAATATACACAATGTATGCGAATATCCTATCACATACCAAATCGACATCTTTGAAATTCTTGAACCTAGAACAAGTTGCGAATATGCAAATTCCATTATCTGTAACCCATGATTTGAGAAATCTCACCTTATTGAGCAAACAAGCTTCTCCAGAGGCATATGGGTTATGTGGAAGTACCACATAGGCAAAGTGGAAATCCTTGTTGTTCATAAATAGTTCATACACTCTCTGGTGAACAAGTCAAATATAATAACATTTGTGTACGCTAGCACCAAGCAACACAAATGTTGAGAACTTTGGAGACACCAACACTCCATCTCAACCTCCTCATCTCTACTATGGCTAGTGATGGGGTACTTCAACATAATCCTAAACACCTCTAAAAGATCTGGAAGTGACTCATTCAATTCCATCACCTATCATGATTTTGCAGACGCACTCTTCTCATATGTCATGGAGGAACTCAGAGCAACAATGCCCTACATGACCTTCAAAAGGAAACTCGTACAACAATGTCTAGATAGGGCAGTCTCTAACATGGCCATGATCAAATCCCATCCAAACACATTAGTTTTCATCCTCCCCAAAGTCCACTCCGACCACACACTTGTCCTAGTTAGGACCAACACCCACAACAAGTTCATCAAACACCACCTAAAGATAAGCGTCAGTTGGACCAACAAACCCACATTCAAAGATTTCATCTCAAGTTCATGGGACACCTCTTTAGACTATCAAAATACTCAAATAACTTCATGGATAAAGCCAAACTCTGGGACAAAGAGGAGAAAAAGAAACTAAGGAAGCAGAAAGATCACCTCCTTACTAACATTAAGAAGAAAAAAAAATCCAGGAAATGTGCTACAATGCAAACTTGGAGAAAGATATCATCCTCATGCAATAAGAGTACACTGACATCCTCAACCAAGAAGAAATAGTCTAGAGACAAAAATCCCAGTGTGACTGGATTACCCTTGGAGACTCCAACACAATATACTTCCAAGAACTAGTGAAAAAATAAAGAAAGAACACTATAACTAAATTGAAAGATGATTCAGGAGCATGGATTGAAAATGAAGCCGCTTTGCAAATGCACATAATGTCATACTTCAACAACCTCCTCAGATCTAACAATAATATGAATGCAATTTTGAATGCCTCTTACCCAAGCTCATTCCCTCAACTCTCTTTGATACTGCAAATGTTGCGAGAATCATACAGTTCGTGATAAACTACAACATGAACAACTTTGAAAAGAGTTGACAAAGTTGTTGGACATGTTGAGGACAGTAGAGGCAAAGATGAAGAAAGACAAACCATAATCTTTGATGTGATCAAAGAAAAGGTAATTCTTAAGGGAAAGGATAAGGGCAAAGCAAAGAAGTGTTCTGATGCTAGCCAGTAATCCAAGCCGTCTTCAACCTTAAGGCACATGGGGAAAGTGTGTATGAGGGATTGCCCTCTATATCTGGAAGAATAAAAGAAGATGAAGGAGGGGATGGAGATCTCCACCTAAGGTATCATGAAATGAACCACTTCTTTATCTGAGGTATATGATACCAAGATATGGATATGTCATATATGATATGCAATATCCACAAAGAAGTGATGGCCTTTGAGAAAGGACCAAGAAAGAAGTACCCATCATTGGAGCAAGTGTTTCTGCCATAGATAGGAGTACCTTTCAGTTTATTTCAGCCTAAAGGGCACGAAATAGAGTTGAGAACTGCTATTTCATATTTTCCAATAGATAGAAACACTTTATTTTTGCATATTGTGTGACAATGATGGCAATCAATAAAGAGATGTTTCAATTTCTAAAGATATGATCTTTGTGGCAATGCCTTGTTTATCTTATGGTATTTGATATGCATAAGATCAAATGATACCTAAAAGTTATAGATAACTCAAACAATCAAATTAGCATCAATCATGAGAAATTCATTTCTAGTTTCCATGTGATGGATAAATCTAGACTCTTTTGGTTAGAGAACCAGTAAGAGACATGAATATCTTGGACATGATTAATCAATCTTCACTAAAGGTAGTGGGAGAATGACTATCCTATTAGGTATGATACATGTGATGTATTTACATGCCTATTGGAACAAATGCTAATACTTCAAATGGTGTTTAGAGAAATACCAATATGAATATTTTGAAGTGTTCAAGATTATCATAGACGAAGTACAAATTTGGTAAAGTGTTAATTCTTGATGAGATCAATGAATGAAATACTTGGACCGAATGTTTGAGATCCTTATGAATGATTATGATAGTGTATCATAGTAAACTCATTATTAAGGCATGGTGATGTCTAAATCAAGAAGGAATCATACTCTAAGGAGTTAGAGAATGATTATCAAATAACTGAATTCTTCTTAATAAAAGAATACCCCACACTAATAAAGGACATTGAGAATCACAAAGAGTTGTGAGTTCTTATATCCTTGACAGATACACCTCAATTATCTATGTGATGAGTTGCTCATGTAATGAGTCAACTATCTAGATGAATATGAGGAACTAAATTTTGAGTTATGGTTTATGACCATTACATCCTAAATGACATCCATGTGAACCATAAGGTATGACCTTGATGGTAGCACCCATTGGATGAAATCCATAGGTGCAAATGAATCTTAAGTGTTAAGATACATGGATAACATTTTGAGAAGGATGATGCTTGTTGATTGCAACTTAATGACTAAGACATTTGACATATGAATACTAAAATCACATTCCTATCAGGAATAAAACAAGGATGTGTACGTGATACAACCTATAAGGTTTATGAATCCATTAATGCAAATGAAGTCTATAAGTTAAAATGGACTAATCAATGTGATTCATTGAGTACAAGCAACTCAGAATTGGATATTTACTTTGATGATATAGTCAAAGGGTTTGACTGATATGTCAAAGATAAAGAAGGGATCTGTGATTTAGTGGGAGCGTGTTCACATTCCACATGTTGATGTGAAATGGAAATGTTCTAGAATGGAAATACAAAAGTGGAAATTATCTTTAAGGAAGATAGAGATGTTTCCTATGTGATAGGAATAGAGATATATAGAGATAGTTCTCAAAAACCTCTTGACCAGAAAAGAGAAAGCATACATTGGCAATCTATACTGAAGGGTTCAGTATGCACAAATTCAGTGGGAGAAAACTTGTCCATGATACATGGAGTTAGTATCCCAACGCCAAGTGTCCAATTCTTATAAAGAATGGTAACACTAAGAATAGATATGGATCTATCATGTATGAAATCATCCCATTAACTTGCATGTATCGACATGGCAAGAACAAAATGCATTCATCATCTTGTATGTAGGACATGGCAATATGATGTGCTCATCCTAATAACTTGTATGTGAGACATCACGAGTGGATGTATGTCTGCTTCCAGTAAGGGTTACTGGAATACCATGAGAACTTGATAAGTACTAGAGAAGTACTAGTTCTATGGAGATAAGGAAGAGTTCAATGTAAAGAGTTACATTGATGCGAACTTCCGAAAGGACATCAAATTTATCACAAAATTATATATAGGATATATAAAAGTGAAAGTTTGTTGTTAATTGGAAGTGTTCCAATAAAACCATTTAAAAGGGAATGCCGAGTATCTATGCGTTAGAGAACATCAATGGATACTATATGGATCTGGAGGTTCATAAGATGAACTTATAGATATTTCGTTCATTGATGACAAGTATGGAATCTTGATCATGTAATGTGGCTAAAGGTTAGCAAAGGAATACTAGATCGCATATTACGGCAACTCCATCTCATACGTGTGATTTACAGTGAAGAGATGTGAGACATGCAATTTATACTGACTTTGGCAAGGTGTTGCCATTACTCACTATGATCACACTAGAGTAGAGTAACATGTGGGACATGTTTGAAAATCACTATGAATATGATTCAAGGGTGATTGGCTCATAGTGCAAGTGGGAGTCTGTTGGTATGTATGCCCTGAGAGCCAATCATGGGATGATTGGTGGGATACATTAAAATTGATTTGATAAACATCAAAGGCAAGCTTCCAATTCTTTCTGGTTCAGTCATATGAGATAGTGATAGAACCGATTGAATGTCTAGAGAATGACTGTACTCAATGACGTATGCTTTCAGGTTGAGGACCTGAACGATGAGATCATACAGATGCTAAGAGTTTGTACATTCTTGTTATGTCCCTAGTCGGATGTCATTGTGGAAGGTAGATAGACATCAATGACACACAAGGCTAGATTTTGGTGTTGGTTGATGATAGAATCTCATTAGTCATGATATAGAGATATCAAACCAAACACATAGGTACCTGTTAGAGAACAAGTGTACCGGACAGACCCACCATGAGTTTGACACATGGAACCATGACATGGTAGTCACAATCAGTACTCACAATGATGGTGGTGAGTGTGATTCTTTGACCTGAAATCACTACACTCAGCACATGTCATTGGGCACACTTTGACATCATCAAATGCAGTCCTGAAACATGGGTTGTTATAAAGGTGATGATTGGGTGGCTTTGACACATGGGGCTTTTGAGGGTGAGTGACAGATATGGGATTTGTCCCTCTTGAGGGAGTTTGATATCCAAGGCCACTTGATGAGTAGGATTGAAATAGGTGTGCACACGCATGTGTGAATCAGTATGTGATATTGATGTCATACATATCTCTTCCAATCTGCTCTGAGATCAAGAAATTGAATGAACGTTGACAGGATGACTGTTCCATGCCTCGAGTTCATTCGGGATATCAGTGACAAAGGAATTATACATTCGATGGAACACCATTCACAGATTGTAGGATTGAAAGTTGTTCTCCAACTTTCTACTTTCCCTTGGGTAGCACTGATGTGTGACTAGGCACTGCTCTTTGGTTGTGAAGTCGTAAGTGTTATGGACTTTCACAGCCAATGTGAAATGGACCTGTAGGGTCACACACATAGGATTTAACCTGCAAGAGGAGTTTTGTCCACAAACAATGTTTATATTGATTGCTAAAGGAGTTTAGTAGTTCAATTAAACACTCAATCAATTGATAGCTCAATATCATAATGTTCAAGGTGTTGGACTGATTGATTAGAGTATCGGATTGATTGAAACCGCAATTGACTGATTCTACACAATCTGCACTCCCAACTGATCGGCTCATGAGATGAACCGATCGGCTCAGCTTGGTGAACTTATCGGCTCATGGTTAGGGTGAAATGATTGCTTCAAGTGTTGAAATGATCGGTTCAATTGTTACAACCGAGCAAGTTGGGAAAGTAAGATTGGTGAGAATTTTCCTTTCATTTCACTTGCCCAATTTGATTGGAACAAGGATTGGTATTTGATACCAATTAGAAACAAAAGAAGGAAAGTCAATCAGGAACTGATCAGGACCACAAACTGACCGGTTCAAAAATGAACCGACCATTTCATGGGTCCCAACCGATCGGTTGAGGTGTCAACTGACCGGTTCAGGTCCCCAACCGACCGTTTCAATTGTGAAATGATCAGTTCAGGTTGTGAGTTGGTTGTTTTTGTGGAAAATCTCAAACCCTTCTACTCCTGCTTTTAGTCCCACATTGCCCAGGATGGAGAACCCTATCCCATGACCCTCCTATATATAGGGGTATTGGGGGCTTCTCAAAGTACAACTCATTGCAAACCAGTTGCTCTGTAAAGTTGTCATTCTCTTTGGTTTTGGTAACTGAGAGAGCCCGAGCAAGTGCTACCCGATAAGGGAGGCACAACAAGGGAAAGACAACTGCAGTTGTGAATGGTGGCAGGAGAGTGTGTTGGCAACTAGTACACTGACAGGAGGGTGCGACTCCTTCCAATTCCTTATGGGACAAGGAGATTGGAGTTCCAGGTGGTCCGTGTGGACTACTTTAGAGGTGGGAGATTTCTGCCGCTCGGAGGACAGATGTCAATCCCAATAGTCCTGGTGAGACCAGGAGTCGTCAGTCCCGGTGCGACCAGGAGATGCACAGACACCATCCAAGACCGGAGGTGAAGACCGCGCAAGCCGTGAGGTATTGTCACCGAGAAAGCCTCAGGACAAGGTATGATTGCACAAACCATCATTTCCTATTGTATAGATGTTGACGCGTTTCCATGTTCTGGGTTTGGGGAGGAAATTTTTTTTTTCGATGCCTTATCTACCTCCCCTATAAAACCCAACAATGGTATCAGAGCCACATCAACTGCTCTATACTTTAGGGATTATCGATATGATCGATTTTGGTTTGTCACCTTTATTTACTGCATACGATGCGAATAAAATTGGCTTTATGCATGTCCAATCCTAAATCCACAAATCCCAAATTACATATATGTATTCACTAGTACAGAAACAACATTCAATGTCACTTTTCTGGGCGTCTGTTATTTAGGAAAATCGACGCCTATAACGTTCAACGTCGGTGATGTAGGTCATCCGACGTCTATAGCCAAGACACGGGTACCACTTTTCATTCAGCGTCGGCTGGATAACAAACAACTGGCGCCTAAAATTGCCGGTGAAATCCAATTTTCGAGCGAAAAAAATTTGGCACATACAACGTCAGTTTTTTTACCAACAAACCGACACCTTTCTAAAATGAAATTTGCGCGAAAAGTTCCAGCTTAGGTGTCAGTTATCCTTTGATAAGTGACGTCGATAATGGTTCCCGCCAAATTATTTAGGGCAAAATTTGTCTAATTGGACGTCGGTTCTTAAGGAAAAACCGACGCCGAAGACTTTAGGTGTCATTTGTATTTGATAACCGACGCCTTTTATGAACTTAATATACCCACGATCGATCGCAACTATTCCTCTTTCCTATTTCATTGTCTTCATCTCCCACTAGCTGCCTGCTGGTTCTCGCCGTCACCGACGCTGCCTCGCCTCAACGTCGCCACCGACGTTGCTACTGCTCTGCACCGCCGCCGACGCTTCTGCTGCTGCTTCGTCCTGCATCGCTGCCGCCGCCCTAGCTCCGTCCTGTGTCGCCGCCGCCGCCTGCTCCTTCCTCCCTGCTCACGCTCGTCACGCCGCACCACCTAGCTTTGGTCTGCTCTCTAGGTATTAGCCGCGCGTAGCCTCTGTTCTTCTTTCTCCCTAGCTTTTTACCTACATGCAGCAAACACAGCCACGGCCGTGTTTGCTATTGGTAAGGATATGAAAAAATCTATATGTAATGCTTTATGTAAATTCTAGGATACGAACAAATCTTTTGCTTGCATATATTTGTGCTTCTAATCCTAATGCTTCACCTAATTCAGTAAATTTTGATGCATGTTGAAATAAGATTTAAACTTGTCCATTCTAGCATCCTAATTTGATTTGATTAAACCCTAACATTGATGAAACCCTAACATCAATTGTGATGAAACCCTAACATGTACATATCTATTATTATGTTTGTTGGCCTAGAAACCCGTCCAAGATTTACTCATTAGGAGTAAATCTTGGATAGTCCCCGGTTTGGAACTGTTCTTGAACACCTAATCTCACTTAGGATGTAAGTGTATAATGTGTATTGGGTTTTCGAGAAAAGTTTGGTAGCATTTCCTCGTTTGTTCTCTAAGTACATATGTACTTAGAGAACAGCGGGGAAATGCTGCCGAAATTTTCTTGAAAACCCAATACACATTATACACTTACTAGTGAGATTAGGTGTTCAAGGATGGGATAGGTGGTACACATTTATTATATATAAGAATGACATCACATGTGTTTGTTGGCCTAGAACCCCGTCCAAGATTTACTCATTAGGGGTAAATCTTGGGTTGCCAACTCCACAAAATATTGAAGCTAATGATGACTTATATGTGCGCGGAGATCACAATGAAGGATTGTTAATTGATAAAAGATCACAATTTTAGAGGCATGTATGTTTATAAAAGATCACAATTTCTAGTTAATACAAATGCTAAATGTTTGCCTTTTTCTAGTTAATACAAATGCTAAATGTTTTTCCTTTTTCTACTTAATACAAATGCTAAATGTTTGCCTTTTTAATGACATTTTTAGATGGCTGACCATGATGAGCATGATGTCCATGATGAGCATGAAGTCCATGATGAGCATGATGTCCATGACGAGCATGGCGAGGATACCAATGTAAGTTCTAAAAACATATCTTGTATTTATATAAAATTCATTATCTTCTAGTTATGTCATATATCCCATATTTCTATATTGTGCTAATTCAGTGGGTTTATTTTTGTCAAATTTTAGGTTGAGGATGCACATGTACCCACTGAAGCACTGGAGCAACTTGATGCGCAGCACCAAACACTTAACAAGAAAAGGGGCATCACTATGTTGAAGAAGTTAATAGCGCTAAGTGGTAGTGGATCCAAATTGGTTGTGGAGTTTGATAATGGAGGAAATGCAATTGGAGTGAACCGCAATAATTTTGTAAACTATCTTGGGTGTGGCACTCGAAGCCATTGTGGTGTTAAGTATGATAATTGGCATAAAGTTCCTTAGGGGAAGAAAGACTTGATATGGAAGGATTTATGCATGAGTTATTATTATTTGCAGTTCTATTTTGTAGATTACAAATTGTATTATTTGCAATTCTATTTTTGGATACTAGTTAATAAGAATTCTATTTTACAAAATTTGTTTGCATTGGATGAGAAGCTGCATCGTAAAAGTGTGATGCAACGCGCTGGAAAGATGCTTAGGAACAATAAGACAAATCTCAACAGAGAATACATAAAAGATGGTGATAAGAAGAAGAAGTCAGCCCTTGAACAGTGGAACTTCTTGGACAAAGAAGATTGGGACAATTTTTTTGCTTCAAGAAAATGTGAAGAATTCAAGGTATTAGGCGTCACTCCCAATTTAATTAATATATGTTGTATTCACCTATTCAAGATTAAAATTTAGTGCTACTAACCAAATCATTAATGTGCATACTAACTAGGCCCTCAGTGACGCGCAAAAAGCAAGGTGTGCATTGAATGTTCATGACCACACTATGGGTCCAAAGGGCTATGCAGGCATTCACCAAAGACTACAGGCGGAGTCTGCGGCTACTCAGGAGTCTGCTCCTACTCAGGAGTCTGCCGCACCCGTGCCTCACCATGATATCTGGATAGCTGGGAGGCAAAACAAGAAGGGTGAAATAAAGAAGCATGTAACTGCTGAGGCGGCTGCGAAAATGGTAAAATACAACTCTTAGAGCAATCATTTGAATATTGATTATTTGTGGTGTTAACTTACCAATTTCTGTTGATGGTGATTATCGGGAGTTGCATGAGTAGAGGAAACAAGGCACGTTCGTCCCTCAGGGCACAAGGGATGAATTGACAGTTGCTCTGGGTAACCCAGAGAATCATGGACGTGTTAGGGGTGTAGGCGATGGTGTGGGCATCAAAGCATTCTTTGGGCCATCCCAACGCAAACCCAGAGCGGGACTTTACCAAGAAGAGGTAACCTATTCTTTTTTTAGAATGTTACTGCAAAAGGGAATTCAATAATAAGAAGATAATGTTTCTTTTATCAATGTATAGGAGAATAAGAGAGTCGAGGATATAGTTGCTAAGAAGGTCAATGATATAGTTGCTGAGAAGGTCAAGGAAGAAATAGTGCGGTGGCAGGCATCTCAGGCTTCCAATCAGCCTATGGCAACCCACTCTTCTCCTGATGCACAGACTGCGAGTAATCCCGGAGACCCATCGCCTAACACGTATGTTGTAAGTATTATTTATGGCATTGTAGCTAGTCTTTTCAAGATGATATGTTTTCAAGATGATATGTATATATGTATAACATTCTTTACGTAAATTTGTAGGCATTGAAGCCATGCCGCTTAAGAATGCAAGACTATGTTGTTGTAGAGGCGCTGGCTTACTAGTCCCTTCCTGGGGCAACATTTCATGGGACTCCAATGCCGCAGGGCTACGTTCATGTGAGCCCGATATGTGTATTACCCGA
The DNA here is from genome assembly GCA_963693085.1 of Alisma plantago-aquatica. Taxonomy (NCBI): domain Eukaryota; kingdom Viridiplantae; phylum Streptophyta; class Magnoliopsida; order Alismatales; family Alismataceae; genus Alisma; species Alisma plantago-aquatica. The sequence continues at coordinate 390,082,821 of OY856410.1, read as the reverse complement.
TTGGAGGGAAGCTGCATTGCCATATGCCCACCTAGATATTGATACACTTGGTGAGGCAGAAGGCGGGGTGATATTGTGGCCCAAAGCAGATGTCGTCTACACTACTGAAATTGTAAGATAAATTTACATTACTTTAGATTTTTAATGTGTATATATGAGGTCAACTGATCTGAAATTATATATACAGGTTAAAAAGAAGACACCCGGAGCACCTAGGCCTCCACCTCCACTTCCTGCATTACCAAGTTGAGTTCCAACTGACCTAAAATACCCGTTAGGTCCTGCTTGTAGGGGAATGGCATGTTGGCTACGGGCACATAATATACATTGCCCTATAATTGTTTCTTTAGAAGAAGATTATGCAGGTCAATCATACGATAGCTCTTTATTTATACAAAATATTATTGAGTTATTTATGTATGATTGGCTGAATACATCAATGATAGAGACATGGATAAGGTGAGATCTTGTTTATACATCCATATATGTTGTGTAAGATCCGGTGATCTGGTTTCTTACATATTAATGCATACGTAATACATGTTTTGTAGCTACTTAGTCGAAGATCAATGCAAACAATTTGCATTTGATCATGTGGGTTTTTTGATTCCATGATTGATTAGTATGGTAGCTAAAGACCCTGAAAGTGTTCAACAATACTGTATAGATGCTTTTATAATTTTCGGTCAGAAAAAGAAGATGATAATAATAGCTCCATTCAATGTCAAGTAAGTTTACTTTATTTATAATTTGGTCTTAAGAAAATTCCATTTTTATTGTGCATTTTGAGTTATTAATTTTTAACTTTTTTACCTCTAGCGGTAGACATTGGGAGTTACTAGTTATTGTCCCCGGGACATTCACTGTTTATTATCTAGATCCTGTGGGAAGTACATTGAACACTAAAATTGGGCACATATTGAGAATGCCATTATTCTGGTGAGAAATATTTCATTTTTATATCCGTTAACATATGTTATTACATTACTATTTAATTATGCAATTTACTGTGTTACATTAACATGTAGGGGTTTAGATGCATTCAAAAATGCTGGAGGAAATGTCCCAAGGAGAAAGAACCAGCCAATAATTTGGGAGAACGTAAAAGTAAGTTCCCGACTCCAATGTATATATTATTTATGTGAACTGTGCTTAGTTGTATTTTTAATATTTTGTATGTTTCAATTTATAGTGTGCTACACAAGACAATGGCTGGGCATGCACATACTATGTGATGCGATTTATGCAGATGATTATCTGACATGATGCATTGGATATTAATACCATACATGAGGTATTATATATAGTCTCATTAGTTAGTATAAAATATATCAATCTTATTTTTATATTATTACTTATATATATACATCGTTCTCTTTGCAGGTGTTTAAAACTAACCACACTATAGGTAAACGCTTTAAAAATGTACATGCTCCATATACAATGGAAGCATTAAATGAAGTAACAGAAGAATGGGCAAAAGCCATACAAGCAGTGGCGATTGTAAGATATAATTAGGATGCTGATAGCGATGCTGAATGATATTTTGTAAATGAATATTTCTGAATGTTTATACATGTCTTAATGTTTCTATGTGTATTTGAATGTTTCTACATGTGTGAATGTGAGAATGGAATTGATGTCTGAATGTATCTACTTGTGTGAAAAAATATTTGTTGATTTTGTAGGTTTGTGGCCTGTTTGTAGGCTTATATCAATGGATGTCGTAAACATGTAGTTCAAAAAACTAAACTACAGGTTCTCATCCTGCTGACCAACCACAACAAGCCTGCAAACTGATAAGAAAAAAAAATTAAAGTATAGGCGTCGGTTATTTATAAAACACTGTCATCAAAGGCCTACAGCGTCAGTTATTAGATAAACACCGTCGCCTAATATGACAAACAACCCGACCGTGCAGGATAGCACGGCCGTGGTGGAAAAGGCATCGCTTATTCGTATAAAACCGATGCCTATAGTACTAAACACGGCTGTGCAGCGAAGCATGACTGTGTCGTCTGGGAGTAGGGCGTCAGTTATTCAGTTGTTAACCGACGCAGAAAGTGTCCTAGGTGGTGCCCTTCTTTGTGGCGCGAACCCTATAGACGTCGGCCAACTATATATAACCGATGCCTATAGATCATATAGGCGTCGGTTAGAAAACCGACGCCAAAGAGTTTGCCCTTTAGCGGCGCCCACATAGGCGTCGCTTGAAAATCGTCGCCAAAGGGGGTTAAACAATCGACGTCAAAGGCATATTCTGTAGTAGTGATTATTAATGCACTCAATACGCGTCACCCTTAAATGAGTTTTGTGGTGGATGTATAGCGTGGTTATGGCCAATAAACCCTATCTGTGTATGGTTGTATGTGGTTGCTTGCATCTCAGTCTGCGCACTGATCTTCCTTCTCTTATTCTTGATGTAACTCGAAATAATTCGAGATTTCTCTCCTACCTTTGCTCCCCTTGAATGTAACTCGAGGTTTCTCTTTTCACAATGTAAAATAGGATAGATTTTATTTCTTGTTATGTCAAAGAACGGAGGACATCCTGATGACAGCTGAGACGATAGGTTCAAGGTGTGAACCGATCAGTTGACGTTCCAGACGATCGGTTCAAGGAGTGAGCCGATTGGTTGATGACCGGTTCGAGGAGCGAGATGAGCGGGTGGCGACCATGATGAGATGCACGACGACCAAGTGAACCGATCAGTTGGAGGAGCCAACCGATCGGCTGGTGGCACCCAACCGTCCGGCCTGATGGCGAGCCGATCAGTCATGTGATGAGTTGATCAAACCCATAAAGGCAAAGCACATAGTTCATCTTATACAGGTTGCATGTGATTTAGACCTAGATGACCGTGATTCCTCTTGGCTCGAGGAATCACATTAGGATGGCCATAATCATCACTTTTATCGTTTTGCATGTTTTCTGTGGGATATAGCATGCATATGATACATACTATGTATTGTGGTGATTGGATATGTATATGTATATAAAACCAAATTCCTCACTAAAATATTAAGTCTTATATGCCTTCCATTTGCGACACACATGAAAAACTTGACCGACCAAGTGTACGTTACACCAAAGCATGGTGCTTCGTCTATCTTGTGGAAGTGTGAAGGGTAGACATGTAGGTTCTACCAAAGCAGGGTGCATGTTTACCATGTCGGCTTTTGGGTTAGACTTAACTGGTGATTCTTAGAGCGTCTAAGCCCAGAGGCAAGGAATGTTCATGGCAAGGTGTTGCGCATGTTCATTCATTAAGAGTTGCATATGATGCAATTGGCATGATGGCCTACCTAAATAGTCAAGATTGTGGGCGATCAGCCAAAGCTGACTCATGACTTGATGAAATATGGATCTTGCCCACTAGAAGGTTGTACGCTGCAATCTTTCGAATTGATGGTGAGGGCTATCCATTTGAACTAAAATAGTGTGAGCGATAATTAATTAAAGGCCTAATTATATCGTCAACCTTTCAAATCAATCAAATAAGTCAAAAGGAGTCTTGGACTAAAATTGCATATTTACTTCTGTACAATAAATGGTTAATCAACAATAATCACTTTATTTGTGATCGGTCCTTGAGACCAACAAATTAAATGGGAATAATTCCACGATTGGTTACGACGATGAGAAGTGTTCTCAATCAAAGAGCAAAAGCTCTAAGTCCTAGTTATACCAGAACCAGATGAACTCGATCCCACCATATCAATGGCTGAAAGTATGTTTATGGAAGCATACCGAGGAAGACATTGATGAGGAGTGCTTGATGTTGTAGAGACAACATGAGACATATGATGTCTCCAAGACACTGTCCTAGTATATCATGACAGAAGGAGATCCAGTAAGGTATTCACACACTCAATGTGATTGGGTATGTGGAAAGACCTGACTAAGAAGGATTCCCTCTGAGCCAAGAGTTGGCTATTGGTATGATACTGCAAATGTTGCGAGAATCATACAGTTCGTGATAAACTACAACATGAACAACTTTGACAAGCATTGACAAGTTGTTGGACATGTTGAGGACAGTAGAGGCAAAGATGAAGAAAGACAAACCATAATCTTTGATGTGATCAAAGAAAAGGTAATTCTTAAGGGCAAGGACAAGGGCAAAGCAAAGAAGTGTTCTGATGCTAGCCAGCAATCCAAGCCGTCTTCAACCTCAAGGCACATGGGGAAAGGGTGTATTAGGGATTGCCCTCTATATCTGGAAAAACAAAAGAAGATGAAGGAGGGGATGGAGATCTCCACCTAAGGTATCATGAAATGAACCACTTCTTTATTTGAGGTATATGATACCAAGATATGGATATGTCATATATGATATGCAATATCCACAAAGAAGTGATGGCCTTTGTGAAAGGACCAAGAAAGGAGTACCCATCATTGGAGCAAGTGTTTCTGCCATAGATAGAAGTACCTTTCAGTTTATTTCAGCCTAAAGGGAACGAAATAGAGTTGAGAACTGCTATTTCATATTTTCCAATAGATAGAAACACTTTATTTTTGCATATTGTGTGACAATGATGGCAATCAATAAAGAGATGTTTCAATTTCTAAAGATATGATATTTGTGGCAATGCCTTGTTTATCTTGTAGTATTTGATATGCATAAGATAAAATGATACCTAAAAGTTATAGATAACTCAAATAATCAAATTAGCATCAATCATGAGAAATTCATTTCTAGTTTCCATGTGATGGATAAATCTAGACTCTTTTGGTTAGAGAACCAGTAAGAGAGATGAATATCTTGGACATGATTAATCAATCTTCACTAAAGGTAGTGGGGGAATGACTATCCTATTAGGTATGATACATGTGATGTATTTACATACCTATTGGAACAAATGCTAATACTTCAAATGGTGTTTAGAGAAATACCAATATGAATATCTTGAAGTGTTCCAGATTATCATAGATGAAGTACAAATTTGGTAAAGTGTTAATTCTTGATGAGATCAATGGATGAAATACTTGGACCAAATGTTTGAGATCCTTATCAGTGATTATGATAGTGTATCATTGTAAACTCATGATTAAGGCATGGCGATGTCTAAATCAAGAAGGAATCATACTCTAAGGAGTTAGAGAATGATTATCAAATAACTGAATTCTTCTTAATAAAAGAATACCCCACACTAATAAAGGACATTGAGAATCACAAAGAGTTGTGAGTTCTTATATCCTTGACAGATACACCTCAATTATCTATGTGTTGAGTTGTTCATGTGATGAGTCAACTATCTAGATGAATATGAGGAACCGAATTTGGAGTTATGGTTTATGACCATTACATTCTAAATGACATCCATGTGAACCATAAGGTATGACCTTGATGGTAGCACCCATTGGATGAAATCCATAGGTGCAAATGAATCTTAAGTGTTAAGACACATGGATAACACTTTGAGAAGGATGATGCTTGTTGATTGCAACTTAATGACTAAGACATTTGACATATGGATACTAAAACCGCATTCCTATGAGGAATAAAACAAGGATGTGTACGTGACACAACCTATAAGGTTTATGAATCCATTAATGCAAATGAAGTCTATAAGTTACAATGGACTAATCAATGTGATTGATTGAGTACAAGCAACTCATAATTGGATCTTTACTTTGATGATATAGTCAAAGGGTTTGACTGATATGTCCAAGATAAAGAAGGGATCTGTGATTTCGTGGGAGCGTGTTCACATTCCACATGTTGATGTGAAATGGAAATGTTCTAGAATGGAAATCCAAAAGTGGAAATTATCTTTAAGGAAGATAGAGATGTTTCCTATGTGATAGGAATAGAGATCTATATAGATAGTTCTCGAAAACCTCTTGACCTGAAAAGAGAAAGCATACATTGGCAATCTGTATTGACGGGTTCAGTATGCACAGATTCAGTGGGAGAAAACTTTTCCATGATACATGGAGTTGGTATCCCAAGGCCAAGTGTTTAATTCTTATGAAGAATGGGAACACTAAGAATAGATATGGATCTATCATGTATGAAATCATCCCATTAACTTGCATGTATCGACATGGAAAGAACAAAATGCATTCATCATCTTGTATGTAAGACATAGCAATATGATGTGCTCATCCTGATAACTCATATGTGAGACATGACGAGTGGATGTCTGTCTGCTTCCAGTAAGGGTTACTAGAATACCATGAGAACTTGATAAGTACTTGAGAAGTACTAGTTATATGGAGATAAGGAAGAGTTCAATGTAGAGAGTTACATTGATGTGAACTTCTGAAAGGACAGAAAATTAATCACAAAATTAAATATAGGATACATAAAAGTGAAAGTTTGTTATTAATTGGAAGTGTTCCAATAAAACAATTTAAAAGGGAATGCCGAGAATCTATGCGTTAGAGAACAACATTGGATACTATATGGATCTGGAGGTTCATGAGATGAAGTTATAGATATTCCGTTCATTGATGACAAGTATGGAATCCTTGATCATGCAATGTAGCTAAAGGTTATCAAAGGAATACTAGATCACATATTACGACAACTCCATCTCATACGTGTGACATGCAACGAAGAGATGTGAGACATGCAATTTATACTGACTTTGTTAAGGTGTTGCCATTACTCACTATGATCGCACTAGAGCAGAGTAACATGTGGGACATGTTTAAAAATCACTATGAATATGAATCAAGGGTGATTGGCTCACAGTGCAAGTGGGAGTCTGTTGGTATGTATGCCCTGAGAGCCAATCATGGGATGATTGGTGGGATACATTAAGATTGATTTGATAAACATCAAAGGCAAGCTTCCAATTCTTTCTGGTCCAGTCATATGAGATAGTGATAGAACATATTGAATGTGTAGAGAATGACAGTACTCAATGACGTATGCTTTCAGGTTGAGGACCTGAACGATGAGATCATACGGATGCTAAGAGTTTTACATTCTTGTTATGTCCCTATTCGGATGTCATTGTGGAAGGTAGATAGACAGCAATGACACACAAGGCTAGATTGTGGTGTTGGTTGATGACAAAATCTCATTAGTCATGATATAGAGATATCAAACCAAACACATAGGTACTTGCTAGAGAACAAGTGTACCAGACAGACCCACCGTGAGTTTGACACATGGAACCATGACATGGTAGTCAGAGTCAGTACTCACAGTGATGGTGGTGAGTGTGATTCTTTGTCCTAAAATCACTACACTCAACACATGTCGTTGGGCACACTTTGACATCATCAAACGCAGTCCTGAAACATGGGTTGTTATAAAGGTGATGATTGGGTGGCTTTGACACATGGGGCTTTTGAGGTGTGAGTGATAGATATGGGATTTGTCCCTCCTGAGGGAGTTTGATATCCAAGGCCACTTGATGAGTAGGATTGAAATAGGCGTGCGCACACATGTGTGAATCAATATGTGATATTGATGTCATACATATCTCTTCCAATCTTCTCTAAGATCAAGAAAGTGAATGAACGTTGACAGGATGACTATTCCATGCCTCGAGTTCATTCGGGATATCAGTGACAAAGGAATTATACATTTTGTGTAACACCATTCACGGATTGTAGGATTGAAAGTTCTTCTCCAACTTTCTACTTTCACTTGGGTAGCACTAATGTGTGACTAGGCACCGCTCTTTACTTGTGAATTCATAAGTGTTATGGACTTTCACTGCCAACGTGAAATGGACCTACAGGGTCACACACATAGGATTTAACCTGGAAGAGGTGTTTTGTCCACAAACAATGTTTAGATTGGTTTCTAAAGGAGTTTAGTAGTTCAATTAAACACTCAATCAATTGATAGCTCAGTATCATAATGTTCAAGGTGTTGGACTGATTGATTAGAGTATCGGATTGATTGAAACCACAATTGACTGATTCTACACAATCTGCACTCCCAACCGATCGGCTCATGAGATGAACCAATCGGCTCAGCTTGGTGAACCGATTGGCTCAAGTTGTGAGTCGATTGGCTCATGGTCAGGGTGAAACGATTGCTTCAAGTATTGAAATGATCGGTTCAACTGTTGCAACCGAGCAAGTTGGGAAAGAAGGATTGGTGAGAATTTTCCTTTCATTTCACTTGCCCAATTTGATTGGAACAAGGATTGGTATTTGATACCATTTAGAAACAAAAGAAGGAAAGTCAATCGGGAACTGATCAGGACCACGAACCGACCAGTTCAGAAAGCAACTGACCATTTCATGTGTCCCAACCGATCAGTTGAGGTGTCAACCGACCGGTTCAGCTCCCCAACCGACCATTTCAATTGTGAAATGATTGGTTCAGGTTGTGAGTTGGTTGTTTTGTGGAAAATCTCGAACCCTTCTACTCCTGCTTTTAGTCACGCATTGCCCGGGATGGAGAACCCTGTCCCATGACCCTCCTATATATATAGGGGTATTGGGGGCTTCTCAAAGTACAACTAAGTGCAAACCAGTTGCTCTGCAAAGTTGTCGTTCTCTCTGGTTTTGGTAACCGAGAGAGCCCGAGCAAGTGCTATCCGATAAGGGAGGAACAACAAGGGAAAGACAATTGCAGTTGCGACTAGTGGCAGAAGAGTGTGTTGGCGACTAGTACGCTGATAGGAGGATGCCACTCCTTCCAATTCCTTGTGGGACAAGGAGATTGGAGTTCCAGGTGGTCCATGTGGACTACTTCAGAGGTGGGAGATTTCTGCCGCTCGGAGGACAGTTGTCAATCCCGACAGTCCCGGTGAGACCAGGAGTCGTCAGACCCGGTGCGACCAGGAGCTACACAGACACCGTCCAAGACCAGAGGTGAAGATCGCACAAGCCGCGAGTTATTGTCTCCGAGCAAGCCTCGGGACAAGGTATGATTCCACAAACCATCCTTTCCTATTGTATAGACATTGACGCATTTCCTTGTTCTGGGTTTGGGGAGGAAAATTTTTGTTTCCGCTGTCTTATCTGCCTCCCCTATAAAACCCAACAACACTGATAATTATGAATGCCATCTTGGCCCCAGGGCCATTTGGAATCAATGCAGGCTTCCTTCAAACCAACTGGCCTAGTATTAAATTATAACACCCGGGCCCACTGCCCATGGCTCTAGTAGAGTTTCAGGAATGACGACTGGCCTCATAAACCACCACTACCCTTAACTGCACACTTTGTCCACACTGACACGCAAGCGAGGATCAACTTCCCGACTGGTCACCCATCCTAGTACTACTCCAAGCTGAGCACGCTTAACTATGGAGTTCATTAGTGATGGGCTCCCAGAAAAGGAGGTGCACCTTGGTGATATGGGGAGTCCAATCATTCCTTTTAAGATCATGTTATCTGAGGCCTCAAATCCTGGGATGTTACAATCTCCCCCACTTAGACTCTTGACGTCCTCGTCAAGGCTCAACTATAAGGCCTCATAATCTCTTCCCCATTTTAGTGTAGACCCACAATGGCCCATGGAAACCCAGCTCCCGATTACAAAATACCAGCGCAAGGGTGGCTACGTCAACCATGGACAACCCTTTCCTACATGCCTGGACCGCAAGGTTCAAGACTGGCATTCCATGCCCATGTGGGCCCCACCTACTGCAGGGGAATTGTCTTTGATACCATTTGTAACACTCGGGCCCACTGCCCATGGCTCTAGTAGAGTTTCAGGAATGACGACTGGCCCCAAAAACCACCACTAGTCTTAACTGCGCACTTTGTCCACACTGACACGCAAGCCAGGATCAACTTCCCGAATGGTCACCCATCCTAGTATTACTCCAAGATGAGCACACTTAACTATGGAGTTCATTAGTGATGGGCTCCCAGAAAAGGAGGTGCACCTTGGTGATATGGGTAGTCCAATCATTCCTTTTAAGATCATGTTATCTGAGGCCTCAAATCCTGGGATGTTACATAAATCGTCCTATTTCACCACCATTCAAATGCTTTGTTGAGAGGAATATCTTATCTATAATGGCAAGCTACACACTAATACTTATCTCTAAAGTACCAATTCCTAAAGCTTGCAACCATCTATGACAATTGCGTTGAATAATGTCTCCATAAATCTTCTATCCAAAAATAGGATGAACACATTATTCCTTATCTAGATGATTGGATCTCACCCTTCCGATCCAGATTCATCCCAAGATGTTGCATCTAAGATAACACCAACCTTGTCTAGGAAATAATTCATTGTATGTGCCACGAATCCATGGGACAGTGGAACATGGTGATTAAAATTGACTTATCTCAGGAATTTGATAGGATGAATTGGGACTTCATCTGGGACACCCTACAAAGAACTTCCTTACCCAATTAAATTATTTAGTTAAGTATGAGCACCATCACCTCTGAGGAAATTTCCATTGGGTGGGGCGGCAACACTATCCCTCCGTTCAAGACCTCACAGGGATTCTGGTAGGGTGACACCCTCTTACCCTATGCCTTTGTTCTATGCCTAGATAGGCTGAGCCAAGACATCATAGTAGAAGAAATCAAAGGCCATTGGAAACCCCTTCAAATTTAAAGAAAATATTAGCTTCACTCATGCATGCTTCATTGATGACATTCTACTCTGCTTGGAAGCCTCTCTCAATCAAGCATCTATAATCATGAAAATCTTAAAGAAATTTGAAAAGGCATCAGACCAGGACCTATCCACGAAGAAATCATCCATCTTCTTCTCCAAAAACACAACTACAACCACTATATAAAGCATATGTAGGAGAATGAAAATCACTAAAATAGACAACCTAGGAAAGCATCTCAAAGTATCCATCCTCCACTCCAAAGAAGAAAAAAAATATACTTGCCAACCCTAAGCTCCATCAACGCCAGAATCTCATCTTGGGCCAAACACACCCTTTCCATGGATGGGAGAATCACTCTCACCGGCTCTGTGTTGAACTCCATACCAAGCTACATGATTCAGTCAACCCACCAGTCGATGAATACATGCAAAAAATTGACAACTCCATCCAAAATTTCATCTGGGTCCATGACAACTCCATGAAGAAGACTCACACAATTTCCAAGAAAAGATTATTTCTACAAAATCATACGGCAGCCTAGGCATCAAGACAGTCTGTTCTCCAACAGAGCACTCATCTCCAAGAATGTGTGAAACTCCATCACTCATAGGAACATACACTGAAGAGTGTTTATGCACTCTAAATATCTCCACCTCGGGGACAAGGGAATGGCAACTGGGTCTATAAATTTGGAAATTCATTCAATCCCAATCAATCACAATGACGCACCATCCTTAATGGTGAATCCACCTCCATTTGAAATGAGTTATGGATATATGGAGTCCTTCACCCTACTCTAAAACCTAACAAGGTTTTCCCAAATGATCTTTCTAACCTTACAATCTGCTCTATGGCAGATGACGCCAATTGGGACGTAGATTTCATACGCGATTGGTTTGATGAGGAAACCTACTGTAAAATTCATAGCATCACACCACCTTCACCAATAGAGGGGTAGGATGTTTAGCATCAAATCTCCTTCACAAAAGGCTCATCAAGTCAGGAGTCATTTATCAAAACCACATTAAGAACCAAGCAACCAAGACCCAAGGGTGCTGGTCTATAATATGGAAATTTCCACTCCTCCAAGACACAAAAAACTTCCTCTAGAAATAAATGCATGAAGGACATCTTACCAACTACAACAGATCCATCAGTGGTTTTAACTCCAATGATTACTTCCCTAGATGTAATCTACAACTTGAAACAAACCTTCACGTACTTAGAGATTTTATGTTCACAACCAAGATCTGGGAAAGTATAGCACTCCATCATACTATCACGGAAGACAATGACCCTATCTTCACAAAGTGGTACTCAAGGAACACCAAGAAAAAACTCCTATAGAGAACAAGATCTGGTTCACCTTTACTACAGAATTTCTATGGAAATTGTGAAATGACCACATCTTCTCATACACAACATTAACAGTCCAAGAATCTATGTGCATCCTATTCAAGAAAATCACTGACACCATCTATGCCTTCTGCAATTTGAGTCAACAAGCCCATCCAACAACTTTGACAGTCCGTTGGACCCAACCACCCCCAAATTCTCTAAAACTCAACGTGGATGTTGCCTATATCAAATGATTGAACTCAACCTGTACCAGCTTTTTTCTTTGGGACCAAAATGGACAATGAATCCATGGAGTACAAGCAGCCTACTTCCCGGATCCACTCCTATTAGAGATAAAAGCTAGAATCATAGGAATCAAAACCTACTCCAGTGATCCTAGAAAAATTATAGTTGGATCAAACACCCTCATGGCTTGCAAATACCAACGAAATGACTCATTAGTCCCTCACAACTTCAAACCCTACCAAAAGCAAATGCAACACCTCCTCATATCAAATAACAACATCTCCATCAACCACAAAAGGAGATCATCTAAAAATCTAGCATACACCCTTACGAATTTGGCATCTAAGGAAAAAAAGGGTCATCAACAAAGGGCCACATGTTGCAAACTTATCTTCAATATATATAGAGGGGAGCTCCCTTTTGTAACTAAAAGACAACCTGCTAATCGACAGCATCTTGAATAAAAGTTACTTGGGTTAAATAAAAAATGTATGTTTTATTTATGTATTTTGGTCTCAAATATCACCCACACCTAGATATAAGTACTAAAAACTTCCCTTTAAATTTTGGGATTAAAAGGATGAAGGAGGAGAGAGATATGGAATTTATTAAGTTTCCTAAAGTATAGAGGATTAGGAAAATGTGAATTAAATGTCCCAAGTATCATGAAAAGAAATAATCTAGCCTGTAATCTTTATCATCCCATTTCGACCATTAGATAAAGATCTGATGATTAGGAGATCATCATCTACCTTGAGCCAAAAGAGGAAACCAGGAACATTTAAATGCAAATAAATGTTTTGAATTTCTCTCGCCCCAAATCACGAGCTTTCTTAGAAATCTTTCCTTTGCAACCAGAAGAGGATTATTAGCCAAATAGATTTTGATTCACTCCCTCAAAAGGATATTAAAATTTTACCTAATACTTAGTTTCTCAGTGACCTATCCACCATTGCCATGGGCTATAAAAGGGGCTACCATCCTTCTACGAGATTACACACTTCACCCCGAGACTCTGTGACACCTAACAAAGTTACCTCTACTCTCAATTTATTTTCTAGTCTCGTCCTTCACCTATACCTCTCTTTGTTACCTTTCCAAAGATACCTTTACTTTGTCCTATTAACTTTGTCCACCTCCCAGGAAATTAAAGTCCTCAGGAAGTTGATGGAGGCACGAAGGAGGCTCAGGTGCTCTTATTGATCAATTTAAGGGATGGGATCTCGATTTTAATAACCAAGTTGACCACCTGCTCATGTGAGAGAAGGATTTGAGGTTGAATATAACCTCTAATGAATTTACCTCTTTTCCCCTAACTTCTTTTTAGTACAACTAAGGACCTTTCTATCCTTTCACCCTCTTTCTCGCCTGGCCATTACATCCACGTGGACGTGTCAAGCCTAGCTAGTGTGAGCCCATTGGCTCGGCTAGCCTAGTTGACAAGGATGGGCCCCATGCTTATTGTTTAGGTAGCGAGCCCCATTGACCAAAATTAATTAATCATGTAAAAATTGTAGCAATCCATAGGAATGTCCAATGATGATAAGTAGTGTATGAAAATTGATCGTAAAAATGCAAGGATTCCAATTAAAATTGTTTCAAAATCTAAATCTAGACTAAATTATAAAAATACCTAAAGTTTCTAACTTTAATGTATTAAAAAATGGAAACTCTAATTTCTTAGTTATAATGATCATAATATGCTTAAATGACTTTAATGTATAAAATTGAGTCTTTTTGGATAAAAATGACATCTTTGACTTAATTTCATATTAAGAATGTATACAACATCAAAATTAGGGTTTAAAAGTTAAAAAGGTATTAAATATGTTAATTAGGGTTTGGAAAGCCAGAACCCTAATGAAACCCTAATTTGACCCCAAAACCCTAAATTGGAACCCAAGTCAGTCTTAATGTTAGACTATGGAAAAAATAGTGATACTTGGGTATTTCACATTAATTAAGGGTGATTGCTTACTTATTCTCAACTACACTTATTTGCTTACACTTTGAACACTTATGAAAAAGGTATGTGGTTATGCCTATGACTAATCACCTTAGCCAACTTTCGTGATTTCTGGGATGTTTTCCAAATTGGATTGCAATTGAATGTTTCCATGTTTATTTACTTCCTACAATCTATAAAGTCACTATGGAAATCATTTTATATAATTGTAACCTTCTCAAACCCTATATCAATCTCTGGTGAGTTACAAAGCATGGGGTGAATAAAGTCATCATGAGGATGACTAGTGATTAAGATAGGAAAAGAAGATCACCTCAGGCCAAGAAATGTATGCCTATGTATGAAACCAACCCCAGGTGAGGAAAGGTTATGAAATGTCCACTGTAGGGACCAAACCAGTATAGAGGGTTCCCTCATAAAGAGGCTCCCCTATAGAAAGATCACACTATTGATAAAACATGATAAAGGTAGAGAGGTTAAAACAAGAAAATGTTTATCAATATTTTAATTAAAATTGGTTCTATGGATGATTATATTGCTATAACTACATGTGAATATTTGTTTCCCCCACATACCAATATAACTCTTTACAATGATCGTTGTTTTGTTAATGGCATTTTAGGTTAAACTACTTAATTCTGCAAAATAGACATCCATTAAAGAAGGCACCAAAAAATAAATATACTTAAAATTCACCATAGAGGATTTATTAGATAGTTTTTTATTCATGTTGCAAGTAATAAATTCCCATATAATGTAACTCCATTTTGAAGAATTTGTCTTTCACATTGTATCAAACTCTTTTCCATTCAATAAAGTTTAGAATTTTTTTTGGTTAGCTGCTAAACCTCGATCTTGTAAATATGATAATTCCCCTTGCTCTATAGGTCCACCTTAATTTGGGATCACATGGGGAGGGGGTCATTACATTTGGTATTATAGCCTGGTTTACCATTTGACCCTTAATAAATATTAAATTTGAAAAGTTCTACAGAGCCCAGGGAATTATTATCTGCCCCAACATAGTTGGGACTGAGGCTTAGATGATGATGATGATGATGATTTTCTAAATATGATGTTGTCTAGAAGGGACCATGAACGGGGGACTGGCAAAACTTTCATTTGCTCCACTAGTTGACTTACGAGGACTCTTAGGCTCATGCATCTTACCTATCCAAAGTCGGAGGATTTTTCTTGAAATAAATTACCTCTAGAATTTCTCCTCATCAAATTTCATCCCTTCCTTACCCTGTTGCTTCACTCACCAAAAACCCTAGGGACTTCATAAACACTTTCTCTACCCTTCTGAGTTTAGGTTTATGAAGCATTAGGGTATGGATATTAGGGATTAAGGCATCCTCTGTCAAATAATAAAATACATGTAAATATGATGTCATGGACATAATTTTTAATTTGTGATTTAGATTCCCTAAATATGAATTGTGATTAATAAAGTTATTTATATGAACAAGTATGGCATGTATCAAGATTAACTCGCATCCTTGATGACATACCTTAGGACCACCATGAGGGGAGGCTCTCCCAGTAAAAGAGGATGTTCTCATAGAGGAGAAGCAGGGTGATGGAAGATGAGTCTTTCAAGAAGTGGAAGAGGCATGAGGAGACCACCACCAAAGTAGGTTTCAAGCCTAAAGTTGTCACATTTGACACCCCGAACCCTGAAGGTAGTCCCGACCCTAAGACAAAGCCAACGATGGAAGAAGAGCTCGAGGATGACCCTGGCCATGCTTCCCGATCTGGACCTATAATCAGACAAGTGGTAGTTCACACCCCTGGTGCACTCTGGGCGGACCCTCAAAAGAAGCTCACTGAGTCCAACAGTACCGTAGCACTCAAGGATGCTACCAGAGATGAGAATGGTAAACCCCTACCTATTTGACCTCATCTCAGATCCACCATCCTTGAGTTTTTCAACCTAAATATAGAGAAGTTATGGGATGAAGACAACACTAAGGTGGTTGATAAGGAAGACACTAAGATCCAAGCTGTAGAGAATGGCTTTCGAATTCTAGAGGTGCAACCTAACCAGAATGTTCTCCTTGTTGCCCACCTATTGAGGGAGCAACAAATCTTTGGTGGGAAAATTGCATCACCAGCTGAGATGTGATCGCAGAACATATGAGGAACATTTTGTCATACACAACTGCATCATACTTACTCCTATGATGTTTCAACATATGAGGAACATTTTGCCATACACAATTTGCAATTTAACCCCTCAACTTGGGTAATTTGCATTTTAGTCCAACACAAGTAAAACATTATTTCAATATTATTCAGAAAGGACTAAAATTGAAATATAAGTTCCTCTTAAGCCTTAATTACTTTTTAAGAGATAAGAGAAAGAATATAATCAACTTTATTAAGTAAAAAATCTTAGTTTAAACATAACCCACGTCAGGGATGTTACAAATTATAAACCCCTAACAAGGATTTCATCCCCAAAATCCCAGAAAAAGGAGAGACATATTTTATTCATTTATTATACCATCAAGTCTCCACTAACATCTTAATGTCATGGAGATACCATAGATCTATAATCCACACAAAGTTTCTTCCATTAGTTCAACCTTATCAATGTTTATGTTTATGTAGAGCATAAACCCCTAACATATGATGTCCATATTATTTGATGTAACTAGATTGATTTCACAGTTGGCCAATATAGATAACCAACACAAATCATCTATTATTTCTCAGATACCAGAATCCTTACTTTGTTATTCATCATATGTGTTGATAACACATCTCATCCTTATCATATTCATTTCTCTGTTGTTACCACCAAGGGTACACATCCACATGGTATTTCTTTTATTTTAGGACATTGCTTGTTCCATATATCATTATCTTGGAACCAAAGTCCAAAGCAAACTGATACTTTTCTAAGTATCCATCAACGGATTATTTCTAATCCATGTACATCAAAGTCATAATACTTACTTGATTGTCATGTTAATGAAAGGAAGAAACATAAAAGGAACATACCCCTATCATTACCCAAGGTTGTTTATCAAAGGGGAAACATATATATATATATATAATATATATATATATATATATATATATATATATATATATATATATATATATATAACAGAGGTAATCCACTCAGCAATCCTTTATTTGTTTGTTGTTTGGGAAAGTTCACTTAGCAGTTCCTATGTAATTGAGAAAGTTTACTTAGAAATTCCTCATTAGTTGGGAAAGTTCACTTAGCACTTCCTCATTAGTTGGGAAAGTTCACTTATCACTTCTTCATTAGTTGGGAAAGTTCACTTAGCACTTCCTCATTAGTTGGGAAAGTTCACTTAGCACTTCCTCATTAGTTGGGAAAGTTCACTTAGCACTTTCTCATTATTTGGGAAAGTTCACTTAGTACTTCCTCATTAGTTGGGAAAGTTCACTTAGCACTTCCCCATTAGTTGGGAAAGCTCACTTAGCACTTCCTCATTAGTTGGGAAAGTTCACTTAGCACTTCTTCATTAGTTGGGTAAGTTCACTTAGCACTTAATCATTAGTTGGGAAAGTTCACTTAGCACTTCCTCATTAGTTGGGAAAGTTCACTTAGCACTTCCTCATTAGTTGGGAAAGTTCACTTAACACTTCCTCATTAGTTGTGAATCTTCACTTAGCACTTCCTCATTAGTTGGGAAAGTTCACTTAGCACTTCCTCATTAGTTGGGGAAGTTCACTTAGCACTTCCTCATTATTTGGGAAAGTTCACTTAGCATTTCCTATGTAATTGGGAAAGTTCACTTTAGCAATCCCTATATTATTTGGAAAAGATCACTCATTAATTCCTATGTAATTGGGAAAGTTCACTTTAGAAATCCCTATATTATTTGGGAAAGTTCACTCAGCAATTCCTATTTGGTTTCATTATACTCACTTAGATTGTTTCAGAATGACTACTTGATTAGAGTAATAAGAAAGATAACAATCTAGGAGTTCCATACTTGCCCTATCCCCAATAATCATATACCTGGCCAGGGTATACAAGTATTGAGATTAGGTAGTATGCACTTTATTTACTATCATATTCCTCACTTTTCATATCATTATACACATAGGATTTTTCATTCCTGGATTTCCTTTAGGCATCTGATGCGATGATTTTGAGTCGCATTTAGAGACCTATTTCATATGTGTTTTGTGCCTTAATTACTCATTTTCATGGATATTATTGCATAATTCACTTTATTTGGTCTTTGCCATCATTTTATATCAAATCCCCTTTGTTTTACTATTTTGAGCATTATTTATCATCATATTATAAATTGTGTGGATTTACTTGGGCTTGTTGTGAAATTTCAGGAAAAACAAGTATCTGCTTCCGTCGATACCATCGACGGAAGTCGATACCATCGACCCAGCCACAGGTTGTCAGCCAAGAAAAGCAATACAGTGTCGATACCATCGACCCAAGTCGATGCCAACGACACAAGGGGAGCTACAGCGTCGCCAAACGACAACAACCGACGCTAAAGGCGTCGATACCATCGACACCCAAGTCGATGGTATCGACATCACCACAGGCGCTCAGAATAAAAGAACGGAAAGCTGCCGCTAATCCGCCAGGTCGATACCATCGACCCGCGTCGATGGTATCGACGCCGGCAGATATGCGTTGGATCTATTTTGATCTCGATCGGACGGCTGTTGTTATTTGACGACCTAATTAGGGAATTATACCTAATGACGGTCGCCCAGACGAGGGGATCATCTCATTTTGGATTGCACGAGTGCCGAGGAGGAGAGAAAGGAGAACGGAGGCCGAGAAGCTCATCCCGGGTGATTCGGACGCTGCCGAAGATGATTTCCACCACCGAAAGGCGGGGAAGCTCGTGTTTTACGCCAAGGATCCACCGGTTCTTCTCCGTTCAGGGGTTTTCCCATTTATTTCCCATTTTTCTTATGAATTCCCCAATTTCTACCATGTATTCGTGTGAGATGAACATGAGAGGCTAAAACCTTCAATCTTTAGGACCGGGAGTAGCCCGGGAATGCATTGTATGACATTTTTATATCAATAATTCATATTTTTCTCTCAAATCCGTGGTATAGATTCATTTTCTCCATTTCTATTGTTATGCTTGATCACCATAATAATAATTTAACACCCTTAATCACTTCGACAGAAGGATTAACAGTTGAAAAGAGACGAATTCTACATTAATCAATAAAACCCTTGACAAAGGAGTTGTAAAATTAATGGTGGGAACTGAGAGACCGTTTATAATGCACTTAGTTTAGGGGAATGATTACTACGACGGTGGAATCAACCTAAATCTAAGTAGTGAATTACACCATGACAGTGGGTAATTCTGTTTTCAGGCCACTACCCGGATAGAGAGAGAAGTGTGAGGAATTATATGAAACCTAATACAATGTTGACCCGCGGTGAAACCGCCATCCTAAAGATATCCTTTTGAATTGATTAAATTAACCTTTAATCGATTGTTTTCTTTGTTTGATTTTTATTTTCTTTTTAAATTTGAACACAAAACCCTACTTTGTTAATCAGTCTAGCTGATTGCGATTAGTTAGTAGAAGTCTCCAATAATTCACGTATCCCTGAGTTCGACTCGGGCCTCACAAGGCCTATATTACTCGACGCGTATACTTGCGTTTTAGCGCGTAGTAAAATACACGTCAAGTTTTTGGCGCCGTTGCCGGGGATACGGCGAATTATTGGCACTTTGAGTGCTAAGAGCGGCCATTCTAGGCCACATTTTTTTATTTATTTTAAAACAATTTCAAAAATTCCTTTATTTCTCTATAATTGTGTTGACTCGTTCAAAGCATTGTACTGAACCCCTATTTCCATTTTCAGGTACTTTGCATGGTGCACACACGTAGTCGAGACTACGTGAATCGCACACCTGAGGTTCCATCTGCGGGACCAGAGGACGAGGACTACTACGAGGAGGAACACCACAGTGATATAAATTCTGAATCTGAGCAAGAACAAGAAGAAGTAATGGCTGAAGCACAGACAATATGGGAGAAGATCAAGGCGTCTTCTTCCTTGGCATCAAAGGGGCCTATAAAGAAACAAGGACTAAACATTCCAACCTACAAGATCGATCCAGCACTGATTAACCTGGTTAAATCAAACGCATTTCACGGATTAAAAAATGAAGATCGAGTGGCCCACATCAGCCAGTTCGTGGAGAACTGTGATATGGTGAAGATAGATCGATTTCCGCAGGATGTGCTCTACCTCAAGTTATTCCCGAGTTCCTTGGCTGGAGTGGCAAGAGAGTGGCTTCATAACCTCGACGACGAGTTTGTTGAATCATGGGATCACATGGTGGAGGTTTTCTTCGAGAGGTTCTTCCCTCCTGAGAAGACCAATGATATGATCCGGAAGATCCACAATTTCACCCAACAGGCGGGTGAAACTTATTCTGAGACTTGGGAGCGATTCCAAGTCATGTTGAGGAGATGTCCACACCATGGACTGGACAAGGAAACCCAAGTGAAGATCTTCTACTTTGCTCTCTCCGAGCATGATAGAAGCAATTTGGACTCGGCGGGCTCCAGATTTTTCTTAAATAACACTGATACAAGATGCTGGGAAATACTGAAGAATATGGCACGAAAGCAATCTTGGGGAGAAAGAGAAAGAGGCCCAGTTGAGCAAGAAAGAGTTGCCAGTGAGTCAAAGGCAATGAGAGAGCTGAACGAGAAGATGGACCTTCTCGCAAAGAAGTTGCTGCAAAAGGAAGACAATGAGTCCGAGGATGAGGCTCAGGTCAAGTACATGAGGCAACAACAGGGGTACAGGAATAACGATTATTCATGGCGGAAGGACAAGAAATTTTCATGGAAGGATCCAAATAACTTTCTACAGGATCCGGACGCCAAACCTGCACCGGTCACAGAGGACAAGAGCACGGAGTTGCTAAATCAAGTCATAAAGCAAAATCAAGAGCTGATGAACACTTTTGGGCAGCAAATAAAGCAGCAGGGTGAATTTATGAACCAGTTTGGGCAGACTTTGCAGAGTCATGGAGCGCAAATGAGAACTATAGAGACTTCCATGGCGCAGATGGCAGCCGAGATTGCAAGCTTAAAGAAGCCGGCACATCCGGGCTTTCCGGGGAACACCAATGTTCCCGGGGGAAACCAACAGGCCAAGGCCATCTTGTTGAGGAGCGGTAAGAAAGTGTTAAATCCAAGGGCGGATGACACAAGCACACTGCAGGACACTATTGAAGAAGCAACAATCAAAGAGCAGCCCGCACCTGTCATAGAGCAAACTGAGGACATACCTGAAGATGGTAAGGAAGAACAAGCCACTGAGGAGGAACCACAGAAATTAACTCCCTATGTGCTACCTCATCAAAGGGCACATACCGTTCCGGTCCCCTATCCCAATAGTGCAAAAGCAAGAAAGGTGGATGCACAGTTTAAGAAATTTCTGGACAGCTTTAAGAAGTTATCAGTGAATATTCCTTTGCTAGAGGCGATTGAACAAAACCCGTCTTATGGGAAGTTTCTCAAAGATGTAATCACCAAGAAGAGAAAGATACCCGACACTGAGGTTGTGGTATTGAAGGAGCAAGTGAGTGCTTTTATTATGGGCACTTTGCCGCCAAAGAGACAGGATCCCGGTTGTTTCAATATTTCTTGCTTTATCGGGAAGTTCAAATTTGGCGAAGCACTTAGTGATTCTGGGGCAAGCATCAATCTGATGCCCCTTTCTACGTTCAAGAAACTTGGATTGAAGGAGTCGAGACCAAGTAACATGACCATCCAATTGGCCGATAATTCTGTGGTGAAACCGTATGGAATCTGTGAGGATGTTTTGGTAAAGGTAGACCGCTTTGTTTTTCCGGCTGATTTTGTCGTTATGGAAATGCAGGACGAGCACGGCAATGAGTTACTACTTGGTCGCCCATTCCAAGCTACAACTGATATGATCTTGGAGATGGGGAGAGGTCGCTTGACCTTGGGCATTGCGGATGATCGCTTTGAGATGGTCATGCCCAATGGTAATGCATCAAATAAAGCAAAAGCACATTGCAATATGGTGAAGCATGTGGAACAAAATATCTCACTTTGTCTTGGGAAGCCATTTTTGGATATGGCTCATGTTATGAGCAGGATAGATAAAGGGACCCTAGCAGTGGACCTTATGGAGCAAACCAAAGTTGTCTCTTTATGCAAGGCTGTTGGGTTTCCAAATGATGAGAATGAGGACATTCCACCTCCATGGGAGGATGATGTGATTATTACTTCCGTCTTTGATGCATATCCGGAATTGCCTTTGGAGGCATGTTTGTTAAATGTCACTTATGATTGGATGCGGAGTACTTCACTCAAGGAGTGCGCCAAAATGCTTCAAATGCTTCCATGTTTCTACACGAGGCACTATGAAGATTTGGGTACACTTCCCCCACCGCTACAATCATCTCTTATTTGCCCACCTGATCTGGAGTTGAAGCCATTGCCTCCGCATCTGAAGTATGTCTTTCTAGCTGAGGAGGACAAGTTACCAGTGATTGTTTCTGCATACTTGAGTGCGGATGAGGAGGAGCAACTACTGATAGTGCTCAAGAACCACCGTGGAGCTTTTGGGTGGTCTGTGGCGGACATCAAGGGGATCTCCCCTACACTTTGCCAACATAAGATTCGGCTCGAGGAGGGAGCCAAGCCAGTCATACAGCCTCAAAGACGTCTAAATCCAAGCATGATGGAGGTTGTCAAGAAGGAAGTCATAAAGCTTCTTGCTGCAGGAATCATTTATGCCATATCCGATTCAACGTGGGTGAGTCCCACACAGGTAGTCCCTAAAAAGGGGGGAATCACTGTCACTACTAATCTTTTGAATGAACCTGTCACCACCCGATTGGTAACCGGGTGGCGTGTTTGCATTGACTACCGCCGATTGAATACCGCAACTCTTAAAGATCATTTTCCATTGCCATTTATCGATCAGATTTTGGAACGTCTAGCTGGTCGGTCGCATTTTTGTTTTCTAGATGGCTATTCGGGGTACAACCAGATTTCTATTGATCCTTTGGATCAAGAGAAGTCTACGTTTACATGTCCCTACGGGACGTTTGCTTACCGCCGTATGCCGTTCGGTTTATGCAACGCGCCGACGACTTTTCAACGCTGCATGCTCGCCATATTCTCTGACATGGTAGAGCGGTGTCTTGAAGTTTTCATGGACGACTTCTCGGTGTATGGAGCGTCTTTTGATGAATGCCTTTATAACTTAGATAAGGTGTTGCAGCGGTGCGAGGACACACACTTGGTCCTCAATTGGGAGAAATGTCACATGATGGTGACGGAAGGAATTGTGCTAGGACACAAGGTGTCTAGCAAGGGTCTTGAGGTAGACCCTGTAAAAATTGAGGTGATTTCTAAGTTACCCCCACCAAATTCTGTAAAAGGGGTGAGAAGTTTTTTAGGGCACGCCGGGTTTTATCGGCGATTTATTAAGGATTTTTCGAAAATCGCAAAGCCATTATCGGAATTGTTGGAAAAAGATGCAGTTTTTGATTTCAATGAGAAATGTCTTCACGCATTCGAGGTTTTGAAGAAAAAGTTGATTTCAGCTCCGGTTGTTCAAACGCCGGATTGGACAAAGCCATTTGAGTTGATGTGTGATGCGTCCGATTATGCTGTGGGAGCTGTTTTGGGGCAAAGGGTAGATAACAAGCCTGCTGTGATTTTCTACGCCTCAAAAACGCTTAATGATGCTCAATTGAACTACACAACTACGGAAAAGGAGTTTCTGGCCGTCGTGTTCGCCTTTGAAAAATTTCGGCAGTACTTAGTGGGTTCTAAGGTGGTTGTGTGGACTGATCACGCTGCAATAAAGTATTTGATGGAGAAGAAGGATGCGAAGCCTAGACTAATTAGGTGGATTTTGCTCCTACAAGAATTCAATATTGAAATTAAGGACAAGTCGGGAATTGAAAATGTGGTGGCTGACCACTTGTCTAGGTTAGAGCGGGTTGATGAACAAGGTTTGCACATACCCATTACCGAGACCTTTCCCGATGAGCAACTTTTAAAAATTGACTCTAAAGAACCATGGTTTGCGGAAATTGTGAATTATTTGTCTTGCGGGATCATCCCGGAGGATTGGTCCTATCAAGAGAAGAAGAAATTCTTTCATTCATTGAGATATTATTTTTGGGATGACCCGATTCTCTTGAAGCAGTGCAGGGATGGTATTCTTTGCAGGTGCGTTCCAGAGGTGGAGTACGAGAGTGTTCTCCACCACTGTCATGCGTCGCCTACAGGAGGACACCATGCTAGCTCACGGACAGCAGCTAAGGTGTTGGAGAGCGGCCTTTATTGGCCCACTTTGTTCCGGGATGCCTATGATTTTGTTAGGCAATGTGACCCGTGCCAGCGCGCAGGTAACATCTCAAGGAGACAGGAAATGCCCCTGAATGTATTTCAGGAAGTTGAGGTATTTGATTTATGGGGCATTGACTTCATGGGACCCTTTGTGTCCTCAAATTCAAATCTTTATATCTTACTTTCTGTAGATTATGTGTCAAAGTGGGTGGAGGCAATCCCCACAAGGACTAATGATTCGAACGTAGTGTGCAGGTTTGTCAAAGAGAACATTTTCTGCAGGTTCGGGATTCCCAGAATGATCATAAGTGACGGAGGCACACATTTTCGAAATCAGAAATTCGCGACACTTTTAAAGAAATATGGGGTCAAGCACAACATCGGCACCCCATATCATCCACAGACGCAAGGACAAGTGGAGGTATCAAATAGAGAAATCAAGAAGATTTTAGAAAGGACCGTAGCATCCACAAGAAAGAATTGGAGTGTATTGCTACCGGACGCGCTTTGGGCTTATTGAACGGCGTAAAAAACACCTATAGGCACCACGCCTTTTAGGTTGGCGTACGGCCGGGCTTGCCATCTTCCGGTGGAATTAGAGCACAAGGCCCATTGGGCGCTAAGAAGGCTGAACTTGCGCTATGATGAGGCCGGGAGAAAAAGGCTGTTTGAATTGAATGAATTGGATGAGCTACGCATGACGGCGTATGAGAATGCCCGCATCTACAAAGAGCGCACAAAGCTGATCCACGATCGCCATATTGAGATGCGCACGTTCAAGAAGGGAGACAACGTTCTGTTGTTCAACTCCCGTCTCAAACTGCATCCTGGGAAGCTGAAATCCCGGTGGAGTGGACCCTTCATTGTGGAGGAGGTGAAACCACATGGAGCGATTCTCGTGCGTGATGGAGATGCCACGTTCTTGGTGAACGGGCAACGCTTAAAGTTGTATTTTGGTGAGAATTACAAGAGGAAAGTGAATGAGGTCAAACTCATTTCACTTGTCCATGAATGAGATGAAGGGAAGACGTCCAGCCTAAGATGCTAAACAAGGGCGCTTGTTGGGAGGCAACCCAACCATCGGTACACTAGGATAGTTTAATTTTAGTCATAGATTGCTTTTATTTCGTTTGAATTTTAGTTTAAAAATGATACCTTGATCCGTTTGTTGAATGTGCAGGCACAGGCAGGGTCGATACCATCGACACATCTGTCGATGGTATCGACATGGGTTCAGGTTGACACCAGCAGAAATCGCAATGCGTCGATACTATCGACACCCCCATCGATGGTATCGACATGGTCACAGACAGGTCGCAATAAAAGTGTCGATGGTATCGACACCCCAGTCGATACCATCGAGATCTCTGGAGATATTCAGACGGATTTTGCTCAGTCAACTCGATACCATCGACGGCCTCGTCGATGGTATCGAAATCATCACAGGTTGAATGCAACACAACGGTGGTGTCGCAATAAAAGCAAGTCGATACCATCGACATCTGTCGATGGTATCAACGGACATGTCACCGATCCGCATACAGACATCGACGACGATCGCAACAGCCACGTCAGCGATCCGGGTGTTGCGTCGATACCATCAACTTCCGTCGATGGTATCGACACATCAGCAATCTGGGTTTCTCGATCCAGCAAACGTCAGCCGTCGATACTCGCGAGGGAGGCGGATACCCGCGAGATGGTCAACAGGGGCGCCGATCAAGCCTATTTAAGGGGACTTGCAACGTCACTTGACGTTACACCTTCAGAGAAAGTATCCTCCTTTGCGTCGAGCACTCCCCCGAGCCCTCCAAGACTGCAGAGACGCGTCATCGAGCGGAGAACTTCATCGAGCGGAGAATTTCTTCTCCATCTTCACCGAGCTCTTTTCTTCTAATCCCATCTTTTCTCGCAACCATGGTGCACCCCGCCAGAGCGTCGTCCTCAAGCGCTCACCCTATGGAGATCGAGGAGTTTGTTCCTCCCCCACCCGCTTCCATCCCTTGTCGACGCCTAATTCATGCCAACATGGATGTGAGGAAGGTCTACGAGGATATTATGAAGCGAAAGTTCGAGCCCAACCGGTATGTGGACCGGGGAATGATCCAGGAGCTGGGGTTCGAGGCCAACTTGGCCTATGTGTTGGCCGGGCAAGCGCGGCACACCAATCGCCTTTATGAGATCGACTGTCATGCGGATGGGCAGCCGTTTTTTGGCGAATGGCCCACATACAAGGAACTGGTGGCCGAGTTCATGGCGTCTCTTGATATCTGCGTCGTACCAAATGACGTGGTACCATCGGACCAGACGTGGATCCGGGGAAGGGTGTCCTTCCGACTCTTCAACAACAATTACAACATCACGTTGAAGCAGTTCAACGACATCTTCAACTGGAACCACAGCCGCAACGATCACCGACGCCCCGACGCCCGCACCGACTACGACCAAATCTTCGCCGAGCTAGTTACAGTGCCGGCAGGAAAGTCTGTGAGCTACCATAATGCAGCGGTAGCGGATTTTGAGCACCCGTTCGTCCTGGTCCTGCATAGGATGTTGAGCTTGACTTTCTTTGCTCGAAGCGATCTTGCTTTGAGCAAGTTTCAGGAGAGTGACCTGTTCTTTCTCTACGCACTCCTGAAACGTCAAGAGTGCAAATGGGGGGCGTTCTGGCTACAGCGCGTCCTGGCGGTGAAAAGGAGTACAAGGAGGGCTCCAATTCATTTTGGTGGTCTTGTCACCAAGTTGGCGCTTTACTTGGGGCTGAACCTTCAGTCCATGACTCCGATTTCTACGAGGAGAAAGGTGAACGTGCAACACTTGCACCATTCAAACCTTATTCTTTTCCGGGACGGGTTGGCGTACGCTCATTGCCACGTCAACCAAGCTTATCAGGAGAGCTCCCTACCGGACGACGTCTTCAACATAGAGGGCAAGCAGCACTTCCGGTGGCCAATCATAGCCATCGAGTCCTCCGAGGAAGACGACGGTGGTGACGAGCAAGCAGGCGAGGCTGTAGAGGAAGAGGAGGCTTACACACCTCTTCGAGCACGTGTGGCACCACGGAAGCGTCCTAGGATGCATCCGGGTGCATCTTCATCATCTCAGCCCCCGCCGCCATCACCACAGTACGAGCAGCCATCCGTGGATCCCTATTCCATGCAAGGGATGTACACCATGCTGCAGGACATCCAGCAGACTCAGCAGCAGCACATGGGTATGTATACCGGCATTCATGAGACTACGAGCCGGGTACTTGACAACCAACGGGCTATGTTCGAGAATGAGCGGCTCATCCTCACCAACCAAGAGAAAATGCACACCTGGTTGCAGCGGATAGAGACGCAACAGGAGCCCTTCTTTGACCATTAATGGAGTCAAGACTACTTTGGAGGCTATCCACAGCCTCCGCCGAGGACCCAATATGATCCAAGCTTCCAGGGGGAGTACCCGTCTTGGGATCCTACGGCACCGCAATACCCACCACCGCCTCCGCAAGATTGATCAGGGTATCACTGTTCCACCCTTAAGTTAGTTTTTGACTATGAGGCCATAGTTGAATTCAAGCTTAGGGGGGTGGCTGGAACAACTCTATCTTTTATCTTTTCTTTAGTTGTTTTTAGTTTCTGCTTTGTTAATTATTCTTGCAATTTTAGTGTTTGTTTAGGATCCACATCTATCTAGTGTAATTGTGGATGTCGTAAAAATTGTCATCTCGATTTTTCATGGGAAATTTAAGGGAATTTCAAAATTTTTGTGTCTTTTGGATAGCTTAACTTGGTTGTCCTTGGGAAACTTGTCCTATGAAAATGATTGATTATGTCAACTTTGAAGCAATATGTCACACCCACACCCCCATTGACTCATGAAAAGTGGATAGTAACAGTTGTTTGAGCCTAACCTAATCAAATGGTAATGAGACCTTAATTGGATATACGAGAAAGAACCCTTTGAACTACTACACATGTCAGTAAGGAGGGACACATGATATTTTTCTAAGGTTCAGTAAGTTAATCTTGTGATCATTCCACTTCATAATTTTCCATAATCCACTAAAGAATTTGGAAGTAAAGCACAGTTTTAATTCCTTCTTGCGTGCATAGCATGTAGATAGGATTTGCATTGTTATTTTCATATTTTTGCATAAAATGAAAAAAATGTATAGTGATTCATGCACATTACCTTTAGGTGCATGTCATGTAGTTGCACTCATAACTTTCATGATTTTCATGCATAAGTACACCATGTACCTCAGTTTGTCTTGAAAAGTGATCTAAATTGTCCCATACCCTCGAAATAGTACAAAGATTTCCAATCATGAAGAAAAATAGCCTAACACATGTATCTCTAAGCAATTATGGATATGTGGGCTAAGAGGAAAAGAAAAAAAAATCTGAAAATTTGAAAGAAAAAAGAAAAAGAAAAAAAAAAGAGAATTTAGAAGGAAATGGAATAAGAGGGAGAAAGGAACATAATATCACTTGCATAACAAGGAAACTGAGTACATGATGTGGCTTAATTAGATTTCTATCTCTTTTTGAGGTGGAAGGTTAGTGCATGCATCATTCCACCCAATTTTAAGCATTAGGGTATTTTCAATGTGCATTTGCATCATTTAGGGCATTTTGTTGTATGCATTTTGAAATTGTGTAATACTTCCAAATTCTTCCATGAACCACCCATTCAATCCACCCGTTGCTCGGATTGGTAGGCCACCGTGATTTTCTCCTCACTCATGTTTATCAGGAGAACTGCTTCCATGTAGATGGTAGTTAGGGCGAGCAACGTAGTGTAGGCGATCACAAGATGCACTAAAGCTGAATCGGCAAATTTTATTATGTTAACTACCTTATGTGATAGTGTTCATCGGTTTGAAGGATAATTTCTTTTATTGATGATTATTGTCGCCTGTAGGGTAATTACTGTTCTGTGATTAGGAAAGGCCGGTTTGAGAATGTCCAGTGGGAGTCATGTGGGATGTGGGGTGATGTGTTGATTGTTAGTTGACATATGCAATTCTATTCTAAGGATTAGTTGCTCGAGGGCGAGCAATGTTTAAGCTTAGGGGAGTTTGATGCGATGATTTTGAGTCGCATTTAGAGACCTATTTCATATGTGTTTTGTGCCTTAATTACTCATTTTCATGGATATTATTGCATAATTCACTTTATTTGGTCTTTGCCATCATTTTATATCAAATCCCCTTTGTTTTACTATTTTGAGCATTATTTATCATCTTATTATAAATTGTGTGGATTTACTTGGGCTTGTTGTGAAATTTCAGGAAAAACAAGTATCTGCTTCCGTCGATACCA
The DNA here is from genome assembly GCA_963693085.1 of Alisma plantago-aquatica. Taxonomy (NCBI): domain Eukaryota; kingdom Viridiplantae; phylum Streptophyta; class Magnoliopsida; order Alismatales; family Alismataceae; genus Alisma; species Alisma plantago-aquatica. The sequence goes on along the minus strand of OY856410.1, from coordinate 390,053,104 downwards.
TCGACGGAAGTCGATACCATCGACCCAGCCACAGGTTGTCAGCCGAGAAAAGCAATACAGTGTCGATACCATCGACCCAAGTCGATGCCATCGACACAAGGGGAGCTACAGCGTCGCCAAATGACAACAACCGACGCTAAAGGCGTCGATACCATCGACACCCAAGTCGATGGTATCGACATCACCACAGGCGCTCAGAATAAAAGAAAGGAAAGCTGCCGCTAATCCGCCAGGTCGATACCATCGACCCGCGTCGATGGTATTGACGCCGGCAGATATGCGTTGGATCTGTTTTGATCTCGATCGGACGGCTGTTGTTATTTGACGACCTAATTAGGGACTTATACCTAATGACGGCCGCCCAGACGAGGGGATCATCTCATTTTGGATTGCACGAGTGCCGAGGAGGAGAGAAAGGAGAACGGAGGCCGAGAAGCTCATCCCGGGTGATTCAGACGCTGCCGAAGACGATTTCCACCACCGACAGGCGGGGAAGCTCGTGTTTTACGCCAAGGATCCACCGGTTCTTCTCCGTTCAGGGGTTTTCCCATTTATTTCCCGTTTTTCTTATGAATTCCCCAATTTCTACCATGTATTCGTGTGAGATGAACATGAGAGGCTAAAACCTTCAATCTTTAGGATCGGGAGTAGCCCGGGAATGCATTGTATGACATTTTTATATCAATAATTCATATTTTTCTCTCAAATCCGTGGTATAGATTCATTTTCTCCATTTCTATTGTTATGCTTGATCACCATAATAATAATTTAACACCCTTAATCACTTCGACAGAAGGATTAATGGTTGAAAAGAGATGAATTCTACATTAATCAATAAAACCCTTGACAAAGGAGTTGTAAAATTAATGGTGGGAACTGAGAGACCGTTTATAATGCACTTAGTTTAGGGGAATGATTACTACGACGGTGGAATCAACCTAAATCTAAGTAGTGAATTACACCATGACAGTGGGTAATTCTGTTTTCAGGCCACTACCCGGATAGAGAGAGCTGTGAGGAATTATATGAAACCTAATACAGTGTTGACCCGCGGTGAAACCGCCATCCTAAAGATATCCTTTTGAATTGATTAAATTAACCTTTAATCGATTGTTTTCTTTGTTTGATTTTTATTTTCTTTTTAAATTTGAACACAAAACCCTACTTTGTTAATCGGTCTAGCTGATTGCGATTAGTTAGTAGAAGTCTCCAATAATTCACGTATCCCTGAGTTCGACTCGGGCCTCACAAGGCCTATATTACTCGACGCGTATACTTGAGTTTTAGCGCGTAGTAAAATACACGTCAGCATCACTTCTATATCTCATCTTTTATCACACAGATAAGAGAGATTATAAAGCATTTTAAGAAATATTGAGAAAATGTAAATTCTCATCTTCCTTGTGTCCCTATAGGACTAGTCAGAGGTAGTTCAAAAATAACTACTTTCTTAATTTTTTAACATAGATCATGAAATGAAATATCAGAATGAATCTATTTCATCTGACCTGTCACAACCCGAGGGTTGACTATTGCATCAGATTGATTCATTTCATAGAACCTCGCAGTTGCTTGTTGTTGACAATGTGCTTGATTGTTAGGTGTTGATGAACCAGCTTGGGACGCTTGTCCACGTCCTCTATTGTTACTAGAAAACTACCTCCTTTGTGAGCCTTGCTTACTCTGCCTTGGAGGTAGAGTCACCATTGAATTCCCATCTGGACAATCCTTTGCTAGATGTCCAAGTTGTCTACAGTGGTAACAAATCCTAGTCACAAGATAGAGTCTGTGAGATCCAGTCACCTATGTTGATGCTATGTCGGGGGATCTACTTGGAGCAATATTGTGGTCCCTACCCTTACTTGACGTACATTGCGTCTGGGTATTGAATCTCGATGATTCTGCCGATACAAAAAATCTCAGCTGCTTAACACTTTCAGATCTTTGCCCTTGAAACTGGGTGTACACCTTCTTACCACTGGTCTGTCATTTCTCAATTTCAGATCTTTCTATCATCCTTACCGACTCCACAAAAGTAACAAACCTCTCCCTGTTCTCTAAAGCAGACACAAGAGTGGTTAGTTCAACGTTCAATCCCTTCTCAAAATGCCGAATTCTTTCCTCATCATTAACTGCCATATGCAGACAAAAATGTAATAGCTCCATGAACTTAGATTCATACTCACTAATGTTCATTTGTCCTTGTCTGATCCTCTCAAATTGAGAGATCTTCTCGTCTAGATACATCTTAGGGAAGTATCTACTGATGAATTCTCGTCGGAATACCTCCCATCCAATTTCTTCACCTGACCTCTTATCTTCTTCTATAATCCAATAGTGACCTGCACTCCCTTTTAGGAGGTACACATCATGTCTTACCTTCTCGGCTTTAGGAATATTAAGGATCCTGAAAGACTTCTCCAGCTCCGTCAGCCACAAATCAACATATGTTGGATCAGCTGTACCATCATAATCTATGGCTCCAACCCGATGAAGTCTCTCAAAAGTCTTGCCAGCTCCATATCCCTCATTGTAAGCTGGTTCCCTTGGTGCAGGTGGTGGCATCCTATCCACCATATGCGTCATAGTCACCATAAACTGCCCGAACAGGGTATGGAAAGCTGGATTCTCTAATGCGGCTTGATTAAGATGAGGAATCTCAGGTATGAGTTCCTCCCTAGCTTGATCCCTTACACCTTTTCCTGGTGTAGCAACACTGCTCTCAGTAGCATGTTCATCATGTGATCCAGACATCTTCAAGTTCTTCTTCTCCTATATGAGTAGATGACACTATCAGATAAACAGGAAGACACTTAGAACAGACTCAACAACCTTAATCCTATGTCTCTGTAGACTCAGCGAACCTAGAGCTCTGATACCACTAAATTGTGACACACCGATCACAAAAACATGATTTACTAAAGCGGAAGCATTCGTTAGCAGCGGATTACCGAAAAGCAATAAAAATTAAAACCATTTTATAGATAGATACATACATAGGAAAACCCTTTCACAAAGAACTGAAGTAATTTAATTACATACTAGTTCACAAGTACATGTCATGTATCATCTTTTTCTAAAAATTACAAGCATCAACTGTACTGTTAAACTAAACACAGGAAGTATAAAATCTCAAGGCATAGAGCCAAAATCTCAAAAGCACTAACTATAACTCTGAGGACCTGAGAGTACAAAGACGACACATAGGACTATATGTACATCTATACAAGGCATATCAGCCAGTGCCTCCACCTGAGAAATCACTACTGTTCCTACTGTTGTTATTGATGTCCTTCACCTACTGAAGGATTCCTACCTCCTCATCCACGTCCACCTAAAAATGTGGTTCCCACGAGGGTGAGACAATTGTAAATTGCCCCAACGAGAGATATAACTCTCTGCTAGAAACATTATTATTGCAGTTTAAGAAGATAAATCTAAATAGAGGAATCGTAATTGTTTAACAAAAGTTAATTCATTGTTTAACAGATTAGAACATTACTCTTATCTAAAGCATTGCAGCTGTAACCTGAGAGAGCAGCATGTCACTTATCCAATAAGGAATATGAAGAACATGTATAACATTTATCAGCTATACTAAGTAGGATAATATCAACCAATGTTTCTCATATTTCAACTTAATGCGAATACACTACACGAATGATTATACTTTACACATCATGTGTCAAACTACAATTAGCTGGCCAGGTTATATTAACATCTTCACTATATAGTTATAGCCACATCATATACTCTCTTCAGGCTTAGATCACATAGCTAATGCCTAGCATTGTTTTGTGGAGTCATGGCCTGTAGCCATACTCTTTTTACAAAGTATTGGGATCTTAATCCCTCATCTCATAAAGTACATTTCCATTTCTTAACAAGTTCATCATCATGATTATACAATATGGGTATTCATCACAGAATACTTGTTACCACTTAACAGGTAACTTAATACCTTCAGGTCATCTGACCAAGGTAATCATCATTCTTGCTACACAAGCATTCCACATAGTTCACAAGGTTCATATCACCTCTTGTTACCCCTTAATAGGCAACAAGGCATATTATGGCTTATGAAGCCCATAAACAATTTCAATAATTAAAACATCATATGGCACACAGAGGTCATATATTTTAGGTTACCTCTCACTAAGCAACAAAGCATATGAAGGCTTATAAGGCCTATAAACCATTTTCAATATATAGAGCATCATAGCCCATACCTAGCTATGCTCATCATCTCAACATACCTGCATAATTAGTACTCTTGATAACAATTATAATGCTTATATATCAGCACCATGCAACACAAAGTAATACCACTATTCCCTTTCTAGGGTTAGGATTCCTCTAACATATCATCACCCTCCATTATGGTTTTCCAAAAATAACCATTTAGATTCTTAAGATCATGTTATTAATGATCAAACCTTAATTCATTGCTCCACACAACTAGGAGCCAACATTGATAACATAAGCATTTAATCATACTCATTTATTCTCATCATTTATCATTAAATGAATTATCAACACAAAGTATGAGTTTCTCTCTCATCTTTACCAAAATATGATTGCATCATACTTTATTAGCTTGTCTTAACCTTTTCTTAAGGTATGTTAGCCTACACTTATCAAAGTGCATTACTTCATAATATAACAATATTTATCATGATACATTTCATGTATCACTCATCCAAATATATTGGACTTAAAATACATCCAGGTGTATAAATCTTAAGGTGTTGGATGTGATATCTATCATGTCTTGATTTATCACCTCCCTCCTCACCTTTATCTTACTTGAATTCATCCACTTAGCTTGTATTAGGGTATTTCCCATCCTAATACTTTATGCATCAACTCATCACATTTATCATGTAATTTATTGTACATAAGTCACTTATTTAGAATATACAACCATTACTAGTGGTATGGACTCATCTTTGAGTTAGGAACTATTAATATAAGATTTCTATTATCAACCTCTTTAGGTATTTCTCTTATCAATATATTAGTTACTATTCCATTATTAGGATTAGGGTCCACATAACATCTTACCCATTTGGGTTTCACATAACATCCCTCTATATCAGGGTTTCACATAACATTACTTGAAATTTGGGTTTCACATCACATCACCCAGTGTTAGGGCTTCACATAGTATTACCCTACATTAGGGTTTCATATCACATCACCCAGTGTTAGGGATTCACATAGTGTTACCCTACATTAGGGTTTCATATCACATCACCCAGTGTTAGGACTTCACATAGTATTACCCTGTATTAGGGTTTCATATACCTTTACCCTATTTTAGGGATTAGGGTTTACCATTCTCATCCAAGTAGGGTTTCTCACACCCCATTACCCAAATTAGGGTTAGGATGTACAATTCCCATCGAATTAGAGTTACATCATCACCTAGATTAGGGTTTCACTTAGCTTTTCCCTAAATTAGGGTCATGGCTCAATAATCATTTCAATTAGGGTTTCATGATCTCATTATTATGGATCAAACCCTAATTACATATTTTATTCATAATGAGAGAATTAGGGATTAATTATGTAAGCATTCATCTCTCTCTTTCTCTCTCTCTCATCCTCTCTAGGATGTTAAGTACTCCAAGATTGATCTAGGTCAACTCTTCATTTAAGTACACACAGTTAGGGTTAATCATTATGATCACCTTTGTTTTACAACATTAATAATCAAGCAATTAATGGACCTTTTAATCATATTATGTGTCCAAATGGTTTGACCAATTGAACCTCAAATGGTCTTGGTCACTTATACCCCAAACGGTCTTGGTCACTCAGACCTTGAATGGTTTGAAATCATTTAAGCAAAACAATAATGAAACTGTATGGACAATTTGCACATGAAACCACTTGGGTCTTCAAATGGTTTGAGACTATTTGGTCTCAAATGGTCTTGAGACCGTTTGGACTCAAACAGTGGTTCAAAACCTTAATTGAAGGTCCAATTGAAAGGTGATTAAATGGTTCAATTGAAGAATAAATCAGTAGTTCAATTGATAGATGGTTTAATGATTAAAACCTTGAATTAATAAAGTGATGGAAGACCTTTTTGGTCCATTCAGTTTTGAGAGAGTTTGGACCAAACAGCTGAATGGACCAAAAAGGTCTTCCATCACTTTATTAATTCAAGTTTTCAATCATTAAACCATCTATCAATTGAACTACTGATTTATTATTCAATTGAACCATTGAATCACCTTTCAATTGGACCTTCAATTAAGGTTTTGAACCACATTAAACTAGGGTTTATAATCAAGAACCCATCAATTAGGGTTTTGAAGTCGAGGAACCATCAATGATTGACATTGTGGAACTAATTCAATTGAAATCATTGGATCATCATCAAACCATGACATGACCTGACCTCAAACGGTCTTGAGTTCATTTGAATGACCTCCAAATGGTCTTGAGACCATTTGACTCAAACCTTTATTGAAATTTGTGAAAATCAATTAGGGTTTGCATCATTGAATTGATCATCAAATTAACTATTGATTATATTTCAATTTGATATATCTGGATCTTCAATTACTCAACCATACTCAACCCTGGACCTCCAAACGGTTTTGGTTGACCTCCAAATGGTCTTGAGACCGTTTGGGTGACCTCCAAATGGTCTTGAGACCATTTGGGTTAGTCAACCCAAAGTTTTAAATCAACCAATTGAAATTTCAGCACTTAACCCGATTAGGGTTTCTAATTGGAGGATTGTCCATATATTGAATCAATCAATTGGATCCATTAGATCATCATCCAACATGTACTAGGGTCCTGACCTCAAATGGTCAATCCATCCAAATGGTCAATCCATCCAAATGGTCAACCCTTCTAAACGGTTTGGAATCCAAACCTCCAAACGGTTTGCAAACCGTTTGGTCTCCAAACGGTTTGGTGAAACTGTTTGGACAAAAATTATGAAACCGTTTGCAATAGATATTTGTATTGGTGTGTGCTTATGATGATTTCATCATAATAAAGCTATAAACCCACGAAGCTTGCTGTGATTTTCATGGTGATTGCATCAATCAACCAAATAAAATTTCGAGATAAGAAGGAATCAACAATTGATAAAGATATGGAATCAATAACAAAGTTCAAGGGTTCAAGTTATATAACCCACCTTCAATTGAGATTCAAAGCTTCAACCTCATATTTAATGGTGAAAGCAACACCTTCCACTATCCCAAGCTCATCCTAAAAAGGAATGGAGATAAGAAGAAATCATGCATTGATTTTCGATTTCCACCATGGAATCAAGGTGAAAGAAGGTCAAGAAGCTTACCAATAGGTTGGGGGTCGTCCTCCTGTTGCTCCAAACTCCCTTGGTTGTTTTTGCAAGCAAGAAGTGAAAGTGGTTTCGAAATTACCCTTTCAACTCATGGATAAAGGAGCATATATATGAATTTTATTGAAAATTCATTTAAGAGAGAGAAAGTAGGGATTGTCTCCTCCATTTCCTTGCCACTTGCTCCTTTCCATTCCTTGGTTAAAAGTCTATCCTCTTTGCCTCTTATTCCTCTCAATTATACATGTTTAAAAGAAAACAAACTACGCACCTTAAATCATATTATAATAATATCCATAAGTGAGTGGATATTTCTTTTTGTTTTCTTAATGTGAGTGGGTTCTCCACTCACGTAGATATATCCATTGCCTTTGAAAGGCACATGCTCGTCCAAACTTATCTAATTTTCAACCATTACCATTTTTGTTGAAGGCACTTCGATTAACATATTTATTTTTGCATTAATTTGAAGTAAAGTTCCAATTATGCTTAAATTTTGATTATTTTAATATCAAGATTATCTCTCTTCCAAAATGATTCAAATGAGGCTCCCCTCTCAAATTATTTTCTCTACATGATGCCAAGAATCATGAGGGACCCTCTTGAATTGGCATTTTGCATACTGAACCCTAGGTTTTGGGTAAATTGCGCATTACATCAAAACTAGGTTTTAATGCACAAACATTGCTCAACATGCTCTTTCTTGTTATTCAGGCTTGTAGAAGCCATACAACTACATCATATTTACTCCTACGATGCTTCAACATATGAGGAACATTTTTCCATATAAAATTTGCAATTTAACCCCTCAATTTGGGTAATTTGCATTTTAGTCCAACACAAGTAAAACATTATTTCAACATTATTCAGAAAGGACTAAAATTAAAATATAAGTTCCTATTGAGCCTTAATTACTTTTTAAGAGATAAGAGAAAGCATATAATCAACTTTATTCAGTAAAACATCTAGGTTTAAACATAACCCAGGTCAGGGATGTTACAAAGGCAATACCAATAGAAAGTATAGGAATAATTGAAAAGGAAAACCCTATAGAAAGTATCCCAAACCCTCCTGTCACACTTGTGGAAAGAAACACCTTGGCAGATGTCACTATGAGATTATAGTATGCTATGATTGTCAACAAGAAGGACATTTTTTGACCATTTGTCCCCTCTTGGACCCCCAAGTTCTAAGCCTAATAGAAACTCATCTAGTGGGCGCAACACCACAGGGGATAGTCCCAATTGTTGAAGAACGCCGACAACTTGAGTCTTTGCCATTCATAATAATCAATCTTGGGCCAATGCAAACCGACTTATAGAATGTGACCATCCCTAGGATGTCGCAGTATACATTGTATCAGAAAACATATAGTTTAATGAAATTTTACAATTCTGAGCATATAAAACATAACATATTAGTTCTTATGTATCTAAACTTATGGTAATAAAGCATTTGATGATAATCCAATTGTTGAATGGTAAATCACATGGTATTGTGATGCCCCGCGCCACATGAACAAGATTACTCAAAACAAAATCACAGAAGAAAGATTGAACAAACAAATTACTGGGAAATACTAGAAATTAAAACCATTTTCATAAAACTGCCAAACCTCAAAAACCTTTACATACGAGTTCTTTCATGCTTGAAAGCACTTACTATGTGTTCCATTAGCTTGTTACCAAAAAACTGTTTCAGATCATATATACATATATCCATTGCAACCGCACTTAAAAGGGCACACACGACAACCACATATCAAAAGCATGTCTACAAAACATCCCCAAATAGCTGAGTGTATAGGGACGAATCTAGGACTCTTACAACAAAAGACATCTAGTAGCACTTCCAACCTCATCAGCTATTGCCTTTCTTATTACTACTCAACCTATGCTACATGATTTCTACCTCCTCGTGCATGTCCACCTAGAAAGGATGTAGGAAACCCACGGGGTGAGATTCCAAATCTCAGCGGGAGATATAACTCTCCACCCACTCTATTATTATCACATATAAGATGATTAAAGCAAGTAGTATGGTTATTATCCTGATAGGAAGGTAATCATTATTAATAGAATAATTACTATTGGATTATGAAACATCTTAAAATTATAAAAGGAATGTGAAGAACATGTATATTCACACCAAAAATATTGTATAAAAAAAACCAAAGTCTCATCCAATGTTTCTGCATTTGATCAAATACAAGTATACTACACAGCTAATTACATATTTTATTTTTCCCCAAGGATTTGAGTCGTACCACCCAAATCCAACCGACCACTGCTAAGTCAAAATCGGTGTCATACATGGTCTAGTCGAAGAGTCTGAATCCAGGACTTCACCCCCTCAGTCAGTACGGGTGAACCTACAATGACATCATTAGTCAGACTACTATTAGTGACATATAGACCAGTTGTACAAATCTAGCCAGCCTAAGTACAAGTCACGATGCAAGTGAAACTGAGCTATGGCCCACAATCACACTTGTATCAGGGTATGGCTCACAACCAATCATGTATCACATATCACTGAGTTGTGACCCGAAGACACACTCTTATCAGGGTATGGCCCACAGACAATCTTGTATCACATAACCTGGACATAAGGGGATATTCATCCTCACCCTCGCATATTCAAAAATATGCACTCTGAGTTAAACTCATTTCACCATTCAGAAAATGCTGACACTGAATGGATCTATGGCATAGGGCAAGCTACATGATTAGGTTCCACTGGATTAGTTATGTCATTTAAGTGTCTTTTAGTATCAAGAAAGTTACAACGTATAAACTTTATATAGGTTCTACACAGATAAGGGCATAACACATTAAAAAAACATATTTGAGCATATAAGGTGTGATCTCTTCACATTATCACTTGATGCTTGTCATCCACCATATTTCTCATCTCAAGGACCACATACTTTGGGGTAGAAACCCCTATCTCATTACTAAGGAAATTATCATCTCATACACAAGGCAATTAGCCATCATTAGGTCATAAGACCCATTTACCTCCTCTTTCAATGATACCAACATCACACATGCCTCATAAGGCCCATTTAAACATATCGTAAATACCATATCTCTTATCTAGCTATGCATATCAACTGTGTTGCCTTCATGGTTAGGAACTTGTAATAAGATGGTTAATACTTCATTACTACCATCCCATAAGGATTCATTTCATTCACACTACATCATTAGAGTTAGGGTTCTCTTTAATCGATCAGGGCTTACAAGGTTAGATCAACTACCAATCTTAGATCATCACTTCTATTATCATGAAAAAGATATTAAAGGTCATAGAAAACAACACTCCTTTGTTGTCCATACAACCACCTAATAGGGTATCATTGCATATCATGGAACCCTATCATCAACATAATGTATCATGACTATCATCACAAGGTATCGATTTAGACCATATTGTGGTGTATCGGTTTATCACTAGTCCAGGCATGTTGGGTTAACTACACATAAGGTGTGACGGGTTAGCTAAACATGAGATATTGGATTAAGAAAATAAGAGGTATATCGGTTTAGCACTCATGGTGTGTATTGGTTTAGCACTGATGGTGTGTATTGGTTTATCCCTCATGGTGTGTATCAGTTTAGCCCTTTTAGAAGGTGTGACAGGAAAGCCCACTTGAAAGTGTGATGGCCACTTTCTCAACCAAGGCATCATAGTTTGTCACTCAAACAAATACCTCACAAGGTATCCTCATGGTCATGACGGGCTAACAAGACACATCGGTCTAACCCCATGTAGGGCATGATGGGTCAGAACCCTTTAGGCATATCGGTTAGCAACATAAGTGTCTAAGAACCACTCGGGTACGGCAGTTTAACAACATATCAGTTTAAGCATCTCTAGGGCATGACGGGTTAGCCTCAACAAAGCCTATTAGTTTAGCATTCCCAAGTCATGACAACTTGCTACAAGATGTGTAGGGTTAAACACCACAGTCATGATGACCACTCACAACTTAGTGCAAGTGTGTGTCAACTTGTCATCTTCAAACTTAGAAAGATCAGCCAAAAGTCCATCTACTATCATGGAAATAAGGTGCAAGACATGGGAAGCAACTAAACAAACCTCCTTCATCAAAACAGTTCCCAAAACCACCAAGAACAACTAGCATGCATAAGATAAACGTTCTAGAGTTGAGAAACAACATAAACACATGAAAGAGTGAAAAAAAAGGAGGTTAAGAGTTGTATTAGCCTCCTCAAAGATCACCACCAAGATCCAAGCTCCAAGGTCAAGCTTCAAGCTGACGAGCTCAAGGTGGAAGATGATCCACCAATCTTGTTCACTACCATACATTCAAGGAAGAAGATGAGACCAATGTTAATATGGTTCAAGACGAAAATGAGATATCCATGATCCATGGCTGAGAAGAAGAAGAAGAAGAAAGCTAGGAAACATAGCTTACTAAGGTAGAAGATGGAAGATGATCAAAGAACACCACAACTTGGGACTCATCCACCAAGCTCCAAGAGAACCTCCCTAACTCCTTAATCTTCTCAAGGTCATCCACCAAGAAGGAGAGAAAGCAAGGATGGACAAAAGGATCCTCTGGCATGGAGAGAAATATATTTATATACTAGGGGGATGAGAGAGAGGTAATGGGAGAGGTGGCATCCCCTTAGGAGCTTAGGTGACACTTGTCCACAAAAAAGGAGCTACATGCAACAACATGCAAGACACAGTGATATGGTCAAGGCTAGATCTCACCCTCTTAGTCTCCTACCATGGACATGCCTGATATGCCAAAATCCTACACACTCACAAACTGATAGGGAATAACCCTACACACTCACAAATTGATAGGGCATAACCCTACACACTCACAAACTGATAGGGAATAACCCTACACCACTCACAAATCGATACACAACCTCTCCAAGGATCTCTAACTGGAGATAACACATCCAAGAGAAAAACACATCTCACCTATGCACTCTACATATCACCAAGGATGTTACCTCAAAACTAGGACCAAAAACAAGGCACCCATCTCTCTCTCTCATCTAGATGATGCCAAGAGAGAGAAGGAACACTCTCGAGGTGGAAAACTAGCACATCAACCCCTACTCTAGGTGAATTGCAAATTGCACCAAAACCCCACCTCAAAACACTAGCATCATCCAAAAAAGCTTAAACAAGAAACTGAAGCTTTCTTCAAACCCTAATTACATATCAGATGATTAGAGCAAGGTTCTAAGTAACATACTTAGGAAAAACAAATAGAGTTATCCCAAAACATGGGTCAGGGTCCTTACAAGCCATAAACCCCTAACAGGGATTTCTCCCCCAAAATCCTAAGAAAAAAGGGTGGGGTAATTCCTCTCCATCTCTTCCTTGAGCTCCCAAGTGGCTTCCTCAACACCACAATGATGCCAAAGAACCTTTACCAGCACTAGGTCCTTCCTCTTCAGCTTCTTCACTCTTCATTCAAGGATTAACACTAGACCTTCCACATAGGTCATATCCTCATCAAGCTCTACCTCCATAGGTTGCAACACCAAATTTGTATCCAGATGGCACTTCCTCTAATACGCACATGAAACATTGGATGCAACCTGTGCAACTCAGGTGGCAACTCCAAACTATAGACCACCTTCCCAATACATGCCACCACTGGGTAAGGTCCCATAAACCTAGGAGCGAACTTACCTTTCTTCCCAAACCTCATAACACCCTTCCAAGGAGAGATTTCCAAATATACCTTGTCTCCCACTTGGAACTCCAAGGTTCTATGACAGTTATCTCCATACGACTTTTGTTTGTCCTATGTTGCTTTTAACCCTTGCTGGATTACCTTGATCTTTTCTATCGTATGATGTACAAGCTTAGGAACAAGAAGATGATACTCACATATCGCGTACCAACACAACGGAGATCTACAACGCCTCCCATACAATGTCTCATAAGGTGCCATGTCGATGCTACTCTTATAGTTGTTGTTGTAGGTGAATTCTATTAAACTGAGGTGTATATCCCAACTTCCTAAAAATTGAATAGCACAAGCTCTCAACAGATCCTCCAAGGTCTGAATGGTCCTCTCAGATTGATCATATGTATGTGGGTGAAAAGCATTGCAACGTTAACTACATACCCAAAGTTGTGTGCAGTCACTCCCACAAGTGACTCGTGCACTAGGGACCTCTATCCGGCATGATAGATGTTAGAACACCATGCAAACGTACTATATCATCCATAGAGATCTGGGCAAGCTTCTTTGTTGTAAACATTGTTTTCACGGGAAGGAAATGTGTTGACTTGGTCAACCTATCAATGATCACCCATATGGAATCATGGGCTTTGTCTATCCTGGGAAAACCAACCACAAAGTCCATAGTCAAATGATCCCATTTCCATTGTGGTATATGCAATGATTACAACATGCCTACATGCTTCTAATGCTCAAATTTAACTGATTAACATACGGAAAATCTCACAACAAAGTCATCCACATCCTTCTTCAAGCCTAGCCACCAATACATGTCATTCAGGTTATGATACATCTTGGTGCTACCTAGGTGCATAGCGTACATGGATGAGTGAGCTTCTTCCAAAAACATTTTTCTTAGGTCATTAGCATCAAGAATCATGACTCAGCCATGATGACAAACTGCCCCATCATCTGACTCATGGAAGCCATCATGCTTCTCATTGCCAAACTCTGATCTAATCTGTTGTTTCATAGTATTAGTCTACTCCGCCTCTTTGATCTGCTATCTTAGCATAGGCTTCACTTGTAAATGTGCCAACATACCCACTAGCAAGGAAACTTCCAACTTAACATTCATTTGATGCAATGAGACCAACATGTCTCATTTGTGACACATCAAAGAACTCAATTGGGCTCTATCCATTGGTGAAGACGAAGACTTCCTGCTCAATGCATCTGCCACAACATTTTCCTTCCTCAGATAATAATCAATCGTACAATCATAGTCTTTGATTAACTCCATATAGTGATGTTGTCTCATATTCAACTCCAGTTGTGAAAACATGTACTTCAAGTTCTTGTGATCTGTGAATATCTGACACTTCTCCCCATATAGGTAGTGCCTCCAAATCTTCAAAGCATGAGCTACATCAGCTAACTCTAGATCGTGGGTCGTGTAATTCTCCACATGTTTCTTAAGCTGTCGGGAAGCGATAGAAACCACTTACTTGTCCTGCATCAACACAACCCAAGACATTCCTGGATGCATCACAGAAGACTATGTATCCTTTTCCTTGATTAGGAAAGACCAGAATCAGTGCACTTGCCAACTTCTCCTTCAATGTTTGAAAAGTACGTTGGCATATGTCATCTCAGATGAATGTCACATCCTTTATTGTCAACTTTGTTAGAGGTAAAGTGATAGAGCTGATGTCTTTGATGAACCTCCTGTAATAGATTGCCAAACCTAGAAAATTGCTCACTTTTATTGGCATCTTTAATTACTCCCACTCTGACACAGAATCCACTTTCTTAGGATCCACACGTACACCCTCTATGGATATAACATGCCCCAGTAAAGATACCTTCAACCAGAACTCACACTTGCTAAACTTGGCATAAAGTTGATGCTGTCTCAACAAGGTCAATGCCTGACAAAGATGTTGTTCATGCTGCTGACTGTCATGATAGTATATCAAGATGTCATCTATGAATACCACCACAAACTAATCAAGAAATGGTTGGAACATCGTGTTCATCAAATCCATGAATTCTTTTGGTGCATTGGTCAGCCTGAATGGCATAACCACAAACTCTTAGTGATCTTACCTCATCCCAAAAGTTGTCTTAGGTATGCCATCCTCCTTGATCCTCAATTGGTGTTATCCTGACCTCAGATCTGTCTTTGATAACACTATCACACCACACAACTGATCAAATAGGTCATCTATCCTCGACAAGGGATACTTATTCTTTATCATCACCATGTTTAGCTGTCTATAATCTATGCACAACATCATAGACCCATCCTTCTTTTTCACGAATAGCACTAGAGCACTCCACAATGACATACTTAGCCTGATGAAACCTTTGTCAAGTATTTCTTACAATTGTCACTTTAACTCTGTCATATCTGTCAGAGCCATCAGGTACGGTGTCTGAGGTATTGGTTGTGTTTTGGGAACTATATTGATCTCAAAATCAATCTCTCAGGGTGGGGGAACACCTGGAAACTCTTCAGGAAATACGTTCAAAAAACTATTTGAAAATTGCCCCCCCTAAATATTAGGACTCCTCACCTAATTATCCATCACATGTGCCATGAACACCTCATAACCCTATCTCAAAATCTTCCTCACCACCATGGACAATACCAAACATGTTAGAAAAATCTTCCTCTCTCCTTAGAAGATCCATGTCTGACCACCATCTACAAACGTTGCCTACTTGGAACTACATTCCAAGACCACTCTATACTTCTCCAAGGTATCCATTCTAAGGATTACATTGAATCCATGCATATCAAGTGGTATGAGATCCACTTGAATAATGTGCCCTGAAAAGGAGAGGACAAAGGAAGCACACACGTCCTACAATAGTGCAGAACCGGCTAATGGGGTTTCTAACAACAAGCTATTCTTCTTACAACTAAAAGGCAAAAGACAACTATCAAGCACTTCATGAGTGACAAAAGAGTGTGTTGAACATGGGTCAAAAAAAATAGATAAAAAGCAAGAAGAAGACAAATCAGAATGAAATAACTCCATATGACTTGTCACTACTCATTGGTTGACCACTACCTCCGGCTAACTCATAGCACACAATCTATTTGTTTCTTATTGTCACCCCATCCTCTTATTCAATGAGTAGATGATCCAACATGCAATGCTTGGCCACATCCTCATCCTCCTACATCGTTGTTCTACGATCTCTGTGAGCACTGCTGGCTCTTCCTTGATTACTGGATCACCTCGTCATCTCTCACCAGACACTCCCACTTCAGATGTCCTTTCTTCCCACACTTGTGGCAAGCTTGGTATCATACTGTGGCCTAGATGGCCCTATCACTGATGCTAACAAGGTGTTGTGAACTCCAACAGGTGGAAGACTAGACAATCTACCCTTACTAGGTGACCACTGTGTCGGAGCAATGTACCTCTGTGGTGCAGAAAACCTCAACATTTTAAAGCTCTAACAACTGTCTCTGGGACTGTGCTGACCTCTTCTTGACATTCATCTCCTACTTCTCTATCACAGATCACTCTATCCTTTGAATAGAATTCACAAATGTGGAAAACCTTTCTCGATTCTCCAAAATAGTTGTTGGGGTAGACAACTTAACATCCAACCCCTTCTCAAAATGATGAATCTGCTCGTCCTCTATAGAAGCCATGTAAGGACAGAACCTCAACAACTCCATAAACCTTGCTTCATACTCATTGATTGTCATGGATTCCTATTGAATCCTCTCAAACTGGTTGATCTTCTCATCAAGGTACGTCTAAGGAAAGTACTGACTAACAAACTCATGTCAAAAAACTTCCCAATTGATCACAACATATGGCTTCTTCTCCTCTTCTATGGCCCACCAGTGGCCAGGACTCCCTTTCAGAAGGTATATCACATGCTTCACCTTATCCACTTTGGGGATACTAAAAATATTAATGGCTTTCTCAAGTGGAGTAAGCCACAAATCTGCATCCTCTAGATCAGCCATCCCAGCATACTCCACTGCCCCAACACGTTGAATCTGCTCAAAAGTCTTTCTAGTACCCAAAGATTCAGTACGGGGAACCAATACCCTAGGCTAGGGTGCAGACATCCTGTCTGTCATATGAGTCATACCAGACATAAACTATCCAAAAGGAAAAAGCAAGATTTTCAATCATGGCTGGGTCAAACTGGGGGACTTCAGGCACTCGATCTTCTCATGCATGATTCCTTGGACCACCACCTGGTGTGGAAACACTGCTTTAACAACATTTTTTTCATGTTCTCCAAACATCTTCAAGCATTCTCTTCTTCTGTATAAGAAGAAGTCACTATAAGACATATTGGAGGACATAAGAATAAACACAAACCCTAGTCCTAGGTCCTTGTAGACTCAGAAATCCTAAAGCTCTGATACTAACCTATCTATGTTTCCCTGCGACACATGAATGAGATTACTCAAAACAAAACCACAGAAGAAAGATTAAACAAATAGATTACTAGAAATACTAGAAATTAAAACCATTTTAATAAAATTGTCAAACATCAAAAACCTTTAAATACAAGTCCTTTCATGCCTCAAAGCACTTACTATGTGTTCCATCAGCCTGTTACAAGAAAACTTGTTCAAGATCATAAATGCATATATACATTGCAACCATACATAAAAGAGCACACAAGCCAACCACATGTTGAAAGCACATTTATACATGGATGAATCTAGGACTCTAACAACAAAATACATTCAGCAACACTTATAACCTCGTCAACTACTGCCTTTCTTACTGCTCCTCAACATATACTACACGATCTCTACCTCCTCATGAACGTCCATGTAAAAAGGATGTGGGAAACCCACGGGGTGAGATTCCAAATCTCAACAGGAGATATAACTCTCCACCAACTCTATTATTATCACAGATAAGATGCTTAAAGCAAGCAGTAAGATTATAATCATGATAGACATGTAATCATTATTAATAGAATAAGCAATTACTATTGGATTATGAAATATATTAACATTATAAGAGGAATATGAAGAACATGTATATTCCCTACCAAGAATAATGTATAAAAACAAGCAAGGCCTCATCCAATGTTTCTACATTTGATCCTATATAAGTATACTACACAAATGATTACATATTTTATTTTGACCTGAGGATTTGAGTCATACCCCCCAAATCCAACTGACCACTACTAAGTCAAAATCGGTGTCATACAAGGTCTAGTGGAAGAGTCGAAATCCACAACCTCACCCCCTCAATCAGTACGAGTGAATATGTAGTGACATCATCATTCAGACTGCTATCAGTGACATATAGTCAAACTGTACAAATCTAGCCCACCTTGGTACAAATCACGACAATAGTGAAACTGAGCTACGACCCACATCCACACTCTCATCAAGGTATGGCTTGCAGCCAATCTTGTATCACACCACTGAGCTACGGCCCAAAACCACACTCTTATTAGGGTATGGTTCGCATCCGATCATGTATCGAATAACTTGGACGTAAGGGGATATTCGTCCTCACCCCCAAATATTAAAAATATTTTCTCTGAATTAAACTCATTTCAACATTCAAAAAATGCTGACATTGAATGGATCTATGGCACAGGGCATGCGTGTAGGAAAACTGCCACTCAGGCATGGAAAACAGAATAAAAAAGAATAAGAAGGAACTATATAGAAAGTAAAAAACAACTATATTTGTAGGACCTTTGTATCCCATTGACATTGTAACGCCCCTCCAAGCACAAACATGAAAGCAGAAGTAAACCCTATGTTGTCCATAACATGGGTCGCTCATCTTGTAGGAATATCACAAAACCTAATATTCATTGCAATAAGATAAATGAAACACCATGCATTAACTCAAAAATAGATTCATACATTGATCATAAAAAGGGAAAGACATAAGCTATCTCATCTTATTTCAAAACCTAATACATATAGGCTAAGCAAATCAAAAGCATAAATTAAAACTAAACTAGATAATCTATAGAGTGGTAGATGGCACCCCACCAAGATAAAGTCTCCTTGAGTCAGCTACACTTGAAGGCTCGCTTCAATTCCCTCTTGCTCCTTGATCTAGGGGCATCTCATCCCACAACCATGCAAAACAAAGCAACAACATCAGTAAGCGGCACCATACATTTTATAAGAACTAAAATAAACATATGCTTGACTTGAAAGGAAACCTTGACATGAATTTAATTTAAGCATTCTTGAAATTAATTACTTGACATAAATAAGAATTGAATAAGTAAAATATGCACTCTCTATGATTTTCCCACTTAAGAGCCTATAATTGGCATGAATGTCCATGATTTGTCTAAAAAGCCCATAACAACCATAAAGGTCCATGACTAGCTAGGAAAACCATAATTGGAACGAATGCCCATAAAGACCCCTTGAGGTCCATGATGGTGAGAGCATATAAAACTTAATCAAATTCTTATAACCTGATTCTTAAAATGAACATTATCATAATCTTGAACATTAAATCTTTGACATAATGGGATTTCTCCCTCATTACATGATTTACATGGTTCTTTCTTAAATGTCTTAATCTTTACATGGTCATAATCACTAAACTATTTATCATCTATGATAAACATAGGACTTTATGAATATAACAAACAACATGCAATGATATAATATGAGATATGATCATAATCTTAATTTCATTCATTAACTTGGAATTTAAAGCATAATTATCAAACATACATAACATGTAGTTCAACTAAGGTAAGTATGTATGATGGCATGACCTCCTTACCTTATTGGAGCAATACCTAATTTAGTCTCCATGATCCTGAGTCACTACTATTTTTCCTGAAAATACATGATTAATATTAATTACCTTTATTAATACATCCTAAACCCGAATTTAGTTCTCTTAAGGAAACATGGTCAAAGGCAATGGAATTAGGGTTTAAAAACACTAAAATCAGGTTCTTCTCGAAAAATCCTTTCCAAAATGTATTTATGCATATTTTTCTGACCAACCAATCAATTGCTATGAATTTTTTAAAGTCAGCCAATCCGAATTCAAAGAAATGCCATGTGTGCATTATTATCCAAATCAGTAGTGGGTCACCACCCTGAGGTGGCCCCAACCAGGGTCAGCCGCCTGTGTAGGGCACCCTCAAGCAGACTGCCACTCTGCAAACTAGAAAATGAATTAATTGATGAATTTTCCCTTGAGGCGGCGTGACAAATAAGGATCCAATCCAGGGAAAAATCAAGAAACAAGAACCTGTGATCTTTGTTTTCAGTTGGGACTCAGAAACAACAGTGAGTCAGCGAGGACCCTCAGAAACCAACACTTAAAACCATCTTCTTTCATGGAAAACCAAGGTGCAAATCACCTTCTTCCTCTTCGACAAAACTCATTGATGCCAGAAGTACGTTATGGGGTGGCCTAAAGCCAAGGATCCTACCCTCGTCTTGAAAAAAAAGAAAGAGAATAGGGAAGGGGAAGGTTGTCTAGAAATCCACAAGAGAAACCAAACAAATAGGTAGATTTGCTAGACCTTCTAGTAGTTGAAGGAGGTCAGAACCCTGGCGTGGCTAGACCCAAACTTTGAAATCGTCAATGGTGTACAAAGTGCCAAAACTAGGCATGAAAAGGGGGAAAAATAGATAGGGGAAAATTACCTCAATCCAGTCCGAGGAGAAGGCCGCCAAATATACCTAGAGTCTCGTTGGATCGTTTAAACTTATTTTTCGAAGTTCATGAACAACAACACCCTCAGGGCGAGCTCAACGTAGACGGTGAAAGAAAATGGAGTAGGGTTGGTCAGGGTGAGGGTACTAGAGGGCAAAGAGGCTGGTACTTTATGTTCCTCGGTGGGCGAGAATCAATTTTGAGGGGCCCTTTTACAGTTTTGGTGGTCTAAGCAGCGAGAGGAGCCCACAGAGGTGAAAATAAGGGAGGGAACAAAGTCCCTTCCTCGTCTAGGAACTCTAGGGTGAGAAACCCAATGGAAGTCGGGCTCTCTGGGTTAGCCAGGTCATGAGGATTGTGAGGAGGAGTTTAGATTGGACCGCGACTCCTTGGAGAGTGAGAAAATGCTTGGAGGGAGAGTCGGGAGCCGAGTTGTCTTTGTGATACGGGATTCGGGCGACAAGGATGAGTCCTCAATGGATCACAAGATTCACGAGTCCGATCTGGACACAGACTTTCAACACTGTGTGACACAACGCTACAGATTAATTCCCAAATATATATGAAATCAATCATATTAATCAAATTCTTAGATATTTAGAGTTCTAAACTATATTAGTTATTTCCTAATCAATTTGGATGGTCAAACATGGTCACATTGACTTCAAAATTGGACCATATATAGATCAAGGGGTCTAGAACCTTCTTATATGATTATATTTATGTTTTGATAATATTTTTATCCATAGCACTCATATAGGTCATTATCCTAACATATATAATTAAAATATGAGATAAAGTGAAATTTTCTTTCCTTAGTGGGTTAGGTTTTGAGTCAAATTTCGAGATTGATGGAATAGTTCATTATATTTAGATAACTTGCATCAATATTTAGGATTTGAAATTAAAAGTTGAAAATTTGCACTAAAAACCTTAAACTTGTTTTATTTACAGATTTGGGATGTTACAATTCTACCCACCTTAAATAAATTTCAACCTCAAAATTTTTAATGGTCTACTACCCACCTTAGGGTTTCAGTTATCCCCTATTAAGTTTTATAACTTTTATAAAAGAATATGTTCAACGTTTAGCGTTGGAAATGTATGAATTAAAGGTTACCTTGATCATCACCTTCTATGTCCATGGCAAAAACCCTAGCTTGCCTCTTAGGTGGAGGATCCTGGTTCCTATTCTGATTTGAATTTGCCTCCTTCTTCAACAACTTTGGGCAACTGGACCTGAGGTGTCCATTCTCTCCACAGTAAAAGCATGCTCCTGTACCATACCTACATGGACCTGCATGGTTCTTCTTGCATATTGGGCATAAGGGCTTCTTAACTTCCGCAGCAGGCTCAGGTGCCTTTCTCTTATGGTTGTTGGGAGGTTGATACTAGGTGTTCTTCTGATGACCTTCCTTCTGCTGAGACCTCCCGGGGTGGTCTTCTAGTTCTAGAGCTGCATCCAAAGCATCTTGAAGGGTCATGTGGCCTCTTCCTGGTAGGGCAAATCTTAAGTCTGCTCAAGTCCACAGATGAACTTCTTTGTCCTGCGTCACTTTTCATAGTCATATTTGTACTTCCGTAGAATCCTAAACTTCATGGCATACTGGGTCACTGCCATGTCACCCACTTGAGCTAGATTGGCAAACTCCAGCTCCTTCTTCTCTATCATGGCTTCAGACACATAGTTCTCTTGGAAGGCTTCGAAAAATCCTTCCCATGTGAGTGTAGGTGCATCAGCCGCTCTTGAGTTGAGGAAGTTATCCCACCATGTACGGGTTGCTCCCTTCAGCATGTGAGTGGCAAAGCGAGCCCTAGACTATTAAGGGCAGTCCAGGTCATGAAAACAATGCTCCATGCTCATAATCCATTCTTCTCCCTTGGTGACGACATCATCCTCTCCTTCACCAGTAAAGGAGTCAGGCTTGATCTTCAAGAAGTCCACCAAGGTCAGCTCATGGTGTATGGGTGGACGTTGTCCTTGTCCTAGGGCATTGGTGAGAAGTTTCACTAAGTCTTCCAAGGTTGCCTTAGGGTTCCTTCTTGATCTACTTCCCTAACTAGAAGAGCTACCACCATCTTCCCTATCCTTTCCCTTATCAGACTTCTTAAGAGCCATCTAGAAAAAAAAGGTATACCTAGGGTTAGAACATATGAATCTTTAGCTTAGTGGCCATCTACTCATTCCTATAATACCATATTGTAACACCCCTCCAAGTACAAACATGACAATGAAAGAAAACCCTATGTTGTCCATAACATGGGTCGCTCATCTCGAAGGATCATCACAAAACATTATATTCATTGCAATAAGATAAATGAAACACCATGCATTAACTCAAAAATAGATTCATACATTGTTCATAAAAAGGGAAAGACATAAACTGCCTCATCTTATTTCAAAACCTAATACATGTAGGCTAAGCAAATCTAAAGCATAAACTAAAACTAAACTAGATAATCTATAGAGAGGTAGATGGCACCCCACCAAGCTAAAGTCTCCTTGAGTCAGCTACACTTGAAGGCTCGCTTCAATTCCCTCTTGCTCCTTGATCTAGGGACATCTCGTCCCACGGCCATGTGAAACAAAGCAACAACATCAGTAAGTAGCACCATACATTTTATAAGAACTAAAATAAACATATACTTGACTTGAAAGGAAACCTTTACATGAATTTAACTTAAGCATTCTTGAAATTAATTACCTGACATAAATAAGAACTGAATAAGTAAAATATGCCCTCTCTATGATTTTCCCACTTCAGAGCCCATAATTGGCATGACTGCCCATGATTTGGCTAAAAAGCCCTTAACAACCATAAAGGTCCATGACTAGCTAGGAAAGCCCATAATTGGCACGAATGCCCATAACGACTCCTTGAGGTCCATGATGGTGAAAGCATATAAAACTTAATCAAATTCATATAACCTGATTCTTAAAATGAGCATTATCATAATCTTGAACATTAAATCTTTGACATAATGGAATTTCTCCCTCATTACATGATTTACATGGTTTTTTCTTAAATGTCTTAATCTTTACATGGTCATAATCTCTAAACTAATGATCATCTATGATATAGGACTTGATGAATATAAAAAACAACATGTAATGATATAATATGAGACATGATCATAATCTTAATTTCATTCATTAAATTGGAATTTGAAGCATAATCATAAAGCATACATAACATCCAGTTCAACCAAGGTATGTATGTATGATGGCATGACCCACTTACCTTATTGGAGCAATCCCTAATTTAGTCTCCCTGATCCTAAGTTAGTCCTATTTTTCCTGAAATTACATGATTAATATTAATTAACTTCGTTAATACATCCTAAACCCTAATTTAGGTCTCTTAAGGAAACATGGTCAGAGGCAATCAAATTAGGGTTTGAAAGCACTAAAATCAGGTTCTTCTTAAAACATCCTTTCCAAAACGTATTTACGCGTATTTTTTTGACCAATCAATCAATTGCTATGAATTTTCTAAAGTCAGCCAATCATAATTCAAAGAAACACCATGTGTGCATTATTATCTAAATCAGCAGTGGGTCACCACCATGAGGTGTCCCCAACCAGGGTTAGCCTCCTTTGAAGGGCACCCTCAAGCAGACTGTGACTCTACATATTTAAAAATGGATTAATTGAAAAATTTTCCCTTGAGGCAGCGTGACAAATAAAGATCCAATCCAGGGTAAAATCGAGAAACAAGAACACGTGATCTTCATTTTTAGTTGGGACTCACAAACAATAGAGAGTTAGTGAGGACCCTCAGAAACCAACACTTAAAACCATCTTCTTTCATGGATAACCAAGGTGCAAATCACCTTCTTCCTCTTCGACCGAACTTGTTGATGCCATCAGTAGGTTATGGGGTGGCCTAAAGCCAAGGATCCTACCCTTGTCATGGAAAAAATAGAAAGAGAATAGGGAAGGGGAAGGTTGTCTAGAAATCCGCAAGAAAAACCAAACAAATAGGTAGATTTGCTAGACCTTCTGGTGGTTGAAGGAGGTCAGAACCCTGGCGTGGCTAGACCCAAACTCAGAAATCATCTATGGTGTACAAAGTGCCAAAACCAGACATGAAAAGGGGGAAAAATAGATAGGGCAAAATTACCTCAATCCATTCCAAGGAGAAGGCTGACAAATATACCTGGAGTCTCACTGGATCATTTAAACTGATCTTTCCAAGTTCACGAATGGCAGCACCCACAGGGCGAGCTCGAGGTAGACGGTGAAAGCAACCGAAGTAGGCTTGGTTAGGGTGAGGGTACTAGAGGGTGAAGCGGCTGGTACTTTATGTTCCTCGGTGGGTGAGAATCAATTTTGAGGGACCCTTTTATAGTTTTAGTGGTCTAAGTGGCGAGAGGAGCCCATAGAGGTGAAAACAGGGGAGGGAACGGAGTCCATTCCTTGTCTAGGATCTCCAGGGTGAGAAATCCTATGGAATCCGGGCTATCTGGGTTCTCCAAGTCATGAGTATTGTGAGGAAGAGTTTAGATTGGATCGAGACTCCTTGGAGAGTGAGCAAATGCTGGGAGGGAGAGTCGGGGACGAGTTGTCTCCGTGATATGAGAGTCGGGCGACGAGGATGAGTCCTCAATGGATCGCAAGATCCACGAGTCCGATCTGGACACAGACTTACAACACTGTGTGACACAGTGCTACTAATTAAATCACGAAAATATCTAAAATCAATCATATTAATCAAATTCTTAGATATTTAGAGTTCTAAACTATATTAGTTCTTTCCTAATCAATTTCGAGGTTCAAACAAGGTCACATTGACTTCAAAATTGGACCTTATGTAGATCAGGGGGTCTAGAACCTTCTTATACAATTAGATTTAGGTTTTCATAAACTTTTTATCCATATCACTCATATAGGTTATTATCCTAACATATATAATTAAAAGATGAGATAAAGTGAAATTTTCTTTCCTTAGTGGGTTAGGTTTTGAGTCAAATTTCTAGATTGATGGAATAGTTCATTATATTTAGATAATTTGCATCAATATTTAGGATTTGAAATTAAAAGTTGAAAATTTTCACTAAAAACCTTAAACTTGATTTATTTACAAATTTGGGATGTTATAGACATGTAGCCCAAACAACATCAGGTTTCTTCTTAGAACAACCAAAAATGTGAAAGTTCCTCTCCAACCAGATGTTGTAGATAGCAAACCCAATTACAATTTTCTTTTCACCCATCAAAAATTGTAGATCTTGAAGGAACTAAGGCTTAAATTCATACTCAATCAAATAAAACATCCATATATCTATACTAAAGGGCAGTTAAAAAAATATGGAAGCTATCTTCCTCTTTAGATAAGAAAAGAATACATCTAAAAACAAGAGAATAAGCCACACTCTTTAGGTAGTCAATCATGGGAAGTCTTTTCTGAAAATACATCCACAGGAAAGAAGAACATCTCTTAGTAGTTTACCTTACACATCCAACGTGATCAACTAACAATAGGCTTCTTCTTCCTAACCAAGATCAACCATCCTTCAAATTAAGTACATTTTTACCATTGAACTTTAACTGATTGGGTTGACCATTTAAAGTAGGTAAATTACCCAGCAAAACTTGAATAGCTTGTCCACCTCTAATAATAGGGAATTTCCAAGTGTTATCCACTAGGAAGACAATAATTTTACAATAACATCCTTTACCCATCATTAGAATCATATGATTATCAAAAAGTTGAAGAGACAAAATCAACAAATTTTGTGAAATGACGATGAGTAGCGGCGGTGCCCTAGGGTTACCTAGGCGATCTGGTTCCCAGGGAGACAATGGAGATCCAGGAGGAACAAGTGGAGGTACGATCCCTCTTAGGAACACAGGACTGCAGTTCCAATTCTCAAACCAGCAGGGCCATGGTGATACCACACGGGCGGGGAGTCATAAGCAGCAGGAGAACAGGATGGAAATGGAAGTCGAAGAACAAGACGCGGCCTTTCCACCGCTAGGTCACCCGGGTCAAGGCGGCCATGTCACACAGACGGACGGAAAGGGGGCGGGGGTCAGTCTGCCACCAGCACGCCCGTTGCAATACAAAGTGGCGGTCACAGGAAACCAAGACCATGCTCACGGCTACATACAGATCGACGTAGACAAAACTGGAATCAAGTTATAGCAGGAAGATATCATAGAATCGAAAGTAGAAGGGTTCCCAGCCTTCAGCCTCAAGGAAGAAGCACGTTCAAACCTTCTGAAGCCTTGGCAGTACGTCGTGGTCGTCAAGCTTATTGCTCGCGACATTGGCTACATGACGCTGCGGGACAAGATTCGCCTCCAGTGGGCACCCGATGGGGGCTTCAACTTGATTGACCTTGACAACGATTACAATCTTTTGCAACTCCAGAAGTTAAATGACTATTTGAAGGCCCTAATAGGAGGTCAGTGGCCTTTGTTCGGGTCTTATCTGACCGTGCAGTGGTGGAACCCTAATTTCTCTCCAGAGAAGACACACCCCGAATCCTTCATCGTGTGGGTCTGTATCCCCAACTTACCCATCCATCTATACCAGGACACGCTACTTGAAGCCGTCGGGAACAGGATTGGCAAAACAATTAAGGTTGACGCAAATACTACAAACCAGAAGCGGGGGAAGTTTGTGAGGATTGTGGTCAAGTTGCAGACCGGGAAGCCGCTCATGCATGTGGTGTACGTGGAAGGGAAACGCCTCATCGTCCAGTATTAAAACATCCCTCACATATGTCTCCGGTGTGGGCATGCGGGTCACTTGGAAGGGGAGTGTGTGAACCGGCCTCAACCTTAGTTGGTGGAGGAAGGAGGAGGCTCTAGAGAAGCAAGGGGCGTCGAAGATAAGGAGAGTATGGAAGCCTTTGTAGAGACGATCCATGCACAACCTACGGTGCGGAAGCCAAGGCGGAAACCACAGGAGCAGGCTCCAAAAACGTTGAGAACTCGCAACAGATTTGTGAATCTGGACATGCCAGAGGTTGAAGATATCATGGAGTCTGATTGTGAGGAAGCGCCGGCGGTTGAAGAAGTAGCGGAGCGTATCACAAGAATTGACTGGAGCGTACGGAAGTAGAACCAAAGGAAGGAAAAGAAGAGTAATAGCAGCAATCAATGACCCCCGCTGCGCGAATCCAATGGGGGTAACCTTCAGCCATAGGACCAGAGCCATACAACCCACAGTGTTAAAGGGAAAGGTAAGGAGAATACCCACTCTGCGGTGGTGCTGAGGGGTGATGAAACCACCATAGGGCGTGCTACTCCTACCGCAACGGACATCAGCGACATCTAAGTTCAACCATTTGTCATCGGAGCCACCAGTCCACCACGAGCGAACACTTTCCCCTTCCCTGGGAGAGGAAGTGCAGGGATACACTTGCGTAATAGGAATATCCTTTCCTTCACGGAGCCCCTAGAACTTGACTCAAAGAAGAGGGGACGCAAAGGCATGAAGGAAGCTACTGAATCAATGGAAGAAGGTGAGGGCGGATCCAATCCTAACCCTTTTAAATGAATGTACTCTGCTGGAACGTGCAAGGTATCTTCCAAAAAGATACCCAAGGAGTAGTTAAGGAGCTAGTTAACAAATATCGCATTTCAATGCTGGTTGTACTCGAGCCACACACGAGCGGCGCACAGGCAGAGGCCATTATTAAGGGGTTGAACTTTCCCTGCTCTCACAGGGTGGAGGCAATCAGATACTCGGCAGGCATTTGGCTTCTGTGGAAGCACCCTATCTCAAACATGGAAATCGTCCTCAGTCACCTCCAGTTCATACACTGTTGCGTAGAAGGTAGATACATGTTGACATTCATCTATGGAAGCACCACAAGGGAGGGGCGAAGGCTACTGTGGAATAGAATGCACACTATTGCGCAAACAACTACCCTACCTTGGGTAGTGATGGGAAATTTTAATGCCTACATTCATACTGAGGAGAAGATTGGTGGCAAGGGCCATGACTGACGTAGCTATTCTGAGTTCAGCGATGCACTACACGGGGCAGGCCTAGTCGAGCTAGAAGCTTGTGGGCCAGGCATGACATTCAAACGGGGGCTTCTCCAAGAGAAGCTCGACAGGGTCTTGGGCAATCCAGCTTGGCTTGCTATGAATCACAGGTGCCGGGTGGAGGTGGTCGAGAGGCTCAAGTCAGACCATGCTCCTCTCCTGCTAAGGGTGGAGACACAGGGAGATCGTCATCCTATAGGGCGTCGCACAACAACTCAAGCAAGCTGGAAGTACATCGAGGGGTTCCAACAGTTGCTCAATAATGAATGGTCACCCAATCTTAACTTCACGGCTGCTGCCAAGACCTTCCTTGTCAAGGCAGCAACATGGAACATTTCCGAACAGAGAAAGAAGATCCGCACCAAGTGTGCACTCCAAACGCGCCTATTGTTGGCCCAGGAACATCTTGCTCAAGTGTATGATCCTGAGACGGAAAATATTATTCTAGATATCCAATTCAAGCTGAATGAGTTACTTAAACTGGAGGAATTAGACTAGCAGTAGCGCGCACACTATGAGTGGCTCCACGCCAAGGACAAAAACTCGAAATTCTACCACACTTTCGTGAAGGAGATGAGATGGAGGAAAGGATCACTAGATTGAAAGATGAGGATGGCACCTGGTGCGAGACCGAGCAGGAAATCCAAAGCATGATCGTGAGGTTTTTCAGAAACCTCTACACGGAAGACAGACCAGGGACCTGAGCCCAAAGATGTGTTGCTTACCCCGGAGCCTTCCCAATGTTAGCGGCAGAGCAAAGTGATGCGTTGGGTAGGTTACCTGATGAGAACGAAGTGCGCAAAGTCCTTCTCTCCATGGCAAAGCTCAAAGCTCTCGGGCCGGTTGGCGTAGATGCCAATTTCTTGCAGTGTAACTGGAACATCATCAAGTTTTCCCTAACATCCTTTGTTTGCAACATTTTTGTAGACAACCATTGGGATAGAAACGTTGCAAATGTGTTGATGGTCCTTATCCGCAAGAAGAACAAACTAGAGTCATGCACACAGCTCAGGCCCATTTCTCTGAACAATGTCTGCATGAAGGTGGTGATGAAGATCATTTTGGCCCGCATTCAACCGTACCGCAACGCCTGGATCAATCCAGCCCAATCAAGCTTCGTCCCAGGAAGGCGGATCAGCAATAACACCGTCCTCGTCTAGGAGATCATACATTCCATGGAGAAGAAGAGATCCAAACACCACCTGATGGCTATTCAGCTGGATCTAGCTAAGGCTTATGATAGGATGAGTTGGGAATTCATCCGGGACACACTTCGACACACCTCCATCCCTAGCAACTTAGTGACGATCATCATGTATGTGATATCGTCTGGCTCGACAACCATACTGTTGCAAGGCAGTGAGACGGAAGCGTTCTACCCTTCTAGAGGAGTTCGGCAGGGGGATCCTTTATCCCCGTACATCTTTATACTGTGCCTGGATCATTTGAGCCAAGACATCGAGGACGCTGTGTCCAGGGGCAGGTGGAAGCCAGCTACCTTCAGTGCAGGTAGGACCAATATCTCACACGTCTGCTTTGCGGACGACATCATGTTATTTGGAGAGGCCTCAGGCGAGCAGGCCCGTGTTGTTAGCTGGTGCATCAGGGAGTTCGAAAAGGCATCCGGACAGTAGCTTTCCAAAGAAAAGTCTTGGGTCTTTATTAGCAAAGGCACACCCCTTTCAACTAGAAATCGCATATGCAGGAAGCTTGGTATGCTAGAGATGAGCGAGATTGGGAAACACCTGGGTGTTCCAATCGTCCACCACAGGAAGAAGAAGGAGTTGTACCTCTGACGACCTCGATTGATGCTAAGATTGTGGGCTGGGCTAACAAGTGCCTCTCCCTCGCGGGTAGGATCATGTTGGAAAAATCTATACTTACCCACTCGTCCTCTTACTTGATGCAAACATCGGCTATTCCCCTTACAGTTTGTGACAGGGTCGATCAGCTCATTCGAAGATTTGTGTGGTCCGGAAAGGCTGACTCAAAGGGCATTACCTTGGTGGCCTGGAACAAGGTTATTGCTCCTGTAGACCAAGGAGGCATGGGTATTCGTAGTGTCAGGGAGAAGAATACAACCTCACTGATGAAGCTTGCGTGGGAGTTTATCTGTTGCAGACCTGCGCTCTGGGTTAAGATGATGCACAACAAGTATTGTCGAGGAGACTCTATCGCTCCGAATGGTTCTTCTATTTGGAGGGCAAATAGACCGCTTATTGTCGAAGGTAGGCAGGAAGCACGTCGAATGATTGGGGATGGCCAAAACATCAATGTTTGGTCTGAGGCCTGGACCAAAAGCAGACAGTCGCTGTCCCTCAAGCATGGGTTGGTGATACCCCCTAGCTTGCAGGATCTCACGGTTAGTAGCATGAGTACTGGCGAGGGAAGTTGGGATAGAAGCTTCATCGAAGCCTGGTTCAGTCAGGAATCGGCGGAGGATATCCTCCTGACCGGCCACCCACACTCGGATGGAGGACCCGACGGGTGGTACTGGCCTCACGGTACCCATGGCATCTTCTCCACGGAAAAAGCCTACTCAGGCCTCATTCTAACTCGAACCCAGAGCACGGAGGGACGGTGGCAGGCCATTGCCAAGACCAAAGTATCTCAACACATCCGGGTGTTTGGATGGCTCCTGGGGCACGATCGACTCCTCACCAATCATCTACGGCATCAGCGGAACATGACCACCTCTGCCGCCTGCAAGAAATGTGGTTTAGAGGAAACCTCCTTGCATGTAGTTCGTGACTGTCGCGACAGCCACCTGACATGGACCTTGATTTCCCACCACCTGCCTTTTGGGTTCTTTGCGTCCTCAACTATCTCAGAGTGGGTCGCACTGAACTTCAGGCCCATGCCTGAGGCCGAGGCTTGGCGGAGCACCTTTCTTACTACCTACTGGATGTTGTGGAAGAACCGGAACGGCTTCATCTTTGTAGATCGCAACACACCGGTTGACGTGATAGTAACAAGAATCCATAGCGAGGTTCAGTCCCACTCGGAAGCTTCTGTCAAGCGCCGGCAGCAGGACGGTACACAACATCCAAGGCTGAAGCCTGAGCTATTGTGTCCCAGATCTAATGAGTACCTCGATGTTGACGTGGTAGTGGACGAAGGCAAAGGAGTCATCTGTACTATCTGGGTCTTGCAGAACTACCAGGGCATGTGGATCGACGGTGGCACTCAGAAAATTCCAGGCAGTGACCCCTTGGAGGGGGAGATGTAGGCTATCTTGTCCGGGTTAGATGTGTTGATCGAACGAGGGAGCACCTCGACGTGCATCCTCTTCGACTCTCAACTGTCTGTTAAATTCCTCCATAGTGACACAGAGCCACCATCTTATTTATCAAGCTTAACAGCGGTAGTAGCACGCAAACTGAGAGCCACCCATGGCTGCAGGATACTCCATTGTGCTAGGGACTTCAATCGCCTTGCTGACACCCAGGAAAAATGGTTCCTTAAGAAATCAGCTCCCAACATTAGACTTGCTGCTTGCCCACAGGAGTTAGCATCTGTGTACCTTAGTGAATGTCATCCTCAAGCTCCCCCTTGGGTCTGTCCGGGAGGAGAGGAGGGTTTGACAAATAATTTGTACCCGCCCTTGAGTTAATGCATGGTGGAGGTTGCTTAAAAAAAGAATCATATGATTATCACATTTATCAATATGAGATTTCTTACTAGGTAACCACATGTCTTTCAAAAACAAAAACTTAGAGACACCAGTAATACATAAACCAACCTGATTTTTAATTTTACTTCTCGAACCAAGTAATTTTTTTCATAAACAAGATGAGTTGGGCTTGCTTCCAACTGACCACACCTAATCCTGTCTAATATATTGTTCATGCAAACATTTAACCCATAAGGATTCTTTATTACTTGTATGTCCCAAAGATATTTAATATACCAAAAATAGACCAATCTTCCACAGACCACATGCCTAAGACATGCTCTTCCTTACGCTAACAAATCACATCCTAGGAAACAATATGAATATGCTTATGATTTTCAGAATCATTCCAAATGAAATCCTTATGACCTTCTCAATGTCAAGGATAACTTCTTTGGGGAGAGAAAAAGTTGAAGACCAATACATAAGGCAAGAAGTAAAACTAGATATGACCAGTTCAACTCTCCCTGCAATAGAAAGAAGCTTTCCCTTCCATGAGTCAAGCTTCTTCTTAATTTTGTCAAAAATAGGTGAACACATAGCTTTTGTGAGTCTCCCTGTGGATAGGGGGAGACTGAGATATCTAACTGGTAAAGGGACAACATCAATGTCCAAAACCTCATAGATATCACAACCAATCTTCATAGATTCTTTACTGAGAAAAAGTTGGCTTCTAGAGTTATTAAGCTTCAAACCTAAGACAATACCAAAGGAATGCAAGATACAAGTAATGTATTGAGAATTCGAGGAATCTACTTCTACAAACATAAGATCATGTAGAAAAATAACATGTGAGATCCCAAACTTCTCATAAGCCCGTATAGTAACCAACTCACGTTTATTAACAAAATAATCAATAATAGTAGTGACCCCCTACATAGATATCACACAAAGATAAGGGGCCAAAAGTTTCCCTTGTCTTACTCCACTTGAATTCTCAAAAGCAGGAGAAGGAGAGCCATTGATCAGATGTTGAAAAGAAGCCATACTAAAACACACATGGATCTAGTTCAACCAGCAAGAAGGAAATCCCATTTTTTCCATCAAAAACAAAATATATTCCCTTCTTACGGTATCATAAGCTTTAGACAAATCAACTTTCACACACATAGTGCAAGTACCATCTAAAATAGAGAAAGTACTCATCAGTTCATTATCAAGTAACATGGAATCCCCAATCGTTCTATCTTTAATAAAAGCCACTTGATTTTTATCAATCACGTCAAGAAGAATATCACCAAGCATGTTTATAAGAATTTTTGTGATCATAAACATCATATTATATAGAGAAATTGGACAAAAGTTCGTCTAAATAGAATCCCCAAAGTTGTTGGGAATTAGTGTAATGAACAATCTATTACACTCTTTTAACAATTTTCTAGAATCTAAGAAATTGAGGATAGCTTTAGTAATGTCGTAACCCATGATAGACCAGCAAGATTTGAAGAAAATTCCATCAAACCCATCTGGTCCAGGTTCCTTATCATCATTCATGTTTTGAACAACAAAATATACATCTTCCTTAGTCACCCACTTTCTCTTTCTATCAAACTAAGACCCAAATAAGGAAAGAAACAACCAAGAGTCATCCCAGGAAACATAATTAGAAGGAGATGAATTGAATATCGCATTATCATAATTCATTTTATGTTCAGAAATTGAAAGAGGCTCATTGATAGTTTTATCACCATCATGAAGAATATGAATACCATTATAGATTCTCTTAGTTTTAAGAGAAGCATAGAAGAAAGAAGAATTTCTATCACCCTTCCTGAGCTAGAGAACCCTTGATTTTTGCCTAAGAAATAATGTGTATCCACTTATTTTTATAAATCTAGAGATTTAGCTTCAAGCTGTGTAGCTTTTGAAATAAAATTTCCAACAATTCTTTTATTCCATTTGAGAAGAGCTTCCTTCATAGAATAGAGCTTCTATATACTCTAAACATGGGAGCCCCAACAAGAGAGGAGCTCTACC
This sequence comes from Alisma plantago-aquatica, assembly GCA_963693085.1. Lineage (NCBI taxonomy): Eukaryota > Viridiplantae > Streptophyta > Magnoliopsida > Alismatales > Alismataceae > Alisma > Alisma plantago-aquatica. The sequence continues at coordinate 390,018,766 of OY856410.1, read as the reverse complement.
ACACATCTCTAACCACAATTAAAAAGTCAAGATGATTGACCCATGAATTAATAAATCTATAAGGTGAGCGCATATTTTAAGAAGAATGAAGATGCACAACCAAAATAAGATGATCATTTACCAAAGTAGAGATAATCTCACCCCACAAGGAAGGAAACATACTTAAGAAGTTGAGATTACAGAAAGCTCTATCAATTTTAGAGAAAGTACTCATTCCCATCTATGACTATCCCAATTAAAGAAAGAGCCCTTCGTAGTGATCTCCACAAGCCCTATAACATCAAGAGAGTTATTAAAGTCACTACTACAGAAATAACCTTTGGCGTCGGTTATTTAAGGCCTGAGGCGTCAGTTTCCAAGCGACACCCAAGTGGGCGCCGCTAAAAGTCGACACCTTCAGCGTCAGTCCCCCAACTGACGCGATAAACCTTCCCGCCACCAAAAATGTGCCAGCAAGGGGACTATCGGTGTCGGTTCTGAAAGAAAATCAACACGATAACCTTATTAAAAATATCAGTTATAAAGTAACAACCGACGACACACCCCTTCCTGCCACCAAAAAGGCGCCAACAAGGGCATCATCGACGTCAGTTTGTATACTAATAACCAACACCATATCCCCTGCCACCACGACTGTGGTACCTGGATGCAATAGGCATCCGTTTTACAGATAACCGACACCAGAAGGGGATAAAGACGTCGATTTTACACTAACAATTGATGCATATGTGTTTTGTTGTCAGTTTTACACAAATAACCGACACCTATGTTTTGATTTTTTTCTTATCAGTTTGCAGGCCTGCTGTATGGCTGGTCAGTAGGATGCAGAACTTGCAGTTCAGTTCTGAACTACAAGTTTACAACATCCATTGATATCAGCCAACAATAGGCCACAAAACTGCAAAATTAACAAGATGGACAATATTATATATTTATCATGTGATTCACACACATGTCTAAGAACATTTAATTCATATGTTTTCATCACACACATGTAGAAACCAGTAGTTCCATTTCAAATTTCCTCCATTTTTACACACATTTAGCAACCTACAGCTCCATTCATTTCATCTATTTTCACATTCAGACACATGTAGAAACAATCATGTATTGATCATCCTCACATTCACACATATGACAATTCATAAGAATTCATTCACATTCACACAAAAATAATTATGAGAACAAAGTTTAGAAATATCATTCTTTATTAATCATCGTCATTATCCCAATTATATTTAAAAATTTCCACTACTTGTAGGGCTTCTGCCCATTATTCTCTTACATCATTTAACTCATCCATCGTATATGGAGTATGTACATCTAATAGCTTTTCTCCTGTAGTGAAGTTAGTTTTAAACACTTGCAAAGAGAATGATGTATATATATAATTAATAATATATAATAAGATTGATATATTTCATATTACCTAATGAGGCTACATATAATACCAGATGTATGGTATCGATTTTCATTGCGGCATGTTGGATAATTATGCTCATAAATCACATCACATAGTATCCACATGCCCAACCATTGTCTTGTGTAGAACACTATAAATTGAAACATACAAAATATTCAAAAATACAAATAAGTACAGTTCACATAAATAATGTATACATTAGAGTCGGGAAATTACTTTCACATTCTGCCAAGTTAGTGGCTGGTTCTTTTTCTTGGGGACCTTTCCTCCAGCTTTGGCGTACTCTTGTAAAGACCTACATGTTAATGTAACACATTAAATTTCATAATTAAATAGTAATGTAATAACAAATGTTAATGAATATAAAAATATGAAATATTTCTCACGGGAATAATGGCCTTTTCATTGCGTGTCCATATATTCAATTCCTTCCCTACATGATCTAGATAATAGACAGTGAATGTCTCAGGGACAATAACTAGTAACTCACAATGCTTACCACTAGAGGTAAGAAAGTTATAAATTAATAACTCAAAAGTCAAAATAAAAATGTAATTTTCTTAAGTCCAAATTATAAGCAAAGTAAACTTACCCGACATTGAATGGAGCTATTATCACCGTCTTCTTGTTTTTATCAAAATATTTAAAAACATCACAACAGTATGAAGTAATTGGCCTAGGGTTTTTACCTACAAGACTAATCAAAGACGGAACCAAAAATCCCACATGGAGAAATGAAAAATCTATAAATATCGTGTGTAAGTGGCTGCAAAACATGTATTACGTATGCATTAATATATAAAAAACCAGATCACCATATATAAAACAAGGTATATGGATGTATAAACAAGATCTCACCATATCCATAGCTCTATCATAGATGTATTCAGCCAATCATAACGAAACATCTCCAAAATATCTTGTATAAATATCTTGTTATTGTATGATTGACCTGCATTAATACGTATGCATTAATACGTATGCAAAACTTGTATTACGTATGCATTAATACGTATGCAAAACTTGTATAAATAGATTATTATCGTATGATTCAGCTGTAACTTCCTCCAGAATAGTAAAATTTATAGGGAAATTTGGATCATGTTCACCTATGTAATCTGCCATACCCCTATAATTAGGACCTAACAAGGCATGTACATCCTTTGGAAGCCAACTTGGTACTTCAAGAGGTGGAGTTGGAGGTCGAGATGTAGCAGGTGTCTTCCTTTTAACCTGTATATATAATTTCATATCAATTGACTCATATATACGTACACACTAACAAATTAACGTAATGTAAATTTAGCATACAATATTAGTATAGACAACATCCACTTTGGGCCACAATATCACTCCGCCTTATGCCTCACCAAGCATTTCAGAATCTGGGTGGGCATATGGCAATGTAAGATCCCTCCATTTGGGGACTACACTTATCGGGCTCACACAAACCGCACCATCTGGTACTGGAGTCAAATGAAACATTTTCCCTGGAAGGGGTGGGTAAGCTGACGCCTCTGCAATGACATATTCTTGACTTTTTAGATGGCATGGCTTCAACCCCTACAAATTTACATAATGAATTTTATATGCATATATACACAAACTCCCAACCTCTACAAAGACTATCTACTATGTCATAAAAATACTTACAGAGGATGTGCTAGGTGGTGTGTCTACAAGATTACTCCCAACCTATACAGTAGGAGTAATAGAAGTGTGACATGTCACATGTACCATCTGAGTGGCCGTCTGAGACGTTTTCCACTTCACCATTGCTTCTTGGAATTTCCTATGAATTAATTCATCTACCTATACATGGATAAAAGAAATGCTAGCTATCGATTATTGAGTTCCCTTTCGCAATAACATTCTAAAAAAAGAAAAGGTTACCTCAACTTGTGAAAGTCTCACGTTTGGGACATGTTTGCACTGGGATGGCCCAAAGAATGCTTTGATGCCCACACCAACACTTGCATCCCTAACACATCCAGGATGCTCTGGGTTACCCAGAGCAACTATCAATTCATCCCTTGTTCCCTTAGGGATGAACTTTCCTTCCTTCCTCTACTCGTGCAGCTCCCACTAATCGCCATCAACAGAAATTGGTAAGTAAACATAACAATAATCAATATCGATCGATTGCTCTAAGATTTGAATTTTACTATTTTTGTAGATGCCTCGTTAGTTGCGGGCTTCGTTATATCTCCCTTCTTGTTTTGCCTCCCATCTATCCACATAGCATGGCTAGGCAGAGGTGCGGGACCAATAGTAGAGGACTCCTTAGTAGCAGCGGACTGAGTAGTATACTCATCATGTAGTCTTTGGCAAATACATGCATAGCCTCTTGGACCCATTGTGTGTTCATGCACATTTAGTGCACACCTTGCTCTTTGAGCATCACTGATAGCCTTGTTAGTAAGCACATTGATTTGGTTAGTAACACTAAAGGTTAATCTTGAATAGGTGAATACATAAGAATGTATATTAACTAAATTGGGAGTGGCGCTTAATACTTGGAATTCATCCATTCTTCTTTGGGTAACAAACTCCTCCCAGTCTTTGGGGTCCAGGTAGTTCAATTGCTTAGGGGCTACCTTCTTCCTAAATTTATTTTTTAAAGAGAATACAAACAAAAATTATTAGTGTAGAGTTAGTCAAAAAGTGATCAATGTCTAGAATTGGAAATCAATTAAGAACCTCTTATCAGCATCACATCTCGGGTGAGATTTGTCCTATAGTTCCTTATGACCCTCCCACAACATTGCGTCATGCATTTATGATGCAGCTTTTCATCCAGATCAAATATACTCTACAAAATAGAATTACTATTAACTAGTAGCCTAACAATTAGTAATCTATAAAAATAGAATTGCAAATAATGATAACTCATGCATAGTTCCTTCCAGATTAAGTCTTTCTTCCCCTTAGGAACTCTATGCTAGGATTAAAAAATAGGACTACAATGGCTACGAGTAAGAACCCCAAGATATGAAATAAATGAGTTGCGGTTCACTCCAACTGGATTTCCTGCATGATCGAAATCCATAGCCAGTTTGGGTCCATTGCCCCTTTGTTGTAGTAACTTGTTCATCATTGTGATGCCCATGACTTTCTCAATTTTTTTTTCTGTTCATCAAGTGCCCCAATTTCTTCAGGGGGTATATCACCAACCTAAATTTTCACAAAAAAACACACTTACATGATATAACTAAAAATGTGAGGTGGGATATATTTTTAAAACTTACATTGTGAGGCAGTGCATTGATGTCCTCACCCTCATGATAATCATCAACACGATCATCATATGAATGCTCAGCCATCTAAAAGTTCACATTCAGATTGTAAAGTTCACATTTAGAAAAATAAAACATATAAAAAAATATAAACATGCATGCCTCTAATATTGTGATCTTTTATCAATTAACAATCCTTCATTGTGATCTCTGCGCACATACAAGTCATCATTAGCTTCAATATTTGGTGGTGTTGGAAACCCAACTGAGAATGGACTGGAGTCATCATACTTATCATAGTACTGTTCTTCATCTATAGGATCTTCAATGAACTGTCTTTTACCACGAAAAACAACCGATCATTTATCATTTGTAGGACCATCGATATAAAATACTTGTTTCGCCTATGATGCCAATATGAATGGTTCACCCTTCTCGCTAATCTTTTCAAAGTTCACTAATGTGAAACCCAATTCATCCACTATAACTCCTTTGGTGTAATCAACCCAATTACATTCAAAGAGAGGAATTCTAAAATCTACGTAGTCAAACTCCCATATGTCGTCAATGACACTGTAATATGACATTTTAGCTTCACATGGACTCTTATCCTTTGCACTTGCAAAAAACAATGAATACGCTTGAAGGGTGACCCCACTATTTTGGAGGACACTCTTATCAACTTGACGCTTTGTGTAATATGAGAATCCATTTATGTCAAACCCTTCATAAGACATTCAATTTTGGTTTAAAGGTGAGGCATTTGATAGTTTCAGTAAGATTATCTAGTGTTTGAGATTGTTGATGCAAGACTTTATCTTCAAACCACTTAATAAATGTCTTGTTATGCTCTCTAGCAAGCCACATTGAACTGGCTCGAGGATATTGTCTCTTGATAAAATTGGTATCTTCCTCGATATAAACACTAACTTCGTTGATGTTGTGTAAAATATACAAGTGACCTTGTTCCAACTGCTCACAACTGATTACTTTCATTCGTGATCCAAAAATTCCCTTGCCAAAATGCTCCTCAATATTCTTGTCATGAACATGAGCGTCATTAGCACTCAGAAAGTCATTGCAAAAATCCATAACCTCTCTCGCCACATAACCCTCAGTCATACTCCCTTTCGGCCGATAACAGTTTTGAACATCACCTTTAAAAATGCTCATGTATCATTCAAAGGGATACATCCAATGCAAGAAAACTAGTCCCAACATTTTCACTTCCCTAGTCAAGTGGACAACAAGATGTACCATGATATCAAAGAATGAAGGAGGAAAATACATCTCAATCTGACATAGGGTAACAACCACTTCTCTTTACAATTTATCAAGTGTATCAAGGTCAATAACTTTGCTACACAGACTGTTGAAAAAGAAACAAAGTTTGGTGATTACAAACCTTACATGCTTCGACAATATAGATCAAATTGCCACGGGCAATATTTGTTGCATTAGAGTGTGACAATCATGAGATTTAAGACCTATCAACTTCAGATCTTTCATTGATACCAATCTACAGATGTTGGATGAGTAACCCTGTGGCACCTTAACATTTAACAAGCATTCACAAAAAGCTTTCTTCTCCTTTCTAGACAACATGTAACAAGTGGGAGGTAAGTATATTCTCCGATCACTACTAACTACTTCTATTAATTCTGTTCTTATTCCCATTTCACATAGGTCCATTCTGGATTTTATCTCATCTTTAGTATTACATGCTATATTCAACAGAGTACCGATGACACTATCCCAAACATTTTTCTCAATGTGCATGACGTCGATACAATGCCTGACTGCCAAAGAACTCCAATAAGGAAGATCCAAAAATATTGACTTCTTCTTGAATAAAGATTTATCACTCTATGTGGCCATTGTACATTGTGATCTCTTGCCAAATTCATTGGCAAATTCTTTTACTCTTTCATATACATCCTCCCCTGGTATAGGTTTAGGTGCACTCTGTTCCTCATTTTGTCCATTGAATGCTCTGCGCAACCTATGATACAGATGGAATTTTATAAGAAACCTTTGATGACCAAGATATACAGTCTTGCCACCATGTTTTAGTTGTATTGAATCAATGTTCTCTTCACATATAGGACACACTTTAGATCCTTTGACACTATATCTAGACAAATTCCCATATGCTGGAAAGTCATTCATAGTGCAAAACAACATAGCATGCAAATGAAATGTCTCTCTTTGTGAAGCTTCATAGGTCATCACACCTTCACCCCAGAGTTTCTTCAATTCATCAATCATAGGTTCAAGATAAACATCGATATCATTTCCAGATTATTTAGGGCCCGATATCAACAACGACAGCATAACATATTTATTTTTCATACACAACCAGGGAGGAAGATTGTATATAACAAGCATAACTGGCCAAGTGCTATGTTGGCTGCTCAATGTCCCGTACAGATTCATCCTGTAAAAGATTGGATTTCTGGCTTAATTTCGAGGACGAAATTTCTCTTAAGGTGTGTAGGATGTTATAGAGTGGATTTTTAAGGTTTTGGACCCAGTAGGATAAGTAAGTTCATATAATTGAGATTGCAATGTCGTATGTTTTATACCTCTTTGAAACATGGAATTGATTGGTCAAATAATGATATTATGATACCAAAATTGGATGGAATGTAGTTTGGATGATAATTGAGCTATGTTCAAAGTTTCAGGATGATCAAATACTCCTAGAAGAAGTTATGTATGTTTGAATGTGATGAAATCATTGATATTTTGATAATAGATGACCAAGGTTTTTCAACTAGGCTCTTATCTATATACCATGTCATGTCCCCCTTTAACCTGGTTGTGTGATGCCACGTAGTGGAGAGTCTGGAGATGGTAGGGAGTGGTAGGATGCGAGCCTAAATCATCCCATGTCGTGATCGTGGCTCAAGGGAGTAAACTGAACGAGCATTTATGCTTCCACAAGAAAGACCGATCTTAATGACCCCTCTTTTTGGGTGTACGACCATCTGAGGAAGGAGTTCGAGCTCTCTCTCCTGTCCATATCTCAACTGTGATGAGTAGGCCAGAACCAGAGAAAGGAAGAATGAATAGAAGGGGCTTTGGAGGAAGATGATGAATTCTGCAGCAAACACGAGTTCAGGGGAGTCCAACCACGTCGTTCCCATGGACTCTCGAGGTGGCTTTGGTACTACACCAAGCCCTTCTAGCTGGAGAAGAAGATAGGCTTCAAATGCTTGATGCGGAGCTTCTCCACTACATAAGAGGGCCTCACAGTGTTCGTGGAGGCCTTCTGAAGCTTTCCCAAACTTAGGATCGACGCAAGGATGTGCAAGGGTTGTTGCCCTCTTCTGCTCCGCCAAGCCGCACCCCACGGTGGCGGCCTCCTCAAGCCGCAACAGAAGTCCACCAACGATGAAGACCTTCCCGAGATAGCGGCATCCTGGACGCGGGCGGCAGGAAGCAAGCAGGTGGGGAGATTACTATGGCGACATCTTGCGTTCTCTATTGGCCTTCCAAGAAACCGGAGATGACTGTGACCTTGAGTGATGGGAACCTGGGAGAGGAGAAGCAACTGACAGCATGGAAGGTGTCGTGCTCGCCGAGAAGCAGCTTTGGAGCGGGCGCGAGGCAGCGATGGCGCTTCTAAGAATGACAGAAGACTAGAGTCCCACTCGGGACTCTGGCGGCGATTCTGCAGGCCCACGAGGAGGACTCACGCAAAGACATTCGCTGGGGTTAGTTCAGCGTGGAGTCGAGAAGGAGAGGACGGTCCAGAACCAAACCCAGCCCAGAACCGGCCAAACCAGCAGGTACCAAACCCAACTCACAGTGAACCAACCTAGAATCGGCCACATCAAGCAGAGGAGTTGTGCCAACCCTAGTGGACACGTGGCGAGATGCGATTCGCAGAAAAGGTATTAATCTCATATAATTGCCAGATCTTCAATGAATTGTAGTAATTAGCACACTTATCATAAAAATACATATAATATACTAAAATTCTCAGAAAAATGAGTAGAACACAATTAAAGCTAAATATCAGGCTTTTGATGCTCAAATCTCAGTGATATCATGAAAGATGTGTAATGCTTGTTTAGTGGATAATAAATAGCAAATGATGACATAAAATTATAAAAAAATGTCAGTAACTCCATAATAATGTTTATAATGCACCTGATGTCAATGATGATCATGTTGATGTACGAAATCATGTATTTTGCTTAATATGTCTAATTAAGGCTTTTAATCCTAAATATAATGCAATAAATGCATACATGCTCAGTAAATGATGAAATTTACAGAACAATCTTATATCAGTAACTGGAAGCTAATCTGGAACTTTGATATCTGTTAGATGCATAAAATTCATGTTAGACGAAGATGCCTACATGTGATGAAACCCTAATTTGAGTAATACATGTAACATATGGTTTATATGTATCAATAATGATATGGAACCTGATATTCAGATTATGTATCCTAATCTGGAACATAACATCAGTAACATAAATCCCACATAAGGATGAAGATAAGACAAGTAATAATGTATATATATCCTAGTGAAATAGGCAAACCCTAATGGACACGATAGGGTTAAGATGAGATGTAAGATGATGAGAACATGATGATAGTATATGGTCTTGTCTTGATCAGGGTGTGACAAAGATATAGTTGACATGAGGGATATCTAATGATTAGGTTTGTTCTTGACCAAGGTACGCCATTACCTCTTACTTGGCTTATTATACATTATGCTTGTGTTATATGGTAGTAAAGACTTGGCATATGGTATTGATTGAAATGATTGTTCTTGTATGATATGTTGCATGATTTTCCATACTTATTGATATGAACACATGAAACATAATATATCTGTTCCATTATATCTAAGAACTTCAACTCTTTAGTAGTAAAGTGCTGGAAATAAGTACTTCAAATCTTTGGTAGTAAAGTACTTGGAAGTGATCCAACTCTTTGGTAGTAGATCACATTGTGTAATGATCCAACTCTTTGGTAGTAGATCATAAAGGCCTTGATGCATTCAACTCTCAGGTAGTAAATGCATGGATGATATAATGGAAAATGTGCTTAAAATATGTGTTCTCTTTTGTTGATGAATATCTTTGTGCAAGTATACACTTTTCTTATATTTCTTTATAACTGCCAAGTATTAGATTTATCTTATTGCCAAGATATGATGAGAGGTATATAAAAGACACGTAGGCGTACTCAGTACAATATTCTTGAATATTGTGCTGACGTGTAACACATGTAATCTTTTGTATAGGTTATGGTTTTGCTCTTGAAGATCCAGGATAGTTGAGAGTTGTATAGCGAGCTGATGTACAAGTGGACCTTTTGTCTTAAGATCCTGTTGTTTAGTTGTAGTACATGTATATGTATAAGTTTGCTATTCAATATGTAATATCAAATGTTGTAACAATTCATGTTGTAATTATATGTTGAATGGTGAACATGTGTGTATGGTTTTATTATTGTTCATGTACATGTGCTACTGTTGTTTCCTTCTGACTCCCTTGATTTTCTCTTTCTTAGCCTGGTGTGGGGTGTTTAAATTGGGATTCTTGCTGAGGTGAGGGTTTTAATTTGGACGTCTCACATCAGATTAAGTTTTTGAAAATCCGGGGACATCACACATCCCATCTGTACAAAGCCCAAGTCTTAGATTCATGACTTCTTCACTGAATTCAGGGTACAATAAATCAATCTTCTTCCACTGTGGGGAATCTGACACATGTCGTAGGATCCCATCATTATTTTTCTTAACATCTGCATGCCACCTCAAATTCTTTGCATCTATTGGGTTGGCATAAAAGCGTTGAAACCATGGTATTATAGGTAGATACCACATCACCTTGGCAGGAGAACCAATTTTGGACTTCCCCAAAGTCGTCAATTTATAACTTGACGCACAACATTTGGGACAATCTTTCAAATCCACATAGTCCTTTTTAAATAATACACAATCATTCGGTCATGCGTGCATCTTCTTGGCCTCCATTCCCAATGGGCACAACAATTTCTTTAACCAGTATGTTGAGATTGGCAGCTCGTTTCCTTCAGGAAGAATTTCTTTCAACAAAGACAACAATGACGTGAAGCTTTTGTCTCTCCATCTATTATTAGCTTTCAGCTTATACATTCTCAACACAGCGCTAATCTTTGTCAACATACAACCTGTGTATAACGGTATCTCAACATCATGCACAATGTTTCTAAACATGGGAGGTGGATCGGTAAACTCTACCCCACAACTATGCAGCATCACATCAACGATGTCTACTAGAACTAGTTCATTCACATCTACATCATTAGAGGCAATTTCTTCTTTCACACAAGCACTGCTATCCACATCCAGTGATTTTAGGTTTGAAATCTCTCCATGCCAGCGTCATTCTGTATATCCTTATACAATCCCGTTGCACATGACATAACTTTTGATTTCTTCACCAGTGTTGACTTTCAAGTTGTTACCGCAGTGCCTACATGGATAGTAGAACCTATCGCCAGGTTGTTTCCTATGTTCCTCAGGAAATCTAATAAACTGATCACGACCGGAAATAAACTCTGGGGTGCAACAATTTGGAATGGACATCCATGATCTATCCATTCTATGATCAAAGAGAAAACAAGTATATATTCTAACAATATTAGGGTTTAGGGTTAACAGATTAGAGTTTCTGGTTAAAACTTTAGGGTTTAAGGTCTTATATATAATTAATGGTTAAAACATCCTAAGTGAGATTAGGTGTTCAAGAATAGTCCCAAACTAGGGACTATCCAAGATTTACTCCTAATGAGTAAATCTTGGACGGGTTTCTAGGCCAACAAATACATGTGTTGGCATTCTTATATATAATAAATGTGTACCACCTATCCCATTTTTAAACACCTAATCTCACTAGTAAGTGTATAATGTGTATTGGGTTTTCAAGAAAATTTCCGCAGCATTTCCCCGTTGTTCTCCAAGTACATATGTACTTAGAGAACAAATGTGGAAATGCTACTGAAATTTTCTTGAAAACCCAATACACATTATACACTTACATCCTAAGTGAGATTAGGTGTTCAAGAACAGTCCCAAACTGGGGACTATCCAAGATTTACTCCGAATGAGTAAATCTTGGGCGTGTTTTAAGGCCAACATGATACATACATATATACGAATCAAATACATATTTCATTTAGGCTACATACCTATGAAATAGGTTACATAAATAGTCAAATACACATTAAAGATAATTTATCATACAAACCTGATCTGGATTTCTCCAAATTTCCAATTAGGAAGTATAACTCCAACATATAATTTCAAATACTTAAAACCAAAAAATATTAGATTATCAATTTATCATCAATCACATTAATCTATCATTATGAATTGATTATCATCAACCAAAACATAAAAATGTTACAAGCATCAAGCATCATTTGACAATTAGGACAGGCAAGAAGGGAAAAAATCACAAAGAGAGAGGAGCACAATTGATGCAACATGGGAAGAAGAGATTGTATAAGGAGAGAGCTCTTTTTCAAGAGATAGTAGTAGAAGCAATAGGGATGGCAGTAGTGGTGGTGATGGAGGAGTTAGTGGTATCCGCGGAATTATCTTGCAACAACTAACATAGAGGCAGTGGTGGAGGCTTGCGATAGGGGTGGCAGTCGGCAAGCATGGGCGACAATGATAGCGTGGGGATCAGGGAAGGAGAGAGTGCACACAATCAAGGGTTTCATGATAGTTGGGTAAGAGGAAGTGATAAATGGGGGAAAGAATGGGGTTTCATGACAATGGTAGGTGATTGGGCGGACAGTTTAATAATGGAACGAAAAGCAGACAACAAGGTTGCGTTGGAGGTAGGTGATTGTACCTGTGAAGAGATTAAATGTTGTAGGGAGTTCCCTTACCGGTGAGACCAAGAGTAACAAGCAGGGAATGGCGACGGCTGGAGCAGCAAGCAAGCGATGACCTGGAGCAGCAAGCAACGAACGGCGGCGGTTGGAGCAGTAAGCAAGAAGCAGGGAGCGGCGGCAGCGTATGGAGAGGTGGCGGCACATAGGGAGCAGGGGAGTAGGGATTGGCGGAATCATGAGACCTAAGTAGGGAGTGGTGGAATCGACAATGAAACAGAGAAAGGGGAAGAGCCTGGCTCACGCGGGTGCTATTAAGTTAACAATAGGCACTGATTATTAAAAAAACTGACGCTTAACACATTAGGCATCAGTTCCCACCAAAAAATTGATACTTATATTTAATGATAGTCATTGGTTTCAACTAGAAAAACCGACGTCTAACTACATATGCCGACAAAAAAAATGTTCTCAATTAATGACAATAGTCATCAGTTTCTGTAGAACATCGATGCCTAAGGGGGGTGAAAATGTTCCCAGGGACAACACGAGAAATCACATCGGCGTCGGTTATTGTAAGAAAACTGATCACCAAAATATGCCCAATTTCTATCTTTTGAAAATCCTTTAGTCGTTGGTTTATTAGTTAATAACTGACGTTGTATGTTAAATTTTAGAGGTAATTGTTTCCACTGGAAAATTTGGATTTGGCGGTCGATTTTAGGCGTCAGTTGCTTATTAAGGAACCGACGCTAAATTAAAAGTGATACTCATGTCTGGCCTCTTTTCACAGATAGATGTTGGTTTGTGTATTTAACCGACGCTGTAGGATTTAGGAGTCGATTTCTTGTATCCAACTGACACCTGTAAATGTGACATTATAAGACATTTCTGTAGTAGTGAGTCTTCCATATTGTAACACCCCTGACCTGGGTTATGCTGAAACCTAGATGTTTTGCTTAATAAAGTTAATTATATGCTTTCTCTTATCTCTTGAAAAGTAATTAAGGCTCAAGAGGAACTTATATTTCAATTTTTGTCCTTTTTGAATAATGTTGAAATAATGTTTTACTTGTTTTGGGCTAAAGTGCAAATTACCCAAGTTGAGGGGTTAAATTGCAAATGTTACATGGTGAAATATTCCTCTAGTATTGAATAATCATAGGAATGATAATGATGCATATGTATGGCTTGTAGGGGCCTGAATAATAAGAAAGAGCATGTTGAGCAATGTTTGTGTATTAAAACCTAGTTTTGGTGTAATGTGCAATTTACCAAAAATCTAGGGTTCAATATGTAAAATACCACATCAAGAGGGTCCCTCATGAATCTTGGCATCATGTAGAGAAAATAATTTGAGAGGGGCGCCTCATTTGAATCATTTTTGAAGAAAGAGAATCTTGATATTCAAATAATCAAGATTTAAGCATAATTGGAACTTTACTTCAAATTAATGCAAAAATAAATATGTTAATCGAAGTGCCCTTCAACCAAAATGGTAATGGTTGAAATTATATAAGGTTGGAAGATCATGTTCCTTGAAATGGCATGAAAATATCTAAGTGAGTGGAGAACCCACTCACATTAGTTAAATCCAAAGTAATATCCACTAAAAATGGGATATTAGTATTATATGATTTAATGTGCTTAATTTTCTTTTCCTTAATTCATGGATAATGAAGAGGAATTAGGAGGGGAATATGGCTTTGCATGCAAGGAATTGATGGGGAAGAGGTGGAACCAATTTTGTAATTAAAAGGATTTTATAAAATATTTTCTCTCTCATTGAATTTCTTATAAAAACACCTTTTACAACTCAATTGAGAGGCTTTTTTTGAAACCTCTTCCACTCTTTTCTTGCAAAACTACCAAGGGAGCTTTGGAGGATTAGTAGGATGACCCCAACCCGTTGGTAAGCTCCATGACCTCTTTTCACCTTGATTCCATGGTGGAAATCGAAAATCAATGTATGATTTCTTCTTATCTCCATTCCCTCCTCAGTTCTAGCCATTCCTTTTCACTCTAAGTTTAAGGACGAGCTTGGAATAGTGGAAGGTGTTGCTTTCACCATTAAAGATGTGGAGGTTGAAGCTTTGAAGCTCAATTGAAGGTGGGTTATATAACTTGAACCCTTGAATGTTATTATTGATTTCATACTTCTATCAATTGTTGATCCTTTCTTCATTCTCGAAATTTTATTTGATTGATTGATGCAAGCACCATGGAAATCATAGCAAGCTTCATGGGTTTATATCTTGATGATGATGACATCATCATAAGAATACACCTCCACAAATATCTATTGCAAATGGTTTCAAAATTTGAGTCCAATCAGTATCAATAAAGTTAGCCAAACATTTTCATCAAACCATTTGAAACCAAATGGTTTCAAAACCATTTGGAATAGTTGACCACAGTTGACCGTTTGGAGTTCATATGCTGATGTTTATGGTTGATGACCCATTAAATCCAATTGATTGGTCTCAAAGGGTTCATCAGTTAAAGGTCCATCAAGTATCTAATCCCAATCGGGTTGAGTGCTGAAATTCTCAATTGATTGATTTAATTTTTGGGTTGACTAACCCAAACGGTCTCAAGACCATTTGGAGGTCACCCAAATGGTCTCAAGACCATTTGGAGGTCAACCAAGACTGTTTGGAGGTCATCTAAATGACCTCAAGACTGTTTGAGGTCAGGTCATGACATGGCTAAGTGGTTATTCAATGATTTCATTAGAATTAGTGCTACAATGTCAACAATTGAAGGTATCTCGATTTCCAACTCTAAGTCAATTAGGTTAAAACCCTAATTGATGGTTTCTGAAATTTAAAACCCTAATTGATGGTTCAATTGAAGGGTGATTTAATGGTTCAATTGAGGTTAATTCAATGTTTCAATTGATAGGTGGATTCAATAGGTGAAACCCTGAAATCGATTTAGTTGATGGTTATCTTTTTGGTCCATTCGATTTTGAGAGGGTTTGGACCAAACGGTCTTAAGACTGTTTGAGTCCAAACAGTCTTAAGCCGTTTGGAGACCCAAGTTCATTCGGTTTTCAACATGTTTTGTCTAAACAGTTTTATATGTCCAATTGGTTTCAACTTGATTTGGCTAATCGGTTTTAAACCGATTGGATGACCAATGAAATCAAGACCGTTTGGAGGTCTAAATGGTCTTAGACTATTTGGAGGTTATTTTAGTAAGACTGTTTGGAGTCTAATTGGTCAAGATCATTTGGGGTCTAAGTGACCAAGACTATTTGGGATTTAATTAATCAAAACCATTTGGATGTCTAAGGTGATTGAAGGTCAATCAACTTCTTGATTATTTATGATGAAAATCAATGATGATTACAATGGTTGTACCTTTAAGGTACTAGAATGATTGGTATCCTTAGTGGGGTTAACCTTTGATGCATATTAATGCAATAGTCTAATACATTATGATAACCCTAATTACATGTATTTGAATAAAGAATAGACTCAATTTGATTAAGATTGGAGTAGAGAACATCCCAGAGAGGATGAGAAAGAGAAATTCATACATGTATAAAAATCATGTAGCAATCAAGCCCAACATATTCAAAATGAATGGGATATATAATTAGGGTATGATACTTGATAAAGAGATCATAAAACTCTAATTGAGTTGACTGATGGACTTAAACCCTAATTTAGGGAAATACTAAGTGAACCCTAATCTAGGGGAATGATGTGATCCTAATATAGGATAATGGCATGAGAAACCCTAATTCAGGGTAATGATGTGTAAATCCCTAATGTAGGGTAATGCTATGTGAAACCCTAACATAAGGTAATGTTATGTGAAACCCTAAACATAGGGTGATGCTATGTGAAACCCTAATACAAGGTAATGCTATGTGAAACCCTAATGCAGGGTAATGCTATGTGAAACCCTAAATACAAGTTAATGCTATGTGAAACCCTAATATAGGGTGATGCTATGTGAAACCCTAATGCAGGGTAATGCTATGTGAAACCCTAAACACAAGGTAATGCTATGTGAAACCCTAATACAGGGTGATGCTATGTGAAACCCTAATGCATGGTAATGCTATGTGAAACCCTAAACACAAGGTAATGCTATGTGAAACCCTAATACAGGGTGATGCTACGTGAAATCCTAATGTAGGGTAATGCTATGTGAAACCCTAAACCCAAGGTAATGCTTTGTGAAACCCTAATACAGGGTGATGCTATGTGAAATCCTAACATAGAGTGATCCTATGTGAATCTCAAATATAAGAGTGATAAGTTATGAATCTAATAAGAAAACCCTTGTATTGCATGGTACTGATATATAATGGATATAATTGTTAGCATGAGTACTAACCATGCAGGTATGTTGAGATGATGAGCATATCTAGGTATGGGCTATGATGCTCTATATATTGAAAATGTTTTATAGGCCTTATAATCCTTCATATGCTTTGCTTCTTAGTGAGAGGTAACTTGAAATTAATGAACCCTGTGTGCCATATGATGTTTTAATTATTGAAATTGTTTATGGGCTTCATAAGCCATAATATGCCTTCTTGCCTATTAAGGGGTAACAAGAGGTGATATGAACCTTGTGAACTATGTGGAATGTTTGTGTAGCAAGAATCATGATTACCTTGGTCAGATGACCTAAAGGTATTAAGATGGTGAACTTGTTAAGAAATAAAAATTTACCTGATGAGATGAGGGATTAAGATCCCAATACTTCATTAAAAGAGTATGGCTACATGCCATGACTCCACAATACAATACCAGGCATTAGCTGTGTGATCTAAGCCTGAAGTGAGTATATGTTATAGCTATAAATTTATAGCGAAGATGTCAATATACCCTGGAAAGATAATTGTAGTTTGATACATGATATATCTGCCATATAATCTCGTACTGACCGAGAAGGTTGATATTACTCTGCTTAGCATATCCTAGAAGGATAAATGTTATACATGTGCTTTAATTCCTCACTAAATAAGTATCATGCTGACTTATCAAGTTATAGGTGAAATGCTCAGAATAAGAATATTGCTTTAATCTATTTAGAAATTGATCTATCTGCTGTTAAAATATATAATTCCTCTGCTCAGTGTTAATCCAATAACTGCAATAATAATGTTCTTGGCAGAGAGTTATATATCTCACTGGGGCAATTTACAATTGTCTCACCCCCGTGGGATCCACATTTTTAGGTGGACGTGGATGATGAGGTAGGAACCCTTCAGTAGGTGAAGGACAACAACAACACCAGGAATAGTAGTGAATTCTCAGGTGGAGACATTGGCTATCAAGTTTTGTATATGTGTGAATAGAGTCCTATATGTCATCTTTGTACTCTTAGGTTCTCGGAGTCCGTAGTTGGTTTTAATGAATCGATCTGAGATTTTGGCTTGATGCCTCAATGTTCTTATGATGTCTATATACAGTTTAATAGAATAGTTGATGTTGTAATCCTTGAGATGAGATGATACATGATATGGACTAGTGAAATAGAATGAAATCAAATTACTTTGGTTCTTTTCGAAAGAGTTGTCCTTTGTGGATCTCTTTGAAAAAGGTTTTAATTTTTAGTGATTTTCAGTAATCCACTGCTAACGATCCGCTTAAGTAAATTATATTTTTCTGATCGGTGTGTCACACATAATTTTTGTTGAAGGTGGGTGTTTCCCTAAATTTTCACTATTGAACCTGACTGCATTGAAATCTCCCATGATACAACATGTAGAAGACATAGAAACGCCAATTGTGTTCAACGAGTTTGATAAAATAGGCCTTTTAGAATCTCGATTAGTACCATAGATAGTAGAAATCGAGAACCTGACATACACATTTTCAAGATGGCATTACGATGTGCAATCTTCACATTTTCAAAAACTTTACTGATAAGAATAGAAGGATTCTTCCACATAATAATGATATGTGTATAAGAATAGAAATCAACATTACTTATATACTTAGCATCCAACTATATGGCATTAATAACAACATCAATCTTATCCTTCTTGGTTGTTGATTTAAGAATAATTTAGATGTCTGATTTGTTCCTAGTAATCTCATTCTAAATGCCAGAGACTTTATTATGAATGCCTCTCACATTCCAAGAAATAATGGAAAGAGGTTTATCCATTTGAAATGGGTTCAACAATGTCACCCTCTAGCCTTGAAGAACTTTCACCCTCATTAAAATTGGCTAGAAGAGAAAATTTATTAGGAGAAAGTTGAATGTTCTTTATAGAAGAAACTGATTTAGGAATCACTCTCAGAGGAGACTTAGACTTTCTTATTTGTATTTCCCAATCTAGAGATGGAACTAGAGCAACCTGGGGAGTAGACGACTTACCTTTTAAAGCAATAAAAGAAGAAGTTGAAATAGGAATAGGTACCATATTAGAAGCATTGACAGCCAAATCAGAATCTACTGACACAGTACTGATATCTTCCACGGCATCACTGAAAAACTCAACTTCTTCATCTATAACCTATATCGCCTTTATTTTGGGACCCAAACCTATTTATCTGTACTCCTTACAACTCAAGAATAATCAGAATCTTTTGATTTAGTTAAACATAGGCTCGGCTCATGAGCATAATTCCCACATGCCTCACATTTAGCGGGATGTCGTTCATACTCAAAGATGATTTTATCAGACTGACCATCATCACTTTAGATTTCCAAATCCTTAGGAAGGAAAAATCTGCTGGTATAAGAACCTAAAGCCTCGCATATTCCATCCTTGTAAATTCAATAGTGAGCTTATCATTATGAAGTGGTTTTCCAAATAAAATAAAGTTTTAGTGAACATTTCGTCATCATAAAGTTCTAATGGCAAGTCATAGATATTCAAACAGATTGGAATCTGAGATAGCTTAAGCTTCTCCATTGGTTCTCCTCGCTCTCAATTTTTGATTATTAGCAATTTTCCCACAATGAACCATGGACCGCCATTAATGGTTGTCGAGAGATCATCATCATTCCAGAACATATAAATAAAGAACCCCTTGCACTAGTACATAACCGGCCTTTAGTGTCGGTTATTTAAAGAATTTAGTGTCGGTTCTGAAGCGACACCTATGTGGGCACCGCCAAAAGCCCAACAGTTACACGTCAGTTCTCAAACTGACACCACAACCCTTCGCGCATCACCAAAAACGCGCCGAAAACGTGCCAGCAGGGGGTATAGGCGTCAGTTATTAGCTTAGAAGTCGACGCCATATACCTTCGCACCACAGAAAGGGTGCCATCTGGGGCACTATCGGCGTCGGTTTATTAGTGATAACTGACGCCATCTCACCCGCTACCACGGCCGTGCTGACCAACACTGCCGTGGTGTCTGGCCTCATTAGGGAAATCGACGTCGGTTACTAGTAGGGCAACCGACACTATAACCATATGTCGTCAGTTTTATACAAATATCCGACGCCTATTTTAGGTCTGGTCCACTGCCAAGGACGTGCTGGCTAGCACGGCCGTGGTGTCTGGCCTTATTAGGGAAATTGACGTCAGTTACTAGTGTGGCAACTGACACTGTAACCATATGTCGTCGGTTTTATACAAATAACCGACACCTATTTTCTGTTTTTTTTGTTAGTCTGCAAACCTGTTGTGGCTGGTCGTAGGATGAGAAACCTGCAGTTCAGTTATGAATTGTAGGTTTTACGACATTCATTGATATCAACCAACAACATGCCACAAACCTGCAAAGTTAACATGATGGATAATATTATATATATATGTGATTCACACTCATGTACAAGAACATTTAATTCATATTATTTTTTCATCACATGCATGTAGAAACCAGTAGCAACCTGCAGTTCCATTTATTTCATCTCTTTTCACATTCAGACTCATGTAGAAACATTCATGTATTGATGATTTTCACACACATATGACAATTCATAAAAATTCATTAAAATTCACACAAAATTAATTACGAGAATAAAGTTATTATTTATTCATCATTGTCATCATTGTCATCATTGTCAGCAAAATCATATTGAAAAATTCCCACTCTTTGTAGCCCAATCTTCTCTTACAACATCTAATTCATCTCTCGTATAGGGAGCATGTACATCGAAGCACTTTGCACCTGTGTTGAAGTCCCCAGTTTTAAAGACCTACAAAGAGAATGACGTACATACATAATTATAATAATATATAATAAGATTCATATATTTCATATTATCTAATGAGACTATGTATAACACCTGTTGTATGTTATCGATTTCCAATACGGTCTGTTTGATGATTAGGTCCATAAATCGCATCACATAGTAGGCACATGCCCAACCGTTGTCTTGTGTATCACACTATAAATTAAAACATATAAAATATTCAAAAATACAAATAAGCACAGTTCACATAAATAATATATACATTGGAGTCAGGAAATTACTTTCACATTCTCCCAAATGTGTGTCAGGTTTTTTTTTCCTGGGGACCTTTCCTCCAGCTTTTTTGTACTCTTATAAAGCCCTATATATGTTAATGTAACACATTGAATTGCATAATTAAATAGTAATGCAGTAACAGATGTTAACAGATATAAAAACATAAAATATTTCTCACGAGAATAATGGCCTTTTAATTGCATGTCCATATAATACATCCAACTCACTCCCCGTAGGATCTAGATAATAGACGGTGAATGTCTTGGGGACAACAACTAATAACTCCCGATCCTTAGCACTATAGGTAAGAAAGTAGAAAATTAATAACTCAATATCCGCAATAAAAATGTAATTTGCTTAAGTCCAAATTACAAGCAAAGTAAACTTACTCGACATTGAATGGAGCTATTATCACTGTCTTATTATTTTTACCAAAATATTCAAAAGCATCACAGCAGTATGAGGTAACTGAAGAAGGGTCTGTATCTACAAGACTAATCAAAGATGGAACCAAAAATCCCACATGGCAAAATCCAAAATATGTACATGTCTTGTATAAGTGGCTGCAAAACATGTATTATGTATGCATTAATATATAAGAAACCATATTTCTGTATATAAAACAAGGTATATGGATGTATAAACCAGATTTCCATATGCCATTAATCTCACCATATCCACATCTCATCATAGATGTGTTCAGCCATTCATAATTAAACAACTCCAAAATATCTTGTATAAATATGTTGTTTCCGAATGTTTGACCTGCATTAATACGTATCCTGAACTTCTATTACGTATGCATTAATACATATGCTAAACTTGTATAAATAGATTGTTATCGTATGATTTACCTGCAGCATTATCCGGAATAGTAACATTTATAGGGAAATTTGGATTATGTTCTCCGATCCATACTGCCACACTCCTACAATTAGGACCTATCGAGGCGTGTAGGTCCCCTAGAAGCCAACTTGGTAGTCGAGGAGGTGGAGGCCGAGATGTAGCGGGTCTCGTCTTTTTGACCTGTATATATAATTTCATATCAATTGACTCATATATATATACACACTAACAAATTAAAGTAATGAAAATTTATCATACAATATCAGTATAGAGGACATCCGCTTCGGGCCACAGTATCACTCTGCTTACTGCCTCACCAAGTGTTTCAACATCTAGGTGTGCATGAGGCAGTGCAAGATTCGTCCAGCCAGCGAGTATATGTATCGGGCTCAAACGTACCATGCCATCTAGTACTGGACTCCCATGAAACATGCACCCTTTAAGGGGTGGGTAAGCCGATGCATCTGCAATGATATATCCTTCACTTTGTAGTCGACATGGCTTCAACACCTACAAATTTACGTAAAGAATGTTAAATGCATATATACACAAACATATGATCATCTTCAACAAACTAGCTATTATATATGCCATAAAAATACTTACAGAGGACGTGCTAGGTTGTGGGTCTATAGGATTATTCACAACCTCTGCAGTACGAGTAGTAGGAGAAGAGAGGTTCGCTACATGTACTGTGTGAGTGGTATTCTGAGACGTCTGCCACTTGTTAAATGCTTCCTGGAGTCTTTTATCAACTACTTCCTCAACTCTCCTATCAATTAAAGAATCTACCTATACATGGATAAAAGAAATGCTAGTTTCTGATTACTGAATTCCCTTTCGCAATAATGTTCTAAAATAAGAATAAGTTACCTCAGCTTGTAAAAGTCACACTTTTGGGACAGGTTTGCGCTGGGATGGCCCAAAGAACGCTTTGATGCCTACACCAGCACCTGCACCCCTTACACGTCCAGGATTCTCTGGGTTACCCAGAGCAACTGTCAGTTCATCCCTTGTGCCCTGAGGGATGAACTTGCCTTCCTTCCTCTGCTCGTGCAGCTCCCACTAAGCACCATCAACAAAAATTTGTAAGTAAACATAACAATAATCAATATTGATAGATTGCTCTAAGAGTTTGATTTTTACCATTTTTGCATCCGCCTCAGTGGTTGCAGGCTTCGGTATCTCTCCCTTCTTGTTTTGCCTCCCAGCTATCCACATAACATGTTGAGGCAGAGGTGCGTAGGGATGAGCATCAGGCCGGGTTATACCAGGTTTTGCATGTCCCAAACCGAAACCCACATTTTAAAGCGGGCCACGGGCCGGGTTCCAGCCCGGATAAAATTAAAAAATGTCAGCCCATATTCGACCCATATAAGAATGCTGGGTTTCGGGCCGGATTCGGGTTTGCACATATAACATCGAATGAGCATACCAAATTTTGCTAGATCTAACTTACTGAGATATGTATTTTGTGATAAACCTTCAAAAGAATGTATATACACTATATTGAAAGAGTAACAAATTATTTTCTCGTACATGTGAATGTATGAGAAGTAAAAAATCAATGGAGTCCACAATGTTGTGCCTTTTTGCCTCCTCATCCTATATGTATATACAATGAAATGGGTTTTGGAAGGGAAAAAGATCATTTGTCTCCTACATGTGGGCATATGAGTAAAAAGATGAGCATAATCTACTATGCACTGAGCAAAAGATCATTTGTCTCCTATATGTGGACACAATGAGATCAAAATAAAGAAATCAAGTATGTCTATTCATGTCAATGATGGTTATCTTATTAGTATGAATTCATTAATCATGTTGATTGATTACATAGTATCCATGTTGTCATTGGTAAGGTACATACTACATATTGCATCAAGAAATTTGTATGTTTTTCTTTTAGGACAAAGATAGATGTATACGTATATAATGTACATAAAATATAATATGGGCATTCGGGTTTTTGGGCCTGGGTTTACCTCTGTCCGTACCCGGCCCAAATAAAATATGGGTTTAAATTTTAGGCCCGACCCACCCATATTGTAAATCAGGTTCGGGTCTGGATCGGGTTATGTGGGCTGGGTCGCGGGTCAGATCAGGCCGACCCAACCCGATGCTCATCCCTAGAGGTGCGGGAGCAGCAGTAGCGGACTCTACAGTCTCCTGAGTAGTAGTAGGATGAGTAGACTTAGCCTGTAGTCTTTGGCGAATGCCTGCATATCCTCTTGGACCCATTGTGTGGTCGTGCACATTCAGTGTACGCCTTGCTCATTGAGCATCGCTGATAGCCTAGTTAGTTACACATTGATTTGGTTAATAACACTAAAGGTTAATCTTGAATAGGTGAATACATAAAAACGTATATTAATTAAATTGGGAGTGGCGCTTAATACCTTGAATTCATCTGTTTTTCTATGGGTAACAAAGTTCTCCCATTCTTTGGGGTCCAAGTAGTTACATTGATGTGTGGCTTCCTTCTTCCTATATTTATGTTTCAAAGAGAATACAAACAAAAATTATTAGTGTAGAGTTAGTTAAATACTGATCAATGTCTAGAATTGGAATCAATCAAGAACCTATTCTCAGAATCGCGTATGTAATCTCGGGTGAGATTGGTCCTATAGTTCCTTAGGACCCTCCTACAACGTTGCATCACACATTTACGATGCAGCTTTTCATCTAGATCAAATATTCTCTGCAAATTAAATAGAATTGCTATTAAATTGTATCCTAAAAATTAGTAATCTACACAAATATAATTACAAATAATAATAACTCACACATAGTTCCTTCCATATGTGGTCTTTCTTCCCCTTAGGAACTTAATGCCATGATTCTAGGATAGGACTGCAATGGTTGCGAGTAAGAACACCAAGATATGAAACAAATGAGTTGGGGTTCACTCCATATGGATTTCCTACCTGATCGAAATCCATAGCCAATTTGGGTCCATTGCCCCTTTGCTGTATTAACTTGTTCATCATTGTGATGCCCCTCACTTTCTCAATTTTCTTTTGCTGCTCATCAAGTGTTGTAATTTCTTCAGGAGGTACATCACCAACCTAAATTTGATAAAAAACACACTTAAATAATATAATTATAAATGAACATATAGATAGAAACCTCAGGGATATATTCTTAAAATTTACATTGTCAAGTGGTGCAAGCACATCCTCACCCCCACGGTGATCATCAGCACGGTCATCAGCCATCTGAAAGTTCACATTCAAATTATAAATTTCACATTGTAAAGTAACACTAATTGTAAAGTTCACATTGTAAAGTACACATTCACATTGTAAAGTAATTCACATTGTAAAGTTCACATTCACATTGTAAAGTTCACATTCACATTGTAAAGTAATTCACATTGTAAAGTCCACATTCACATTGTAAAGTTCACATTCAGAAAAATAAAACATATTAAAAATATAAACATGCATGCCTCTAATATTGTGATCTTTTATCAATTAACAATCCTTCATTATGATCCCCGCAAATATACAAGTCATTGTGATCCCCAACATCAATGTTTGGTGGTGTTGGCAACCCAACTGAGAATGGACTGGAGTCATCATACTTATCATAGTACTCTTCTTTATCTATAGGATCTTCAATGAACTGTATTTTACCATGAAGAACAACCGACCATTTATCATTTGTAGGATCATCGATATAAAATTCTTGTTTCTCCTGTGATGCCAATATGAATGGTTCACCCTTCTCACCAATCTTTTCTAAGTTCACTAACGTGAAACCCAATTCATCCACTATAACTCCTTTGTTGTTGTCAACCCAATTACATTTAAAGAGCAGAATTCTAAAATCTACATAGTCAAACTCCCATATGTCTTCAATGACACCGTAATATGACATTTTAACTTCACATGGACTTTTATCCTTTGCACATGCAAAAAACAATGAAGACGCTTGAAGGGTGACCCTGTTGTTTTGGACGACACTCTTATCATTTGGATGCTTTGTGTAATATGATAAACCATTTATGTCAAACCTTTCATAAGACATAACATTCAATTTTGGTTTAAAGGTGAGGCATTTGATGGTTTCAGTAAGATTATCTGGTGTTTGAGATAGTTGATGTAAGACTTTATCTTCAAACTACTTAATAAATGTCTTGTTATGCTCTCTAGCAAGCCACATTGTATTGGCCCGAGGATATTGTCTCTTGATGAAATTGGTATGTTCCTCGATATAAACACTCACTTCGTCCATGTTGTGTAAAATATACAAGTGACCTTGCTCCAACTTCTCACGGCTGATTACTTTCACCCGTGATCCCAAAACTCCTTTGCCAAAATGCTCCTCAATATTCTTGTCATTCAGGGGAGCATCATTACCACTCAGAAAGTCATTGCAAAAATCCATAACCTCTCTCTCCACATAACCCTCAATAATACTCCCTTCAGGCCGATAACGATTTCGAACATCACCTTTAAAAATGCTCTTGTATCGTTCAAAGGGATACATCCAATGCAAGAAAACTAGTCCCAACATTTTCACTTCCCTAGTCAAGTGGACAACAAGATGTACCATGATATCAAAGAACGATGGATGAAAATACATCTCAAGCTGGCATAGGGTAACAACCACTTCTCTCTGCAAATTATCGAGAGTATCAGGGTCAATAACTTTGTTGCATAGACTGTTGAAAAAGAAACAAAGTCTGGTGATTGCAAACCTTACATTCTCCGGCAATATAGATCTAATTGCCACAGGAAATATTTGTTGCATTAGAGTGTGACAATCATGAGATTTAAGACCTATCAACTTTAGATCTTTCATTGATACCAATGTATGGATGTTGGATGAGTAACCTTGTGGCACCATAACATTTACCAAGCATTCACAAAATACTTTCTTCTCCTTTCTAGACAATGTGTAACAAGCGGGAGGTAAGTATGTTCTCTGATCGCTACTAACTACTTCTGTTAATTCTGTCCTTATTCCCATTTCACGTATGTGATGGAGTGGACTTTTGGAATCCTAAATGTCTAATGACACAATGATAGTCTTTTAATTGCTTTTTGATCTTCTAAAGGTACTCAAATTGTTTTGACAAAGGTTGAATTCAATTAATAATATTGTGATTAGTATCTTAAGTATGCGTCTGTCTAAAGTGATTGACTAGTCAAGCAAGTGAGTCTTGATAACCATGGGAAATAAACTTAAACCGAGATCGTTTAGTCAGCTAGATATGCCTTCCCAGAATTGTAGAAGTTGTGGACTTGACAACTGTGGATTCTTTGGGTGGCATTATGTTAATTGTTGGATGGCTAGTGGGTGTTTAATCTTCATGTTGCTCTATTGGTTACGTGGTCATGGGTGCATGTGGAGGCAGTTCTCGTAAGACTAGTCCACGAGGATCAGTAAATGTGGGTCTGAGACGTGCATGTTGTGGCCTAGTGGGGGTGGTTCCTTCGCGTCACTACGGGGGGTAGATGGAATTAACGTAGGAGAGTTCCACCTCTCGATCTTACCGCTTCTCCACCCACCATAAGGAGTTAGTAGACGAGGAGCCAGAGAAACGACATGTTGAGGAAGAAGCAATCGACAAGGGAAAAAGAAATCAATATGGTAGCAGGCATCCAAGCCATAAGGAGGCGTGAATGGTTATCCAAGATGTTCTCTGTGAGGAGGAGGATCTCTGAGCCTGCCTTGCTGAAGGTCCAGCAGTGGCGACACCTGTTCATGGAGGAACTCTGAAGCTTTTGGAAACAGTAGATGCAGTAGTAATGATGTGTAGTTCGTTCCCCTTTCCTGCTCCTCATCCGTGGAGGAGGAAGACAGCGAGCTCACTGACTCTCGGAAAGAGAGCCTAAATAGGTTTCTATGGCAGTCGCAACTCTAGATGTGGTCCGGTCGGAGTTCGTGGTAAAAGATCGGCATGGAAAGAAAATCGGGATGGTTGCAATCCCTCGCCGGAGGAGAGCCAGGCACCGCACCACTCATACTCGATGCAAAAAGCCTGCTACAGACTCACAGATGGACTGTGTCGGACAAACCAAGACGAAGGATCATGCTTTTGATAAATGCATACTAAATAGCTTGATCATCAGAAAAATACAAACACGGTACTACTTTTCTTAGAAAAATGAGTAGAATAATATGAAAGCATAATATCATGCTTTTGATGCATTAATAATAGTGATATCATGTAAGATGTGAAATGATCTTATGATGGATAATAAATATCAAACGATTCCCTAAAATTATGAGAAAATACCTGTAAATCATATTTCATGTTTATAATGCATATGATGTCAGTTATGGTCATGTTGATTTATGAAATCATGCCTTTTGCTTAATATGGCTAATTAGGGCTAATAACCCTAAATAAAATGCTATAAATACATACATACTCAATAAATGATGACATTTACAGAGTAAGCTCATATCAGTATAAGAAACTTCAATTTTAATTATGAGATCATAATGATGAACATAATCCATGCTATATGAAGATGAATCTTAATACATGTTATAAAACCCTAATCTCGGTTAATGATGTAACCTAGGGTTAATTAATGTGCACAAAAATGCTATCGAAGATAATGTTCAGATAATGAATCATAATCTGGAAAATGACATCAGTATGATAATTCTAAGACAAGAATGCAAGTAATGATGAGAATATCCTAATGAGTTGAGTGAAACCCTAATGAACATGTGTAGGGTTAAGATGAGATGTAAGATGATGAGAACCTAATTATGGTACATGATCTTGTCTTAATCAGGTTTGACCAAGTACATAGTTTATATGAGGATATGATAATTAGGTTTGTTCTTGATCAAGGTACGCCATTACATCTTACTTGGCTTATTATACAATATGCTTGTGTTATATGTGTAGTAAAATACTTGGCATATGATATTGGTTGAAATGATTGTTCCTGTATGTCATGTTGCTTGAGTTTTTCCATACTTATGGCTATGAACACATGAAACATAAAGTATCTGATCCATCATATGATAGCACTAAACTCTTTGGTAGTACAGTGCATTGAAGAAACATCAAATCCCTTGGTGGCAGATGTAACATCAAAGCCCTTGGTGGAAAATGTATGAGTTATATGACATGACCTAAAAACATCAAAGCCCTTGGGGGTAGATGTACGAGATATATGATGGAAATGTGACTAAAAATATGTGTTCTCTTTTGTTAATGAATATCTTTGTGCAAGTATACGCTTTTCTTATATTTCTTTATAACTGCCAATTATTAGTTTTATCTTATTGCCAAGATATGATGAGAGGTATATAAAAGACACGTAGGCGTACTCAGTACAATATTCTTGAATATTGTGTTGACATGTACCGCATGTAATCTTTTGTTTAGGTTGTGGTTATGCTCTTGAAGGACCTCGATAGTGAGAGTTGTATGACGAGCTGATGTACAGGTGGACCTGTTGTCTTAAGATCCTATAGTTTAGTGGTAGTACATGTATATGTTAGAAGTTTGCTGTTCAATATGTAATATCAAATATTGTAACAATTCATGTTGTAATTATATATTGAATGGTGAACATGTGTGTATGGTTTTATTATTGTTCATGTATATGTGCTACTGTGTTTCTTTCTGACTCCCTTGATTTTCTCTTTCTTAGCCTAGTGTGGGATGTTTAAATTGGGATTCTCGCTGAGGTGAGTTTTTCAATTTGGATGTCACACATCAGATTAAGTTTTAGAAAATCCGGGGATGTCACAGGTGGTATCAGAGAATGAACAATAGCAAAGCCTAACATTTGCTCATTATGCAACTCAAAACTAAAGAACTTTGAACGTAATAATCTTTAGGGTTAAATTAGTTATCTTTTAGAGACTAGATCTGACCTAGCCTCTAGGTTAGCACCTAGATGTCTGATAACTAGGCCAAGACTGGTGCTTGTTGAGTAGCAAGTCCTTAGATGTCGTTCTTTCCTTCTAGTACAACGGTATGGGACGTTGCACTATTTGGAAATGATGTACATCAAAGGAACAGAAACCCTAGACATATTGTGCACATTGTCTAGAGTAGCTACACTAGTCTACCCCTTGTTCTCACCCCTTTCACTAGTTTTCATGACACTGTACTCTATACTATGTGTGGGACACTCGTTTTCAGGATTTGGTTTTTTATTCCAAAGGGATCGAACCTCGATAGTTTTCTCTGACGCTTGTTTTATCGGAGAAAAACTATATAATATTTTATTATGTATATCTATTACAAAAATGTGTCCCCACACATGTACGAGCAGGAGGTGTTCATGCAACCTAAGTGAAAGTGAATGACATCAGTCTAGAAGAGAGAGTAGTTCTAGATTAGTTGTCTAGAGCCTTGTTGGGAATATATGATAGATAGAATAGATGAAATAAGTTTTGATGATATGATGTAAGTCTTGTATATACGATATAAGATGGTTTATGATGGTATATGTTTTTCTTAGAGGACTTAAGTTCAGTCTTGAGGATGCAAGATGAGTTTTTATGATGCAAGTAACTGGGCGTTTATGAGATAAGATATGATAAGTTAAGATAAGGTTGTGAGTCAGCACGAGCCTCAATCTCTTTTACGAAGAAGGACCTCTAGTATTAGGACAAGTTTCAGGGTTAACTCCAGAGAGAGTGAGACCCATTGGGAGAAGGTTAGAGAACCTAAACTCCAAGATACGAGAATTATGAGAAATAGGTGATATGATATGTCCTAAACTAGACTACTCCTGAGTGAATGAGTTGTGTTGCTTAATGCATGATTCCTATAGTCTTCTTGAACCTAGATGTCCTTGGGAAGACCAAACCCTAGAGTCAAAGAGAGGCTGGTTATATGAACATGTGAACATGAATATGAGTGCCTGCCATCTGGGTGAGGGAGAGAGCCCAAGACCCTGGAGGAGGTAGCTATGTGAGTTTCTATGAAGCCTCATGCTCAGATTGGCAGTTTCCCACATAGGAATCTAGTGGTGTGTATATAAGAGAAAGAGAGTTGAGAAATAGTTTTCATGGGTGTAGAGCTGATAAGAGTATGCCATAGCATGTTTTGGTTTGAGCTTATGTGGCTTGAGCTTGTAAAGCTAACACTAGTGCCAACGAGGTAATCTGAGAACCCTAGACTAAGAGAGGAAAGATAAAGTATGTGCATATGAGATGCTCATAGAGCATGAGTTAGCTCAGAGAGACTGAGCATGGAACTACCCTCATGATATGGGTTAGGAGAACCTCAGTTAGACTAGATAAAGATTTCATATATGTTCAACAAGCCACTAGTATAAGTTTGTTAACACAACCATGATATAATATATATAAGGATGTAATCTGATCTTGAGATATGACATGATGAAATATCTAGAGATGGTTTAATAGATATTGATGCATAAATGGTTAACCATATACATGAATAATGATGATAATTAATGTGATATTGTTGGTTAATCTTGTGATGAATTCATCAGTAAAGGACACAATATATTATGAGCATTGAAATAAGAACATAGGAATAGAAAATGTTGCATGAGGTGTTGATATTAGTGCTTAATAAAGATGAAAGATATAGTTTGACAGTTAGCTCAACATAACAATGATGGCACCTTAATATGATCCATATGGATAAAGCAAGTTAACTATAGTTAATTCCCTCCTAAAAGATATATGTTAATGTTGAACATGTTCTAACAAATTAGCTCATTAAAATATTGATGACACCTTGTTATATTGGGTTAACTTTAGTTAACTCCTTTAGAACATGGTAATATGATCTGGGAACCCTAATGCATGGGTAAAGATAAGGATGCAACCCTAAGATATGAAATATGACATGACATAACTAGAGTTTCTAAACCCTTGTTCTAACGTTATATGAAGAGGTGTTTCACCCTAGATGTTTTAAAACCTCCTAATAATGGATTTTGGCTTAATTTCGAGGACAAAATTTTCTTTTAAGGTGTGTAGGATGTGATGGAGTGGACTTTTGGAATCCTAAAATGTCTAATGACACAATGATAGTCTTTTAATTGCTTTTTGATCTTCTAAAGGTACTCAAATTGTTTTGACTAAGGTTGAATTCAATTAATAATATTGTGATTAGTATCTTAAGTATGCGTCTGTCTAAAGTGATTGACTAGTCAAGCAAGTGAGTCTTGATAACCATTGAAATAAACTTAAACTGAGATTGTTTAGTCAGCTAGATATGCCTTCCCAGAATTGTAGAAGTTGTGGACTTGACAACTGCAGATTCTTTGGGTGGCATTATGTTAATTGTTGGATGGCTAGTGGGTGTTTAATCTTCATGCTGCTCTATTTGTTACGTGGTCATGGGTGTATGTGGAGGTAGTTCTCGTAAGACTAGTCCACGAGGATCAGTAAACATGGGTCTGAGACGTGCATGTTGTGGCCTTGTGGGGGTGGTTCCTTCGCGTCACTATGGAAGGTGGATGGACTTAAGGTAGGAGAGTTACACCTCTCGATCTTACTACTTCTCCACCCACCATAAGGAGTTAGTAGACGAGGAGCCAGAGAAACGACATGCTGAGGAAGCAGCGATCGATAAGGGAAAAAGAAATCAATATGGTAGCAGGCATCCAAGCCATAAGGAGGCATGAATGGTTATCCAAGATGCTCGCTGTGAGGAGGAGGATCTCTGAGCCTGCCTTGCTGAAGGTCCAGCAGTGGCGACACCTGTTCATGGAGGAAGTCTGAAGCTTTTGGAAATAGCAGATGTAGGAGTAATGATGTGTAGTTTGTTCCCCTTTCCTACTCCTCAGTCGTGGAGGAGGAAGACAACGAGCTCACTGACTCTTAGAAAGAGAGCCTAAACATGCTTCTCTAGTAGCCGCAACTCTAGATGTGGTCCGGTCGGAGTTCGTGGTAGAATATCGGCATGGAAAGAAAATCGGGATGGTTGCAATCCCTCACCGGAGGAGAGCCAGGCACCTCATCACTCATACTCAATGCAAAAAGCCTGCTACGGACTCACGGATGGATTGCGTCGGACAAACCAAGATGAAGGGCCCGAGAATGCAGCAGTGGCGGCAGCGCTTGAGAGCGAGCTCAGCGCTCAGGCACACCCAGAACCGAAAAGAGGAGCCAATCGAGCATCTCTGAGCCTTGATGTGTGCTCGTCGGAGCCACTTGCGCCGGCGACGAATGGGCTGGTGTTGCGTTGGTTGTGAGACGGCGACCAGGAGGCATCGAGATAGGAGGAGGCGTTGCTTCTTGCTCTCGTTAGATCCAGCAGTTATAACACAGATCGCGGAGGAGGAACCTCCGCTAGAAATCCATGGCCGCAAGACAACTTAGATGGAGACCCAGGATGCGCGCTGCTACTGTGAAGCCAGAGGATACACCTGCAACGCCGACTGGAGAATAGGCGGGCGGCGGCCGTGAAGCTGAGTCCCATGGACTCAGCGGATCGCGAGGGAGCACAAACGCGAGAAAGAAAGGGGGGCGGGTCCAGGCTTCTGAACCGAGCCCAGACTAGTGAACCAGCCATAAACCACCCGTGAACCAGCTTGAACCGAGTACAAGCCAAGTTAACCAGCCAGCATGGGCCGCAGCCTACAGGGCTACATGGCAATCCCTGATAGGCCCGTAAAGGTAATTTGAGTCCAAAATATTGGTAAATACCTTTATCTGGTAAAATGCATAATAAATAGCTTGATCATCAGAAAAATACAAACAAGGTACCACTTTTCTTAGAAAAATGAGTAGAATAATATGAAAGCATAACATCATGCTTTTGATGCATTAATAATAGTAATATCATGTAAGATGTGAAATGATCTTATGATGGATAATAAATATCAAACGATTCCCTAAAATTATGAGAAAATACTTGTAAATCATATTTCATGTTTATAATGCATATGATGTCAGTTATGGTCATGTTGATTTATGAAATCATGCCTTTTTCTTAATATGGCTAATTAGGGCTAATAACCCTAAATAAAATGATATCAATACATACATACTCAATAAATGATGACATTTATAGAGTAAGTTCATATCAGTATAAGAAACTTCACTTTTAATTATGAGATCATAATGATGAACATAATCCATGCTATATGAAGACGAATCTTAATACATGTTATAAAACCCTAATCTCGGTTAATGATGTAACCTAGGGTTAATTAATGTGCACAAAAATTCTATGGAAGATAATGTTCAGATAATGAATCATAATCTGGAATATGACATCAGTATGATAATTCTAAGACAATAATGCAAGTAATGATGAGAATATCCTAATGAGTTGAGTGCAACCCTAATGAACATGTGTAGGGTTAAGATGAGATGTAAGATGATGAGAACCTGATTATGGTACATGATCTTATCTTAATCAGGTTTGACCAAGGACATAGTTTATATGAGGATATGATGATTAGGTTTGTTCTTGATCAAGGTACGCCATTACCTCTTACTTTGCTTATTATATAATATGCTTGTGTTATATGTGTAGTAAAATACTTGGCATATGATATTGGTTGAAATGATTGTTCCTGTATGTCATGTTGCTTGAGTTTTTCCATACTTATGGCTATGAACACATGAAACATAAAGTATCTGATCCATCATATGATAGCACTAAACTCTTTGGTAGTACAGTGCATTGAAGAAACATCAAAGCCCTTGGTGGCAGATGTAACATCAAAGCCCTTAGTGGCAGATGTACGAGTTATATGACATGACCTAAAAACATCAAAGCCCTTGGGGGCAGATGTACGAGATATATGATGGAAATGTGACTAAAAATATGTGTTCTCTTTTGTTAATGAATATCTTTGTGCAAGTATACACTTTTCTTATATTTCTTTATAACTGCCAAGTATAAGTGTTATCTTATTGCCAAGATATGATGAGAGGTATATAAAAGACACGTAGGCGTACTCAGTACAATATTCTTGAATATTGTGCTGATGTGTACCGCATGTAATCTTTTGTTTAGGTTGTGGTTATGCTCTTGAAGGACCTGGATAGTGAGAGTTGTATGACGAGCTGATGTACAGGTGGACCTGTTGTCTTAAGATCCTGTAGTTTAGTGGTAGTACATGTATATGTTAGAAGTTTGTTGTTCAATATGTAATATCAAATGTTGTAACAATTCATGTTGTAATTATATGTTGAATGGTGAGCATGTGTGTATGGTTTTATTATTGTTCATGTACATGTGCTACTGTGTTTCTTTCTGCTAGTGTGGGATGTTTAAATTGGGATTCTCGCTGAGGTGAGTGTTTCAATTTGGACGTCACACATCAGATTAAGTTTTAGAAAATACGGGGACGTCACAACGTAGGTCCATTCTTGATTTTATCCCATATTTAGTCTTACATGGTATATTCAACAGAGTATCGATGACGCTATCACATACATTTTTATGAACGTGCATGACATCGATACAATGCCCGACTATCATAGAACTCCAATAAGGAAGATCCCAAAATATCGACTTCTTCTTGAATAAAGACTTGTCACTCCTTGTGGCCATCGTACATTGTGATCTCTTACCAAATTCATTGGCGATGTCTTTCACTCTTTCATAAACATCCTCCCCTGATATAGGTTTAGGTGCACTACGTTCCTCATTCCGTCCATTGAATGCTTTGCGCAACCTACGATACAGATGAAATTTTGGAAGAAACCTTCGATGAGCAAGATATACAGTCTTGCCGCCGTGTTTTAGTCGTATAGAATCAGTGTTCTCTTCACATATAGGACACACTTTAGATCCTTTGACACTATATCCAGACAAATTCCCATATGCTAGAAAGTCATTCACAGTGCAAAACAACATAGCGTGCAAACAAAATATCTCATTGTGTGAAGCATCATAGGTCATCACACCTTCACCCCAGAGCGTCTTCAAGTCATCAATCATTGGTTCAAGATAAACTTTGATATCATTTCCAGGTTGTTTAAGGCTCGATATCAAAGATGACAGCATAACATACTTATTTTTCATACACAACCAGGGAAGAAGATTGTATATAACAAGCATAACTGGCCAAGTGCTATGTTGGCTGCTCAATGTCCCGTATGGATTCATCCCATCTATACAAAGCCCAAGTCTTAGATTCCTGTCCTTTTCACCGAATTTAGGGTACAATAAATCAATCTTCTTCCACTGTGGGGAATCAGAAACATTTCGTAGGATCCCATCATTATTTTTCTTAACATCTGCATGCCACCTCAAATTCTTCGCATATATAGGATTGGCAAACAAGCGTTGAAACCGTGGTATTATAGGTAGATACCACATCACCTTGGCGGGAGAACCAGTTTTGGACTCCCCCGAAGTCGTCAATTTATACCTTGACGCACCACATTTTGAACAATCTTTCAAATCCACATAGTCCTTTTGAAATAATACACAATCATTCTTTCATGCGTGTATCTTCTTGTCCTCCATTCCCATTGGGCACAACAATTTCTTTAACCGATATGTTGAGATCGACAACTCATTTCCTTTAGGAAGAATTTCTTTCAACAAAGACAACAATGACGTGAAGCTTTTGTCGCTCCATCGATTGTTAGCTTTCAGTTTATACAATCTCAACACAACGCTAAGCTTCATAAACTTACAACCCATGTATAACAGTATCTCAACATCATGCACAATGCTTCTAAATATGGGAGGTGGATCAGTTTTGGTGTGCTCTACCCCACAACTATCCAACATCGCATCAACGATGTCTACTGGAACTGATTCGTTTACATCTACGTCATAGAAGGCAGTTTCTTCTTCCACACAAACACTGCTATCGACATCCACAGGTTTTGGGTTTGAAATAAACTTTGGGGTGCAGCGATTGTGAATGGACATCCATGATCTATCCATTCTATGATCAAAGAGAAAATAAGTATATATTACAACAAGATTAGGGTCTAGGGTAAACAGATTAAAGTTTATGGTTAAAACTTTAGGGTTTATACACGTGATGTCATTCTTATATATAATAAATGTGTACCACCTATCCCATTCTTGAACACCTAATCTCACTAGTAAGTGTATAATGTGTATTGGGTTCTTAAGAAAATTTCGGCAGCATTTCCCCGTTGTTCTCCAAGTACATATGTACTTACAGAACAAACGAGGAAATGCTACCGAAATTTTCTTGAAAACCAAATACACATTATACACTTATATCCTAAGTGAGATTAGGTGTTCAAGAACAGTCCCAAACTGGGGACTATCCAAGATTTACTCCTAATGAGTAAATCTTGGTCGAGTTTCTACGCCAACATAATATAACACCAGTCCCTTGTTCACAACCCCATTCAACACACAATTTTCTTGTAATAACACTTCTGAACAACCATAACAACATATCAATGCTTCCTAAATTAATCAATGTATTATTTTATAACACAAATCGTTATGGGTATAACATAGTAAAAAACTCAACATGTCACAACAGAAACATGTCCTTAACCTAATATATAGATATTTGTAACAAAACTCATTAGCAAGACCATTCACAGATATTTGTAACAAACATGTCCTCAATACAACATTATTTAAAAGATATGATGTTCATGTGACATCAACTTAGGGTTACAACAACATAGAGAGAGAAAGTACTCTATCATTATAATAATCACACAAAAGGCTATGTACCATCATATCTTACTTGCATTAGGATTAGGTTAAGAATTATAACTGATCTTTTCATATATGATTAGAAACTCTTGATGAATTATAACTATAGTATATGTGTTTCAGATAATGTTGTTTGAAATTCAATGGAGGCTCACACTTCTAATCAGTACACATTATGTAGCATAAGAATGCATGTTATATATGGTATACTACTAACTAATTCTGTCACATTCTCCCAAACGAGGTTGATTTTAGTTTTGGGCTTCTCAAATATTAAGTCCATGGATGAGTAGGCAAGAAGGTACCTTTTGATCAAGAAGATGAGCGGTGCGGCGGCGGCGAGCAGGCGAGCAGGTCACAACTGGGAGGAGCGACGGTGGCGAGCAGGGAACAGGGGCGGCGGCGAGCAGGGAGGAGCAGTGGCAGCGGCGAGTAGGGAGGAGCAGTGACAGCAGCGAGCAGGGAGGAGCAGTGGCAGCGGCGAGCAGGGAGAAGGAGCGACACAGCGGTGGTGAGCAGGGAGTAGTAGGGAGCGGAAGGCGGCGGCGAGAAGCTCACAACTGGGAGGAGCGGCGACAGCAACCAGGGAGTCGGCGAGCAGGGAATAGCAACAGTGGTGGCGAGCAGGGAGAAGGAGTGGCGGAAGTAGTGAGCAGGGAGAAGGAGCGGCGGAAGTAGTGAGCAGGGAGAAGGAGCGGCTGGCCTGGAGCGCAGCGGCTGGAGGACCAGCAAACGGCGGCGGTGGAGGCGAGCGGCGGCATAGGAGCGGTGAGCAGTGGAATCGTCGTCGGAGCTTAAACCCTCAAAATCGAGATGAATGAAACAGATAAAGGGGAAGAGTTGGGCTCGTACAGGTACTATTAAGTTAACATTAGGTGTCGTTTATTAAATAAAACCGACACATAAAACTAAAAGTGTCGGTTCTACAAA
Source organism: Alisma plantago-aquatica (assembly GCA_963693085.1). Classification (NCBI taxonomy): domain Eukaryota; kingdom Viridiplantae; phylum Streptophyta; class Magnoliopsida; order Alismatales; family Alismataceae; genus Alisma; species Alisma plantago-aquatica. Next base: position 389,980,480 of record OY856410.1, on the reverse strand, counting down.
AAAACTGACACTTATTCTCAATGATAGTCGTCGGTTTTAACTAGGAAAAAACCGACGTCTATCTACATATTCCGATTAAAAAAATTATTCTTGATTAATGACCATAGTCGTCGGTTTATATAAAAAACCGACGCTCAAAGGGTGTGAAAAATTTCCCGCAGACAGCGCGGGAAAACCCATAAGCGTCGGTTACTGTTGTAAAATCCAGGACCAAAAAGTGCCCAATTTCGGTCTCGCGAATAACCTTTAGTCGTCGGTTTATTAGTTAATAACCGATGCCATATGTTAAATTTTGGAGGTAATTTTTTTGCTGGAAATTTTGGATTTGGCGGTTAATTTTAGGCGTCGGTTTGTTATTAAGGAACCGACACTGAATAAAAGTGATACCCGTGTCTGGTCTCTCTTCACAGATTGATGTCGATTTATTTTATAAACCGACATTGTATTGTTTAGGTGTCGATGTATTTATACAACCGACGCCTTTAAAAGTGATGTAATAAGCCATTTCTGTAGTAGTGTTGCCTCTCGATATGATCTCTAACAAACCCTTGACATTCTAGATTTTTGGGCTAGATGATGGACCAGATATGGCCAATGCAGATTCAAACCAACAATGTAACCTACTGTTGTCCTACTCCACCTATGGAGATTTCAATCTGCAATGCTCCTAGGATAGAGTAGCTTCCCATCTGAGACTTCAACATCTATTTTGGTTAAATTGATGGGACCAATAACAATGTTCTTCCACATCAGATATGTCCACGAATTGATCTCTGGAGCAACTCGGATTGACGAAGAAGAACAACCCCCCGACTTTGGCCTTTTCCTAGAATCCTTGACCTTGCCAATATCTCCAAGATCAAGTTCACCATCGGGCAGAGGATTCTCCCAACGATTCCCCAGTCACCTCCAAAATCGCCTTCAGAGTCGCCCTAGCGTCCGGAGTGGAAGCCATATGTTATTTCTAATGTTTTGTAATGCATATAACCTAATATGAAAAAAAGTTTATATATTTTATTGTTCCATTCAAACTCATTTATCACACTTCTTATAGTAGATTATAATTCTCACAAATCTCAAAATTTAATCATGAATTAACTTTTTTGACTTTGATAAGTTTGGATAATTGAATGGAATGGAAATAGACGTGGAAAAAATTTCACTCCAAAATTTGAGTATACGGATGTCATACCAAAAGAGATGTAGAACAACTATTTTATTTAGTTTGTTCGGTTGGAAGGTGTTGAAGTATGTGATGATCTTCAGCGAACGTAGTGAAGGCCAAAAGCCGTTCATGCAACGAGAACAAAATGAAAAGATAGACACACATGGCTGTAGGCTTGTAGCACCTAGCTGCAGGAAAATAAACTGCACCCGTAATTTGTTGTATGTTGTTTTGTAGAAGATCGAAGATTCCCTGATAGTTGATTTTCACATTGTGGGATGGATTTTTATCAAATCCAAATCATGATCAAATTGAAATCGCATGTTCGAAATTGCAATCTAATTGAATTAGGCCTTAACGACAAACTTCACCGGCAGAGTTAGCCATTCAAGGATGCGTTTCTTACTGATTTTACTTGGCATTTGTTTGGATATTGTCTGTAAGGACGCACAAGCAATAGAAATTCGATCAGCTCTTCTTTACAGGATCCACTTTGGAAAGGTCGTTGCTTCTTCCATGAGCTTTGGCAATGTACCCACCACGCAAGGCTCAAACCGGTCCTTGCTTCTTCCATGGGCTGATGACATCGGCCTATGTCGAGCGGAGGGTCTGGCTAATAAAAGGTCTCCAGACCATTGGGCCTGTTGTTATGGTCGGCCCTTCATTTGGTATAAGCTGGTCTATAATCTCCGCAACTGTGGGCTTGTTAATTGTTATTTTTCTCATTAGAGAAGACTACATCCGATAGTAATGAAAGTTGGAGCAGGTAACAGGTTATGCAACCTTTAAAGTTGCCGCATAAAAGGTCTAAAAATACAGATCATTTTGTGAGGTAGGCTACCATCATTTCTTGTTCTAAAAATACATAATTTTTTATGGTGATACAACTTCACTTCTTCAGAACCTTCGACAAATAACCAGTAGCAATTTTCCACATTTAATAATTTTGTACTTAGATCTGTTGACTTTGTCATCCCCAAAAAGTTCACAGCCTAACTGTTACCCGTGCATATGTAAAAATGTTTTTATAAATTTTCCATGTTGAATGTTTCGTAAACGAACAGATAGGACTGTATGGCGATATTACTTATTTAACGGCATTTATCATTAGATAAGACTGTACGGCGTTTTTAGTTGCGAACGGCGTACACAATATGTTCTGCATGCATATTTACTGTTATAAGTTGACTTATTCATATTGGCAACTAGGAGAACATAAATTACGGAACCAAGGGAATTTCTACGGATCAGGATAAAGTTTCTAGAAAAAATGTAGATATGGAACATTCAATTTCCAGTAATGTATTGATTGTCTCCACAACTATGCAAAGCCGTAAGCAAACCAAATAAGTTGAAGAAATTATAGCAGAGAGGACAATAAGAATCACAAAAGTTAGGTAGAGGATTGTTGAAGCGACATAATTTCTGAGTGTCTTATTACCTACGAATGAACGAAGAGAAGTTGACATTTCTGCTATTTGGAATTGGTTCAGTTATTTATTTGTCAAATTTTTTTAATTGTAGTTTGCCTTATTATCTGTGAATAAGAGCAGCTGACACATGTTATTCTAGAACGTTATTTGTTTGCTTTCTCGTCATTTTATTTAGAATTGATTCAACTATTTGATTACTAGTTTTCTTTTTTTATTTTAATTTGTTTGTTATCTATGAATAAGAGCAGTTGACATGCCTATTATTCTAGGAGTTTTTTTACTTTTTTTTTTCGTCCTGCTATTTAGAATTGATTCAGCTATTTGAATACTATTTTTTGGTTTGTTTTATTACATATGAATAAGAGCAGCAGACATGCCTGCTATTTCAGGAGATTGTTTGCTTGCTTTTCGTATCCTGCTATTTAGAATTGGTTCAACAATTTATATACTAGTTTTTTGAGGGTTTGTGTCACATTGAAAAAGTCTACAATTCTCACATATGTTTGTTTTATTGTCACATATGCCTATGACTTTTTGGCTAAGTCTATATACTTTATCAGCACGTCTATATGTTTATCGATTTGTTTATATATTTTAACAGTAGGTTTGTGAGTTCAGTAATTTAGCATGTTAATGAACTTAATTGTTTTTTATAACAACAAAGAAATTGGTAATGACAAGCGGTATGTCAAAGAGAGTCATTTGACCATTAATCAAGTAGTTATCTTTTAATGAATTAAATTCAATTATCATAAATATTAATTATATATTATTCATAATTAGGCACATGCTCACGAAGATGCACACATAATTTTAATGATTTTGACCGTAGATAATTTATCACACGTGGTAGGCCGAACGAAGTCACCACGTAGTTAATTAAGTTATCTTTTAACTGGTTAAATGTTACTTATCTTGAGTACTAATTATATAATAGGTATCAATGACACATACCTAGAAAAGTTTATATAATCTTTTTTGTGATGACACTCTATATGTTAGAGAGATCCAATTTGTAATTAGTTCAGTTATACTCTTTTAGAAGGTTTTTTACAAATTATTGTGAGTACTAATAATATAATTTTAAGATAGAGTTAATTTGAAGAATTACACATACATGTTGAAGATAATCAGCTGGTAGTTAATCTAATTATTCTAATGTGATGGATTGTATATACATTATTGGAGTATTGATTATATATTAATCGTTAAATATGCACATGACAAAAAAAGATATCACATGTAGTTTTAGAATGGCACACTATAGGTTGAAGGGAGTCAAATGATAATTAATCGAGTTACTCTACACTATTAGATTCTATTTAGATTATTGTAATTGCTAATATAATCACTATTTTGAGTTGAAATAATCTTAATAATCTAATAATAAAATTTGGAGGGAGTCAACCGATAGTTAACTGAACTTTTCTCCTATAGCTATATGAGCCGCCAATAGGAACATGACTAAGAAGAGGGGCACATTTTATTTAGACACGCGACAAATTGGAAGGAGTCATCTTGTAATTGATGTTGATACTTTTTAGCAGGATCTATGTATATTTTTAAGTATAAATTATATATTATGCGTCAACAAGCACAAGTATGTAAGTTTTTGTAAGTATAAATTCTATGTTATACATCAATAAATTCCATGTTATACATCAACAAACATTTGTCTATGGTAGGAAATATATGTAACTTTGGTAACATCATGTTACAGGTTTGAGAGAATCGATTGACTATTAATCGAGTTGTTCTTTTTAACGGAATGTATATAAATATTTTGAGCTATATCTTCCTTTTTTATAAGCATATATGGTATGTGCATGTGTTAATATATATGTGAAAGTAGTATTGGTTGTGAATCGTTTTGACCAATTTAGAAAAATCAATTATGGTCAATTGTAGCACACATATATATCTAAATATCATTTATTATATTAATTTAAATATGAAACACATGTTTAGCACATGTCTTCTATTAGTCTTATATAGAAAACAAGTAATCTCCTATAGTATCATACCTTGGCTCAGGCAGACTTCTATGTAGTTCTTTAGAGAAACAATCGTTGCTATGAAAAATAATAAGTTAGTAGATTACAAATTTGGGATCACAAGGTTTCTGACTACAGAATTTGACTTTGACAAGTGGGAACTTCAATTAGACAACTGATATTATTTGAACTTGAAGCCTTCCATCTTTTTTATGGTAAAATACTTGGATATTATCTAGAGCATCAAACCTAACTATCAGGTAGAGATTTTTTGCATATATTTGAAGATTGAAGGCCACTGTGTGCCTGGATCTAGTTATACCAGACTAAAAATGTGTATTGAATCAAGTCTGTGTATGTGAGATGCCCACACATTTGAGTCCATTTATCATTTGATATTTGCTATATAGCACCAATTCTGAACACAAACCCAAACACACCCCATGTCTGGACAAAAAGGCCTTTTCACATCTCCCGCATTGATGGATGGGAGATGACACATGGCTTCCACATGCCTGTTTTCATGTGGGAGGGTGGGTTCAAATTTGGGCAAAAGTCGATTCATCCTCATGCCATTCTGTCTCCCACAACTTTCACTTCCACTACTCGCTTGTCCTCCACCTCACACTTCTCCGACCCATACTAGATCTAGGGCTCCTCCAACAGAGCTCAACCACACCAACCCTACCATCGACATGTTGTTGGGATATATGGCATAAGATATGGTAGTGGAAATAAAAAAAGTACTCACCATATTCGCCATAAACAAAAGATAATGTTAACAACTATGAGATAGGAAAGTGGGTTGCAAGGTTGTAGTTGATTAAGGAGCAAGTCTAGCGACACTCCCCTTGCAGTAGTTTGCACCTTTGTTCAAGTCACACCAGGACAACTGTCATCGTCGGCCTCCTAGTCGAGTACCTCAGACAACATTTGACAGCATCCTCCTAGCAAGGAAAGTGTCTCCTCGCCTCTGTAGTAGTCCACACGTACCAACGAAAATTTTTGTTGTTATAGATGAACAGGCATGAAGGATTTGTCCATTCTAGTCACCGTGCTAGCACTGACTTGCTCTCCTACAATTGTCTCTCCCTTTCTATTCGTCCATTTCATGGGTAGAACTATAAAGAAGTGAAACCACTTTTCTACTAAAAATTTGAATATTAAAACCTCCAATACAAACATACTCAGAAAGTATTATGGAGTGGGTGTAAAATTTTCAAATCTTTATATAATGGTAACAAAAGACCAAAGTATAGCAGCGGGATAAAAATGTAACTATATTCAATTATGAAACAAAGGGTTACAGACTTACATCATAAGGATCCATGTAGAGAAAATCTAAACCACCTCAAGACTGTCTCCAAGTTTTAACTACACAATCTAACTCTAGGTCATCAAGCCTTGTCATCGAAGTCCTCCACCTAGGGTTGGCAACATACCCCAGCAAGAAGAAATAATAGGAGATATCAGCAAAGGCTGGTATGTGCATACTAAAAAGCAAATTGAACAATTTATAAAGAATAAGGGACATCAAAATAAAAGGCTTCCCATGCAAGAGATAAGGACTACCCCAAAAGAGGGCATAAAAGAAAAGAATCATCATAACAATAAAAGAAGATACTTGCCATAATCAAAACAATAAAGATTATGCAAATACTGACACAAAAGAAAGTAGGGAACACACCCCACAATCAACATCAATAGCATGTATGCATGTGAGATAAGAATAGCCCTAGAACAATATAAACACAAAGGCAGCCAAGCACAAACTTGAACCTAATACTGCCAATCTCCCAAATATATAAAATTGACTATGGATTACTGCCACACTCGGGTATAGAGAAGTGGTTTACTGCCACCCTCCTTGATAAAACGATAGGGGATTACTGATAACATCAATTTTTGTGACGTTTTTGCCCTTTATTTTGTTATCAAAACTGCCCTTTTAATGCTATTTTCCTCTATTTTATTATCATTTTCGCAATAATTGGCCAAGCAATGCTCTTACTCCGATTTTCCTATCTTTTACAGAATTTTCCTCGCTTTTGTGCAATAAGGCCGATTCCGGCCCATGAATAAGTCTAGACCCATCTCGGCCTCCCTGACGCCCGATACAGCCTTTGCCCGACACGGGCTGGGCGACACAAAGATGCTCGATAAGGAGATGCTGCGCGACAGGAATGTGCCGGCCGACACACCTTCTACCCGACAGGGAGCCAAAGCCGCCTTGACGACCCAGCTCTTCGGGCGACACAACCACCCACCGGTAGGCGTGCCGCCCGCCACGTGACCAATAGCCAGCACCTTGCGCCGAGAAATGCTTGTATCGGCCGTCCATCTCCATCGACCAACTTACAAGGGAGCTACGTGGCGCTTCGAGCACCATGTCTTCCCACCAACTAGCTGACTATAAATAGCAGCTACAGGGAGCCAAAAAGACGGCTCGCATGGCTCGCACGGACGGAACAGTTCACATTCGGGCCACTGACAGTTAGACAGTTGAGAGCTTGAGCGAGGAAACTCCGAGAGCACCCGTATCGTGCCCCAGTGTTCATCTCGGGCGACACTAGGTGAGCTTCTCCTCATCCCGAGAGGGAGGGGACAGTTCACTTAGGATCATCCCGGGAGACACTGTGGGCCGATATCGGCCGACATCACTGCCCGACACAAGTGCCCGACATCAATAATGCTTAGCTCTTAGCCCGACATGATATCAACCCGATACGCTAAGTCTATCGAACGTGCCGCCCGAGAGGGTGTGTCGTCCGACATGAGCATATCGGCTAGAGCCCTTGACCAATGCAGTCGCCAGTCGGCGCGTGCCGCCTGAGAGGGTGTGTCGCCCGACACCTCTGTATCAGGCTAGGCCTCTGACCGATATCGGGCAAGAGAGCTACAACACCCTGTCGCCGTTCTACATCAAGGAGGCGACACCTATCTTTTAATTCTGTTATTTAATTCTTTTTTTATGCAATGAATTAAGACCTTTAAATGTTTATGAAAATGGAAAGATTCAATTACTTGTTGCTCTATGCTTGGTGTACAATGTTGGATGACTGCTCTGTTCAATATCTGAACCTTAGCTTGCATGATTTGGATCGCGTTTCGATTAGCTACCGAACTGTTTTCCCGTCGCAACAACTTCGAGAGTTGTGTTGCGGCTCTAGCGTTTGGTCCGATTCTGGAGTACGAGAGTGCCTGGAACGGAGCTGTTTTCTGTAACATTCCACTCTAACTGAAGCCCAGCAACCTCGAGAGTGGTGTTGATGTAGAGGTTAGAGGTACCCGCTCTGAGAGGAGGGGTGCAGGGTGTTACCTCTACCGCTTGTTTTACTACAGTCTTATCCTCCGAACCTTGGCTGAGCTCTAGTCTTTATCTTTATGCTTCTGTTGCATGAAAACCCCTAAAAACTGCTAAATGACTAAAACCTTAAATCTCTCTTGTAGCTCCATTTGGAGATAGTTTTCTTGTTTATTTCGTGACATCTTTCCCTTCCCTTTCGGGAATTTATATCTCATTATACCTACCGGAGTGTAGCGTGTCGATTTATGGTTCTTAACACTACCCCCTTGTCCCTGTGTTCGACCCCGTATGACTACTTCGACCCCATGAGCAAAGTTGCGGGGGCCTAGAAGGATTCGGGTTTATAAATGTAAAAGCTCGACTACCTCAAATTCGCCTCCAATTTTGGACGCGTGATTTAGGCCGATCAACTTTTTGGCGCCGTTGTCGGGGACAAGGCAATAGCGGTACTGTAAGACGAACCTAAATCCACTAACTACACTCCTGTGCCTCAAGCTTAGAGATAAGCTTGACAACACTCTTTTTCCTTTTTCTTTTCGTAGCATTATACTTTGCTTTAAATAAAAATTTCAATTTTCTAAACTTGATTTTCCATGCCTTTTCAGAAACTCGAAGATCTGCGACTTGTTCCGCCAAGCTTTGAGACATGTCTCGCTGCAAACAGTCCCTTTCTGCGGATGAATGTCAGGGCAAGGGCAAGAGGTCAAGCCAGCCTGACTTGGTTGGCCAGCTTTCTACCTATATAGAGAGACAGGATGCCATCATCAGCCGACTGGTGCGGAACACGCTCCCTAGCCCAGGGGCTCTGGCAAAAAGTTGACCGGCCTAAATCGCGCGTCCAAAATTGGAGGCGGATTAGAGGTAGTCGAGCTTTTACATTTATAAACCCGAATCCTACTAGGCCCCCGCAACTTTGTCACGGGGTCAATGTAGTCATACGGGGTCGAACACAGGGACAAGGGGGTAGTGTTGACAACCATAAATCGACACGCTACACTCCGGTAGGTATAAAGAGATATAAATTCCCGAAAGGGAACGGTAAGATGTCACAAAATAAACAAGAAAACTATCTCCAAATGGTGCTACAAGAGAGATTTAAGGTTTTAGTCATTTAGCAGTTTTTAGGGGTTTTCATGCAACAGAAGCAGAAAGATAAAGACTAAAGCTCAGGCAAGGTTCGGAGGATAAGACTGTAGTAAAACAAGCGGTAGCGGTAACACCCTGCACCCCTCCTCTCAGAGCGGGTACCTCTAACCTCTACATCAACACCCCTCTCGAGGTTGCTGGGCTTCAGTTAGAGTGAAATGTTACAGAAAACAGCTCCGTTCCAGGCACTCTCGTACTCCAGAATCGGACCAAACGCTAGAGCCGCAACACAACTCTCGAAGTTGTTGCGACGGGAAAACGGTTCGGTAGCTAATCGAAACGCGATCCAAATCATGCAAGCTAGGGTTCGGATATTGAACAGAGCAGTCATCCAACATTGTACACCAAGCATAGAGAAACAAGTAATTGAATCTTTCCATTTCCATAAACATTTAAAGGTCTTAATTCATTGCATAAACAAAGAATTAAATAACAGAATTAAAATATAGGTGTTGCCTCCTTGATGTAGAACGGCGACAGGGTGCTGTAGCTCTCCTGCCCGATATCGGTCAGAGGCCTAGCCCGATACAGAGGTGTCGGGCGACACACCCTCTCGGGCGGCACGCGCCGACTGGTAACTGCATCGGTCAAGGGCTCTGGCCGATACGCTCATGTCGAACGACACACCCTCTCGGGCAGCACGTTCGATAGACTAAGCGTATCAGGTTGATATTGTGTCGGGCTAAGAGATAAGCATTATTGATGTCAGTCACTTGTGTCGGGCAGTGATGTCGGCCGATATCGGCCCACAGTGTCGCCCGGGATGGTCCTATGTGAACTGTCCCCTCCCTCTCGGGATGAGGAGAAGCTCACCTAGTGTCGCTCGAGACGAACACAAGGGCACGATACGGGTGCTCTCGGAGTTTCCTCGCTCAAGCTCTCAACTGTCTAACTGTCAGTGGCCCGAATGCGAACTGTTTCAGCCGTGCGAGCCGTCTTTTCGGCTCCATGTAGCTGCTATTTATAGTCAACTGGTTGGTGGGAAGACATGGTGCTCGAAGCGCCACGTAGCTCCCTTATACGCCGGTCGATGGAGATGGACGGCCGATACAAGCATTTCTCGGCGCAAGGTGCTGGCTATTGGTCACGTGGCGGGCGGCACGCCTGCCGGTGGGTGGATGTGTCGCCCGACGAGCTGGGTCGTCGAGGTGGCTTTGGCTCCCTGTCGGGTAGAAGGTGTGTCAGCCGGCACGTTCCTGTCGCGCGACATCTCCTCGTCGAGCATCTTTGTGTCGCCCAGCCCGTGTCGGGCAGAGGCTGTATCGGGCGTCAGGGAGGCCGAGACGGGTCTGGACTTATTCATGGACCGGAATCGGCCTTATTGCACAAAAGCGAGGAAAATTCTGTAAAAGATAGGAAAATCGGAGTAAGAGCATTGCTTAGCCAATTATTGTGAAAATGCTAATAAAATAGAGGAAAATAGCAGAAAAAGGGCAGTTTTGATAACAAAATAAAGGGCAAAAACGTCACAAAAACTGATGTTATCAACTCCTCCAAACTTAGCATTTTGATTGTCCTCAATCAATGTTTAAACTATATTTTTGTGATGCTTCTTTTTTCTCAGATAACTTTCAGGCCAAGAGGTAAAACAAGTGTAGTAATGCCTTTAGAGATAATGCTGCTTCACTCAAACAAAAGACTACGCGTTTCCTAGCCTTATTATTTCAATAAAATTTTTCTCTACAGCTTCAGCGAGACTTTGTTGTATGATTTCGAAGTTAGCTTACGCACCAAACAACTTTATTTTTGGGGTAGAAAGTTGTGTATAAGGTAGGCTAAGGCTTTTTGGGTTTTTCATTCTTGTTTCCCATCAGTCCACCCAGGTAAGGGTACGTTAACGGGCAAATGGTCCCTGCAGTCCAAGCCAGTTGGATTTAGAGCAGTGATTTCACATCCTACGTACCACTGCCCCGGATCTACCATGCCTAAAGATGGGTACTTTTGGAAAACCAGAGGTGTATATATATATATATATATATATATATATATATATATATATATATATATATATATATTTATTGGGCACAACTCTCATGCTTTTATTCACTCTCTCGAGGCTTCTCTCTATTTTTTTTGGGATTTTGTTTGGTGAGGGAAACAAAGAGATTTCCATTGTTTGGGCAGCTTTTTCCTTCTCCATACTTATCTCTTAGCTATTCGCGAGATTATTATATTTTTGAAATTTTTGACATGGCAAAGTATACTCTTTTGTTCGTTTGGAGCAGCATTATCAAAAAGATATAACACGACTTGCATCACATTTAGCACAAAGAAAATAAACTTTGCAAAAAGTAACAATAGATTTTCATTATTATTACAACAACTTTGTACATATGCATAGGGGTGATATAGATAAAAGAATTTTTCAAAATTTTCAAAATTTTAGTATGAAAACGTATATGTACAAAACTGAAAGTGTATATGTACGTAAAAGAATAACGAATATGGGACAAAAAGAATGAAAGAACAAAGTGGAAGAGGAAGGAAATTTGTACCTCCCTCACTGGAACATGGTTTCCCCCAAACTTACTCCACACTCTGTCCCCAGAGTTGTGAAGTAGATAAGGTGAGGTGATGTTTATTCCAGTGAGGTCGCGCCTGCGTTAGAGAGGAGCTCCCACACATATTCTCCTCGTTTGCTGTGGTATCCTATGTGTTGGAGCTGGCCAGGCGTCGCTTCATTTTCCATCCACTCCAGGACGAAAATGCCGTAGTTGTTGGATAAGGCAACTTGTTGCGGACTGCGGTGGCAGAACTGGAGTCCGTGCCATGTGCCTCCCTGTATGTTCAGGAATGGATCGATCATCTTTGACACTTCGTCGTAATATTTTCGAACTATGCGTTCGACGGGTGTCAAAGGTTTCGATGTGCACGACAACTTTTTGGCCTCAATTGTACCCATATTTTGCAGTCTGGTCTCTGTCCTCTTGACAAACGCTTCATCTTCGTAGAACCTTTTCACCCTGTGCCCATTTACCTTAAAGGCCTTACTCGGATCGTCTTTGTCGTAGAGCTCCATCATCCCTGATGGATATATCTTTGACACTGTGAACGGTCCCGACCACCTTGTTTGCAAGTTCCCAGGGAAAAGACGAATAGAGGACTTGAATAACAAGACCTTATCTCCTTTGCTTACATCTTTTCTGGCATCATGCCACAACTTGGTCCTCTGTTTGTAGATTTTTGCATTTTCGTAGGCGTTCATTTTCAGCTCTTCGAGCTCTTGAAGCTGCAAAAACCTCTTTTCTCCAGCTTTGTCGAGGTCCATATTTAGGAACTTGATTGCCCAAAGGGCCTTATGTTCCAATTCCAATGGCAAGTGGCAGGATTTTCCGTAGATCAGACGGTAGGGGGTGGTTCCAATGGGTGTTTTGTAAGCGGTGCGGTATGCCCATAGTGCGTCGTCTATTTTCATGGACCAATCTTCTCTTGTTCGGCTGACAGTTTTCTCCAAGATCTGCTTGATTTGTCTGTTAGAAACCTCTACCTGTCCTGATGTCTAGGGATGGTAGGGTGTAGCGATCTTGTGCTTCACTCCATACTTGTGCAAAAGTGCTTCAAACTGTCTTTCTCCGAAATGTGACCCTCCGTCGCTTATTACTGTTCGTGGGACACCGAAACGAGGGAAGATGGTCTTCTCGAAGAGCTGGATAACTGACTTGGCGTCATAGGTCTGGGTGGCTACCGCTTCCACCCACTTCGATACATAATCTACAGCCACTAGAATGTATTGATACCCCCGGGATGGGGGAAACGGTCCCATGTAATCGATCCCCCATACGTCAAATATCTCCACTTCAATCCAGCTTGCCATAGGCATTTCGTTCCTCTTTCCTATGTTCCCCATGAACTGGCACTCTTTGCAAACCTTCACAAACTGTGCCGCGTCTTTAAACAGGGATGGCCAGTAGAAACCTGACTGCAGCACCTTTGTAGCTGTTCTTTCGCTGCCTAGGTGACCAGCATAGGGAGAGGCGTGGCATTGCTTCAGGATGTCTGCGGTTTCTTCTTCTGGGATGCACCTTCTGTATAAGTTGTTGGCGCATCTTTTGAACAGGAGGGGATCATCCCAGTAGTAGTTCTTAACATCCACGAGAAGTCTCTTCTTCTGATTGTACGTAATGTCAGGAGGTAGCTCACCGCAAGCAAGATAGTTGCAGATGTCTGCAAACCAGGGTAGGCTTTCTTCTTGGGCTTCGCCCGACATAAGAGCTTCATCGGCGTAGTCGTCGTTGATGGGAGGTCCTCTCTCTTTCTCAGTCACGATCCTTGATAGGTGGTCTGCGACCACATTCTCTGCGCCCTTCTTGTCGATAATTTCGTGGTCGAACTCTTGGAGCAACAAGGCCCACCTCAACAGTCTTGGCTTGGCGTCTTTCTTTTGCATCAAGTATTTTATAGCCCCGTGATCTGTATATACCTTGACCTTGGCTCCAACAAGATACAACCTGAATTTATCAAACGCGAAGACAATCGCTAGCATCTCCTTCTCAGTGGTCGTGTAGTTCACCTGAGCTTCGTCCAACATGCGACTCGCGTAGTAGATCACATGGTGCTTCTTATCTTTCTTTTGCCCCAGGACTGCCCCAACCGCGTAGTCGCTAGCGTCGCACATTAGCTCGAAAGGTAAACCCCATTCAGGTGCTTGAAGGATTGGTGGTGAGGTTAAAGCGTCTTTTAGGGCCTGAAAAGCACTTAGACAATCATTAGAGAAAACAAATTCAGCATCTTTTACCAGAAGATTGGACAGTGGTTTGGAGATCTTTGAGATGTCCTTTATGAATCTTCCGTAATATCTCGCGTGTCCGAGGAAGCTTCGCACCCCCGTCACGGATCTTGGTGGAGGAAGCTTGGATATTGCTTCAACCTTGCTTGCGTCCACCTCGATTCCACGCTTTGAGATCTTATGCCCGAGGACGATGCCCTCCCGTCCCATGAAATGGCACTTCTCCCAGTTCAGAACTAGGCTTTTCTCCTCACACCTTTGAAGGACCAATGACAGATTCTTCAGGCAACTATCGAAGTCCTTTCCATAGACAGAGAAATCGTCCATGAAAACTTCTACGATGTCTTCCAGAAAATCTGAGAACATTGCTATCATGCATCGTTGAAAGGTGGCGGGGGCGTTGCAGAGTCCAAAGGGCATCCTTCGGAAGGCATAAGTGCCGTAAAGGCAGGTGAAAGTTGTTTTCTCTTGATCGTCAGGTAAGATGGGTACCTGGTAAAAACCTAAAAAGCCATCAAGAAAACAAAAGAAATCGTGATGCACTAACCTTTCAAGAACTTGGTCAATAAAAGGTAGCGGAAAATGATCCTTCTTTGTAGCCTGATTAAGCTTTCGGTAATCAATGCACATCCACCAGCCGATGACGGTCCTTTCCGCCACCTCGTCGCCCTTCTCACCCCTGACCACCGTCATCCCGCCCTTTTTGGGCACTACATGGATCAGACTTACCCAACTGCTGTCACTGATTGGGTAAATGATCCCTACATCCCTAAGATTTATTACCTCTTTCTTGACGACCTCCTTGAGCATCTGGTTCAGTTTCCTCTGGGGTTGAACCATAGGCTTGGCAGATTCATCCAAGTTGATGCGATGCATGCACAAGGCGGGGCTAAGGCCTCTGATATCATCCACTTAGTATCCTATATCCCCATTATGGAGTCTTAGCTCTTCAAGGAGTCGGTCTAGCTGGCTGCTCGAAAGATCGGCGTTCACGATGACGGGGTTTTTGTGCTCTTCATCTAAGAATTCATACTTCAAGCCCTCGGGTAACGCTTTTAACTCTAGTTTTGGTCTGGGTGTCTTCTCCTGAGGTTCTCCTTCAAGAGAGACATACATCGCAGACTCTACCGCCACATCTTCCTCTGACAAGCCTTCCTCAGAAAGGCTGAGAAGGTCGAGATGCTTTGCGACCTCAGGATCTTCGAGGTCAGGATCTTTACAGTTTATAGCCCTCAAGAGGGGGTCTACTGTCCGGAAGTCCTCCTCTATCTCCTCGTAGAATTTATTGTAACTATCTGCGAACTGTGCTGATTCAGAGATGGACGGGCCCCTCATTATTTCTTTCAGCTTGAAGTCCATATGGTTGTTTCCGACCCTTAAGGTGATCATCCCCTCGGAACCATCAATTAGCGCTCTTCCTGTTGCCAAGAAGGGGCGCCCAAAGATGATCGGGCACCGGGGGTCTTCAGTTGTATCCATGACTACTATATCGCAAGGGATGAAGAAATCGCCAACCCTTATCGGCACATCTTCGACAATGCCAACGGGTCTCTTAAAGGTGTGGTCCGCCAGTTGAATCCGCATGCTGGTTCCAACCATGTCGGTCAAGCCCACCCTTCATGCAAAACTTAGAGGCATGAGGCTAATGCTTGCCCCCAAGTCCGCTAGACCTTTGCACTCGACGTTGTCCCCGATGGCGAAAGGGATTGTGAAAGCTCCGGGATCCCTTCTCTTATTTGGTAAGTCGGGTTTGAGGAAGGCGGACGAGGCGGAAGCTAGCTGCACTGTCTCTATCCTTCCTCCCCTTTTCTTCTTCGTGATAAGGTACTTGAGGAACTTGGCGTACGTAGGCATCTCCTCCAGGGCGTCAGGGAAGGGGACTTCAAGATGTAGTTTTCTGATCGAGTCCATGAACCTTTCGTGATGCTTCTTCAGATTCGCCTTTATTAGTTTGTACGGGAACGGGATCCTAGGAGCGTAGGCATTCCTTCAGCCAGGTAGCTCCTCAGGGGAACCGAGCACAGACTCCCGAACGTCTTCCTGTCTTTCTTCTCCTTCTACTGGATCTGCACCCTCAGGCCTTTGCTCAGGCTTGGGCCTGGCTTCATCAGGGTGCTCCAGCGTCCTTCCAGACCTCAGAACTGCCATTACGGCAGATTCAGGGTGTGGGAGTGCTTTTATTGCAGGATTCTTCATCAGAGAAGCCATCTGGGTCAGTCGCTGATCAACCTCGCGCTGGCGCGTCTGCAAGTTGGCAATCTAGCACTGCATTGAATCCAGAGCCCCAGGGCTAGGGAGCGTGTTCTGCACCAGTCGGCTGATGAGGGCATCATGTCTCTTTATATAAGCAGAAAGCTGGCCAACCAAGTTAGGCTAGCTTGACCTCTTGCCCTTGCCCTGACATTCATCCGCAGAAAGGGACTGCTCGCAGCGAGACATGTCTCAAAGCTTGGCGAAACAAGTCGCAGATCTTCAAAGTTTCTGAAAAGGCATGGAAAATCAAGTTTAGAAAATTGAAATTTTTATTTAAAGCAAAGTATAATGCTATGAAAAGAAAAAGAAAAAAGAGTGCTGTCAAGCTTATCTCTAAGATTGAGGCACAGGAGTGTAGTTAGTGGATTTAGGTTCGTCTTACAGTACCGCTATTGCCTTGTCCCTGGCAACGGCGCCAAAAAGTTGACCGGCCTAAATCGCGCGTCCAAAATTGGAGGCGGATTTGAGGTAGTCGAGCTTTTACATTTATAAACCCAAATCCTTCTAGGCCCCCGCAACTTTTCTTACGGGGTCGAAGTAGTCATACGGGGTCAAACACAGGGACAAGGGGGTAGTGTTGAGAACCATAAATCGACACGCTACACTCCGGTAGGTATAAAGAGATATAAATTCCCAAAAGGGAACGGTAAGATGTCACGAAATAAACAAGAAAACTATCTCCAAATGGAGCTACAAGAGAGATTTAAGGTTTTAGTCATTTAGCAGTTTTTAGGGGTTTTCATGCAACAGAAGCAGAAAGATAAAGACTAGAGCTCAGGCAAGGTTCAGAGGATAAGACTGTAGTAAAACAAGCGGTAGCGGTAACACCCTGCACCCCTCCTCTCAGAGCGGGTACCTCTAACCTCTACATCAACACCCCTCTCGAGGTTGCTGGGCTTCAGTTAGAGTGGAATGTTATAGAAAACAACTCCGTTCCAGGCACTCTCGTACTCCAGAATCGGACCAAACGCTAGAGCCGCAACACAACTCTCGAAGTTGTTGCGACGGGAAAACGGTTCGGTAGCAAATCGAAACGCGATCCAAATCATGCAAGCTAGGGTTCGGATATTGAACAGAGCAGTCATCCAACATTGTACACCAATCATAGAGCAACAAGTAATTGAATCTTTCCATTTCCATAAACATTTAAAGGTCTTAATTCATTGCATAAACAAAGAATTAAATAACAGAATTAAAAGATAGGTGTCACCTCCTTGATGTAGAACGGCGATAGGGTGTTGTAGCTCTCCTACCCGATATCGGTCAGAGGCCTAGCCCGATACAGAGGTGTCGGGCGACACACCCTCTCGGGCGGCACGCGCCGACTGGCGACTGCATCGGTCAAGGGCTCTGGTCGATACGCTCATGTCGGACGACACACCCTCTTGGGCAGCACGTTCGATAGACTAAGCGTATCAGGTTGATATCATGTCGGGCTAAGAGCTAAGAATTATTGATGTCGGTCACTTGTGTCGGGCAGTGATGTCGACCGATATCGGCCCGCAGTGTCACCCGGGACGGTCCTAAGTGAACTGTCCCCTCCCTCTCGGGATGAGGAGAAGCTCACCTAGTGTCGCTCGAGACGAACACTGGGGCACGATACGGGTGCTCTCGGAGTTTCCTCGCTCAAGCTCTCAACTGTCTAACTGTTAGTGGCCCGAATGCGAACTGTTTCGGCCGTGCGAGCCATCTTTTCGGCTCCCTGTAGCTGCTATTTATAGTCAGCTGGTTGGTGGGAAGACATGGTGCTCAAAGCGCCATGTAGCTCCCTTGTACGCCGGTCGATGGAGATGGACGGCCAATACAAGCATTTCTGGGCGCAAGGTGCTGGCTATTGGTCACGTGGCGGGCGGCACGCCTGCCGGTGGGTGGCTGTGTCGCCCGACGAGCTGGGTCGTCGAGGCGGCTTTGGCTCCCTGTCGGGTAGAAGGTGTGTCGGCCGACACGTTCCTGTCGCTCGACATCTCTTCATCGAGCATCTTTGTGTCGCCCAGCCCGTGTCGGGCAGAGGCTGTATCGAGCGTCAGGGAGGCCGAGACGGGTCTGGACTTATTCATGGGCCGGAATCGGCCTTATTGCACAAAAGCGAGGAAAGTTCTGTAAAAGATAGGAAAATTGGAGTAAGAGCATTGCTTGGCCAATTATTGCGAAAATGCTAATAAAATAGAGGAAAATAGCAGAAAAAGGGCAGTTTTGATAACAAAATAAAGGGAAAAAACGTCACAAAAACTGATGTTATCAATTACTGCCCCAAAACCAAAGTAATTTATAGTACTCTAGTGCTACTGAATCACATTGCATGTAAACATAGAGGCAAGTAATAGGTATAGTCAGATTTATTCAATGTTGCCATCACACAATGGACAACACATACATAACAACACCCACTTCAAGGTGGCACATAACATTATTTAAAACCAACACACACCAAGTCACAAGATAAGATATCAAGAAAATATCCAAGCCCATAATAAGCAAGATAGTTCACACAAACCATTATATCAAAAGATAGGACATATTGTGTAGGCCAAAAATCAAGAGAATGGAAAGATATGTGAATTGCTCATGATAGAGAAATAGGGGATACAACATACATAAGAGAGAAGAATTGCTCAATATGAATAATTAGAGATGCAACATACCTCAACTTTATAGTCAACGATCCAAAGTCACATCTAGGTCCAAGTCTAGGCATCCAAAGAACCTATTAAGAATATATGTGGGATTAGGGTTAGGTTTCCATTACTAATTCAAAACCCTAAAAATCACCTTTTTATTGATGTGTGAATTAGGTTATCAAAAGCACACCATATTTTAGGTTATATTTTCATGAGATCAAAACATATTTTATTATATTTTTCTGACTTATAAATTATTAGTTATGAATTATACAAGTTATTATATTATTTAATTAGATCCATTAAAATCACCCCTTTAAAACATTAGATTCAGGTGACAAAACTAATACCAAAAGAAATCTTACATTTTTCTAAATCCAACGAGTTTTTATTTGTAATTTTTGGACACACAGACAATTAGTTAGATATTTTAGAAAGTCGACCAATCACAAAATTAGGAAATTCCAAATAAGCGAGAAAGATGGGAAGAGAGAGGATCGGGCCCGCGTGACTTGGACCAATCAGACGCAGCCATGTCTCCTGGTCAAAGTCAGTGAGACCCACACCAACAAAAGAAAACAAGAAGGCGAATTACAAAGGTTCCCCCGCGTGAGAGAATATTGAAAGAAGGAACTTGGGAGGGGAAAATGGTAAATTTCTCAAGGGGATCGTCCCCAAGCTCAGTCACAGACATGGTGCCTAGTAGCTCTAGCCCGATTTGGGTGAATCCTTGTATCACCACGAGACTCAAAGGCGAAGGAATCGAAATGAAGCTAGGACCAAAATGGACTTAGCTATACCTTCAATTTGGACGAAGACGACGAGTAGAGGGAGCAAGGTCCGCCATAAGGACAGACCAAAGAACTGAACTTCAATGAGCAACCATGTGAGATATGGAGAAATTGACTGATGGGAAATGTCGCACGGTTGCTAATATGCCCTGAGGTACCCATATATATAGTGGAGGGTGAGGGAAAGTTCAAGTTGGATTGGGACCAACCTTGCTTGTGGTGCAAGGTTTGGGGTTTCACAACTCGAGAAGAAAAAGGTAGATAAAATAGGGATCAAAAGATGCAGGATCAAACCAGGAATCCAAAGGCAAAGAAAGATCGAGGAAAGACCAAATGTAGAGAGAGAGAAATCATCGACCGAATATAAGAAAGTTGGCGGGTTACTGTAGCAACCCAACTCGGGGTTGAAGACAAAGTGAGAGTTGTCCGATCGAGAATCAACGGCCAGATCATGCGTGACATAATGTAAATCAGAAATCATAATCGGACAATAAAATCAATTAAAGTGATACATTAATTATCTTCCTTTTTCTCTCTCCTCTTTTGAGGGTGCAAACGAACTCCAAATTAGGTAAAATTTTGCACAGAGGCTAATTAAAGCATGTAGATACTGATTATGCACTTAGTTGTGCCTTTTGGAAACTTTTAATGGGTTAAATAAATCAAATATCATTTTCTCTGTCCTTCTTCATTAATGGCTTTAGGATTATCCAAATGTGATGAAACTTGACCCACAAGTCATATTTAATGTGTTGGATATGAATTTGCTATCAATTTTACATATTGGAGTTGTTTGAATATTTATTTAATATTTTCAAGGTTCTACACACTTTCTCTTTCCTGATTTTACCTTTTTTTGTAAACTTTCTCCAAATTTGATAAAAATTTACCCAAAGGCTATATTTATTATGTAGATCACAAATCTAAGATTATTTTCCTCTTTTGGAGTTATTTATTATATTTATTTATTAATTAAAACTTTTAGTAAATTTCTCTCTCCTAACTTACCATATTATTTCAAGGTTGTCTAAATTAAATGAAAATTGACATGTAGTCTTATTTTAATGTGTAGATTATGAATTTGAAGTCTATTCTTTATTTTGAGGCTTTGTTACATGGGTTTTTTCCATCTGGCCTATTAGAGGCACATTAACTTCATTATGTATCCAATTAAGTTATTTATCATCTTATTATCACCAAATGAGTTATATGACATGTTAGATTACATTATTCATACATTTTATAATTAGGATCACTCTAACCAAGTCCCAACTTTTCCATATCAAGGTCTTCTCATAACCTAATATTATCCTCAAATTAAACCTAATTGTATCAAAAGATCATCATTGATCAAAACTACAGTGAACATCTCACCTAGAGGCAACAATCTAAGTCAAGGGTTTAACTAAGGAGACAAAATTGAAATAGTCAGATTCTGACTAACCTGGCTCTGATACCATGTTGTAAAGAAGTGAAACCACTTCTCTACTAAAAATTTGAACATTAAAACCTCCAGTCCAAACATACTTAGAAGGTATGATGGAGTCGGTGTAAAATTTTCAAATCTTTATATAATCGTAACAAAAGACCAAAGTATAGCAACAGAATAAAAATGTGACTATATTCAATTATGAAATAAAGGGTTACAAACTTACATCATAAGGATCCATGTAGAGGAAATCTAAACCACCTCAAGATTGTCTCCAAGCTTTAACTTCACAATCTAAGTCTAGGTCATCAAGCCTTGTCATCCAAGTCCTCCACCTAGGGTTGGAAGCATACCCCAACAAGAAGAAACAATAGGAGATATCAAGAAAGGCTGGTATGTGCATACTAAAAAGCAAATTGAGCAATTTATAAAAAACAAGGGACATCAAAATAAAAGGCATCCCATGTAAGAGATAATGACTACCCCAAAGGAGGGCATAGAAGAAAAGAATCATCATAACAATAAAAGAAGATACTTGCCATAATCAAATCAATAAAGATTGTGCAATACTGGAACAAAAGAAAGTAGGACACACACCCCCACAATCAACATCAATAACCTACATGCATGTGAGATAAGCATAGCCCTAGAACAATATAAACACAAAGGCGGCCAAGAACAAACTTGAACCTATAGAGAAAGGAATGCTTCCAATCTCCCAAATATATAAAATTGAGTATGGAGTACTGCCACACTCGGGTATAGAGAAGTGGTTTACTGCCACCCTCCTTGATAAAACAATAGGGGATTACTGCCCCAAAACCAAAGTAATTTACACTACTCTAGTGCTATTGAATCACATTGCATGTAAATATAGAGGCAAGTAAAAGGTATAGTCAGAATTATTCAATGTTGCCATCACACAATGGACAACACATACATAATAACATCCACTTCAAGGTGGCACATAACATTATTTAAAACCAACATGCACCAAGTCACAAGATAAGATATCAAGAAAATATCCAAGTCCATTAAAAGCAAGATAGTTCACACGAACCATGATATCAAAAGATGACATATTGTGTAGGCCAAAATCAAGTAAATGAAAAGATAGGTGAATTGCTCATGATAGAGGAATAGAGGATACAACATACATATAAGTGAAGAATTGCTCAATATGAACAACTAGAGATGCAACATACCTCAACTTTAGAGTCAACGTTCCAAAGTCACATCTAGGTCCAAGTCTAGGCATCCAAAGAACCTATTAAGCATATATGTGGGATTAGGGTTAGGTTTCCATTACTTATTCAAAACCCTAAGAATCATCTTTTTATTGATGTGTGAATTAGGTTATCAAAATCATGCCATATTTTAGGTTATATTTTCCTGAGATCGAAACATATTTTATTATATTTTTCTGACTTATAAATTATTAGTTATAAATTATACAAGTTATTATATTATTTAATTGGATCCATTAAAATCACCCCTATAAAACATTAGATTCAGGCAACAAAACCAATCCAAAAGAAAGCTTACATTTTTCTAAATCCAATGAGTATTTATTTGTAATTTTTGGACACACAAACAATTAGTTATGTATTTTAGAAAGTCGACCAATCACAAAATTAGGAAATTCCAAATAAGCGAGAAAGAGGGGAATGGAGAGGATCAAGCCCGCATGACTTGGACCAATCAGGCACAACAATGTCGCCTAGTCAAAGTCAGTGAGACCCGCGCTAATAAAAGAAAACAAGAAAGCGAATTACCAAGGTGCCCCCGCGTGAGAAAACAATGAAAGAAGGAATTTGGGAGGGCAAAATGGTAAATTTATCAAGGGGATCGTCCCCAAGCTTGGTCGCAGACATGGCGTCGAGTAGCTCCATCCCGATTTGGGCAAATCCTTGTATCACCATGAAACTTGAAGGTGAAGGAATCAAAATGAAGATAGGACCAAAACAGCCTTAACTATACCTTCAATTCGGATGAAAACGACGAGTAGAGGGAGCAAGGTCCACCGTAAGGACAGAGCAAAGAACCGAACTTCGATGAGAAAACATCCGAGATCTGAAGAAATTGACCGATGGAAAATGTTGCACGGTTGCTAATATGCCCCGAGGTACCCATATATACAGTGTAGGGTGAGGGAAAGTTTAAGTTGGCTTGGGACCAACTTTGCTTGCGGTGCAAGGTTTGGGGTTTCACAACCCGAGAAGAAAAAGGTTGGGAAAATAGGGATCAAAAGATGTTGGATCATACCAGGAATCCAAAGGCAAAGAAAGTTCGAAGAAAGACCAAATGTCAAGAGAGAAATCGTTGACCGAATTTAAGAAAGCCGGCGGGTTACTGTAGCAATCCGAATCAGGGTTGAAGACAAACTGAGGGTCGTCTGATCGGGAATCAATGGCCATATCACATGTGACATTATGTAAATCTGAAATCATAGTCGGACAATGAAATCAATTAAAGTGATACATTAATTATCTTCCTTTTTCTCTCTCCTCTTTTGAGGGTGCAAACAAACTCCAAATTAGGAAAAAAATTTCATAGAGGCTAATTAAAGCATATAGATTCTGATTATGCACTTAGTTTTGCCTTTGGAAACTTTTAATGGGTTAAATAAATCAAATATAATTTTCTCTTTCCTTCTTCATTAATGGCTTTATGATTATCCAAATTTGATGAAACCTTACCCACAAATCGTATTTAATGTGTTGGATATGAATTTTCCATCAATTTTACATATTGGAGTTGTTTGAATATTTATTTAATATTTTTAAGGTTCTACACACTTTCTCTCTCCTAATTTTACCCTTTTTAGTAAAATTTCTCCAAATTTGATAAAAATTTACCCACAGGCTATATTTATTATGTAGATCATGAATCTAATATTATTTTCCTCTTATGGATTTATTTATTATATTTATTTATTAATGATACCTTTTAGGCAATTTCTCTCTCCTAACTTACCATATTATTTCAAGGTTGTCCAAATTTAAATGAAAATTGACTTGTAGTCTTATTTTGATGTGTAGATTACGAATTTGAAGTCTATTCTTTATTTTGAGGCTTTCTTACATGGGTTTTGCCATCTGGCCCATTATAGGCCCATTAATTTCATTATGCATCCAATTAAGTTATTTATCATCTTATTATCACCAAATAAGTTATATGACATGTTAGATTACATTATTCATACATTTTATTATTAGGATCACTCTAACTTCAACCTTGTTTGGCGCAGACCAAAAGGTTAAACTTCTAGGGTAGGGTTCGAGATCTGGTATGTTACAAGAACTTTCTTGGGTTCTCTTGGTTACCACAACCACAGAAGACAAAGATTATTAGAGCTTATTACTATGTCTGAGAAGTACCCAATACCCCTATATTTATAGGAGGGTTAGGGTTAGGATTTCTAATTGGTATGGGAGTCGAAGAGACAAAGTTTCATGAATTTTTAGGACCATGGAAATGTTGAAATGTTCATTTGAACAATTAATCAATTACTTGGCGTGTGAATTGACCGATTCAACTCTTGAACTGGTCATTTCACTATATTTCCCAATCACAATTGTATTGTAAGTTAATATTTGATTAATACATAACATGGCATCAATATCAATCCTTGATCTAATCTCATCGATCAACCCAAAGACCAGTTCACAACCTGAGCTGATCGGTTCACTTACTGAATCGGTCATTTCAGACTAAAGATTACCAATGTTTTCTAAATTAAATACCTAACACTTTAGTAATCAATGTTAAACATCATTCATGAATAAACTCCTATTCCATGTGCATTCCTATGTGTGTGACCCTATAGGTTCCAAGTTACATCGGTAGTGAATGTCCATAACTAATTTATGACACCACAAGCAATGATTGGTGTCTAGAAAGACATCATTGCTACCCAAGTAATTTGGAAGTTGGAGAACAACTTCAACCTACAATATGTGATTGGTGTTACATTGATTTCATAGTTCCTTTGTCTCTATATATAGATTGAACTTGAGGCATGGAATCATCATCCTCTTCAACATTCAATCTATTTCCATTGAACGTGAGAAGTTTTTATGAGATATATGTGAACTCAATATCATATATTGATTCACATTCGTAAGGACACACTTTTTATCAGTTTGTCTTATCAAGTGGCAGGGATATCAAACTCCTATAGGAGGGAAAAATCCCATCTACATCACTCACAATCATTCCCATGTGTCATAATGCATTTGAGCATCACCTTTATGGAAATCCCATTTAAAGGTCACATTTTATGATGACAAAGTACTTTAAATAACATGTGATGAGTATAGTGATTTAAATCTTACAACCACAATCACCAACATCACTATGAGAGATAGTTCTAACTGCCATTCCATGGTTTTAATGCATCACTCTCATCACGAGTCTGTTTGATACACTATTCTTTAACAAGTATCTATGTGTTTGGTTTGATATCGTCTATCATGACTAATGAGATTTTTTCATCAACCAACACACATTATAGTATTAAGTATTATTATTATCAATTTGCCTTCTACAATAACATCTGACTAGGGACCTAACAAGAATTTATATAATTTTAACATCCATATGATCTCATTATTTTGGTCCCCAACCCGAAGACATATGTCATTGAGTAATATCATTGTTTAGATATTTGTTCTGGAATATCCTCATCTCATAACTGAATAAAATAAAATAAGTTGGGAGATTGTCTTTATTATTTATCAAATCACTTACATGTTATACCATTACAATCATCATATGATTGTCTCTTTGGGCTACATACCAAAGACTCCCATGTGCACTCAGAGCCAATCACCCATGAACTTAATTCCAAGTGATCTAACATGACCATCATGCTTCTAATGTGATAGTTCTCTAATCAAGAGATCAACAATATTGCTTTCGGGTGACACTCTACAAATCTTCACATCTCCTCACTATACAATATCTCATATGAGATGGAATCACCTTTGTATGTGCTTGCAATGCTTATGTGATATGTGTTCCTTAGCTTGTGCAATAGCTCCATTATTGTCACAATAGTGTTCTATTGCACTGTTGATGCTTAGAACCTCCCCAAGATCAGAAATGAACTTCTTGATCCATACATATTCCTTTCTTTCATTGGATGCAATGATATACTCGACCTCTATTATAGAATCTGCAACTATCCTTTGCTTGGAACTATTCCATCTTACAACACCTTTGTTATGGAGAAACAGAAATCCTAATTAGGATCAATAATCATATTTGGTAGTTGGGAAGCTCACATTAGTGTAACCCTTTATCACCAACTATTCTTCATCACCGTAGATAAGAAATTGATCCTTAGTTCTTCTCAAGTACTTAAGGATGTTCTTCACGGTAGTCCAATGGGCATCACTATGATCTGATTGATATATTCTTTTCATGCTTAAGGAATATGAGACATTAGAGTGAGTACATAACATTGTGTACATGATAGATCTAATTGCAGATGCATATGGAGTCTATTTCATGTGTTCCCTTTATTCACAAGATTTAGCACATTGCTCTCAAGAGATAGGAACACAATGAAACATGGACAATTTTCCTCTCTTTGAGTCCTCCATGTTGAAACTCATTAACACTTTTTCAATGTTTGTGCTCTAACTTAGTTCAATAAGCCTTCTAGATCTATCTCTATAGATCTTGATTCCTGAAATATTGGATGCTTCACCCAAATCCTTCATAGAGAATATATTTCCAAGCCATGTCTTTACCATATGTAGAGTAGGTATGTCATTCCCCATTAATAATATGTCGTCTACATACAATATGAGGAATACAATCATGATCCTGCTAACATTCTAGTAAACACATGATTCATCTTCATTTTGAATGTAGCCAAACTCTTTGAATATTTCATCAAATCAAAGATTCCAACTTTGAGATGGTTGGTTCAATCCATATATTTACATTTTTATCTTACATACTTTATTTACATCCTTTAGATTTATAAAACCATCAGGTTGTGTCATATACACATGCTCAAGAAGATTCCCATTAAGGAATGTAGTTTTAACATCCTTCTTCCAAATCTCATAGTCACGATAAGATGCAATGGAAAGCATGATCCTGATGGACTTAATCATGGAAAATGGAGAAAAGGTTGAATTAGTCAACACCATGAACATGCTTGAAATCCTTTGCAACCAATCAACCTTTATAAGTTTGTACATTACTATCTATGTAAGTATTCTTTTTGAAGATCCACTTGCATCCAATGTGTTTTACCCCTTCAGGTGGACCATCAAGGTCCACACCTTGTTGGTCTACATGGATTCCATCTCAAATATCATGGCTTCTAGCCGATTCTTAGATTCTGGTCCCTTAACAACTTCAAGGTAGGTAATTGGCTCATCATCATGACCATCTCCTTTCCTTCTTGAGTCACAAGATAACCAAGGCATCTCCTACTAGATCTCATTTCCTTCTTGAGTTTTAACCTTTTGGTATTTACATTATAAACATTTGTCTTAAGATAAAATAAATAAAGACCATAGCACACATGGCACTTCCATAAAAGATCTCATATTTTGGAATAGAACATTGACCACTCTTTATATGAAATTCATATCCATCCTTGTCCATACAAGATATAGAAATAATGTTTCTATTTATGGTAGGTACAATTTAGTAGTTCTTTAACTCTATTACATGCCCCATGGTAGAAATAAAATATAGGTTCCAAAGGCAGAGGAAGAAACTCTTGATTAATGTGCAATGCACAGTTCGACCTCACCCTTTCATAAAGGCTTACTTTTTTTATATGTTGCATATTTGAAAATATGTGAGATCTCGATCTGGTATCTAGTACCCAAGATGATTAAGTAGATAGATTTATCTCAATAGTGTATAAACCTGATGTGAAGATCTCTATCCCCTCAATCTTCATCCTCAGTTCCTCTAGGTAGAGAGGGAAATTCCTCTTCTAATGTCCAGGCTGGTGATAGTTGTGACAATTGCCTCCCATATTCACCCCTCCCTTTTCTTTGAGTGTAGAAGACTTAGGCTTCTGGCCAACTTTAGAACTCTTCTTTGCTTTACCTTTGTCCTTAGAATTCTGATTTCCTTTAGTTATCTTCATCATGGATTTGGGTTTGTTCTTCATTTTCACTTCAATAGTCCTCAACATGCCAACCAATTCTAACTATGTCTTGTCAAAAATTTTCATGGTGTAGTTCATGACAAACTAGCTATATGACTTTCGCAATAATTGCAAAATCACATATGTGTCCAACTCTTGACCCAAGGGAAATCCCAATCCAACAAGGTTCTCCACATACCCAATAAGCTTGAACACATGGGTACCTACTCAATCTTCTTCTTCTGTGTTGCACTTGAACAATACTACAGAGACATCATATCTCTCATGTCTTGCTAGATTTTGGTACATGTTCTTAAGATGTGTGACTATCTCAATAACATCCATATTATCATGTTGTCTATAGAACTCATACTTCATAGAGAATAGAATCAGGAACTTGACATGTACAACATATTCAAAGTTCTTCTTGTAAGAATCCCTGTCAGCCTTAGACACAGTGGGAGCATGTTCATCTAGCTTTGGTGTTTCCAGAGCCTAGAGCTCATGATCTTGTGTGAGAACAATTCTCAATGTCCTAAACCAATAATGGGAATTATTCCCATTTAACTTGTCCTTCTCTATGAATGATTGCAAGGAAAATGTGTTGTTTGTCATCATTTGATTCTACAAGAGAAAATCTACAGTTTATCAAAACATTTTTGAATTGATTTGAATAATAAAATTTGATAATTAGTCCTTTAATTAACTATCACTCCCAATATATTGTTCAAATTGATAACCCTCACTTATCAATTTGGAAGATTGCATCATACAATATTTTATTGAACCAAGATCCATGTTTCATCAACTCACGAGTCAGCTTTGGCTATCACCCACAACTTGACTATTTAGGTAGACAACTTTTTCCAATTGCATATATATGCAATTCTTGGATAGATTGTGTGCACAACTCTTTGTCACAATCCATCTTTATGGTTCTAGGCACTTAATCTCATTAAGATCGCCTAGTTAAGCATGATCAAAAGCCAACACGATAGAATATGCACCCTGTGTTGGCAAATCTACATATCTACCATCGCACTTCTACAAAATGGACAACACACCATGCTTTGGCATAACTCACGCTTAGTCCATCAAGTTCTTCATGTGTGCTGCTTATGGAAAGAATCTAAGACTTAATATTTATATTGAGAGTTTTATATAAATACATATACATATCCAATCACCATATACATTCTAAAACCACAATGAGAACATGCAATAATAAACATTAGCAATAATTGTGGCCATACTATTGGAATTCCTTGGAGACACAAATAATTACTACCACCTAAAGTCCGCATCATATGTAGAAATCTGTTGTTGATGATGATGTGTACTGGATCCAACCTAAGCCATTTGATTCAACCCTTGAACTAGTCATCTGGCGTCTTGGTCAGTCAACTGGTCTCGCAGATCAATCTTTTGGCTTCTCTATCTACTTACGTTTGCACTACTTCAACTGATCAATTAAGCCTCTAGTCTATCGGTTGACTCCTCCTATCATTGGCCTCCTTGGTCCTCCATCCAATTGGTTCGACTCCTGACTCGATCGGTTCGCATGGTGAAGAACAACTTCTTTGCCATATCAGGAAATAAAAGATATCTTAATCCTATTTTACATATTACATTGTAAATGGGAAACCTCAAGTTACATTCGTGTGGAAGATAAAAAGCAAGGAATTAGCACTCTAGAGGCTCGATATGTAAATCGAGATATAAATAGGAACAAGAAACCATCCAACCAAGCAGAAAAGGTCTAGGGGTATATTCCATAACCATGCTTCCAATCACCATCAAAACAATTTTAAGGCGATGCATATTGCATATGTATAACACACACACACACACTCTCTCACACACACACACACACACACACACATATATATATATATATATATATATATATATATATATATATATATATATATATATATATATATATATATATATATATATATATATATATATATATATATATATATATATACCCACACACGCATACACACATACACACACATACACACACACACACACACACACACATATATATATATATATATATATATATATATACTGGAATCGTAAATGATATTTAATCAGATATGAACATTAACCATTTAAATATTCACATTTCATGTAATAAAGAAATGATAAAAGTAAAATATGATAATATCGATTAAATCTCAAAGCATAGTAAATTGACGTGGGTCTGATACCACTATTGTGAAATATGGTATCACATATGACAGTGGAAACAAAAATTTTACTCACTATATTCTCCATAGATAATAGATCACATCATCAACTATGAGGTGGGAAAGAGGGTTGTAAGGTTATACATGGTCTTATAGCAAGTCCAACAATAATTTCCTTATAGTAGCGTGCACCTTTCTTCTAGTTGCACGTTGATAGCTATCATGATCGACCTCCTGGTTAGGTACCTTAGGCACATTGATAGCTATCATTATCGCCTCTATAGTAGTAAACACAAACCACTGGGAATTCCTTTTATTCTATATGAACATACATGAAGGAGTAATACCTTCTAGTCATCATGCTAGCACTGACTAGCTCTCACAAAATTATCTCTCCCTTGTTGTTCCTCCCTTTGATGGGTAGAACTTGCTCAAGGTTCCCTTGGTTACCACAACTACAGAAGACAACAATTGTATGATCTTGTTGTTGTGTTTGGGAAGCCCCTAGTACCCCTCTATTTATAGGTCATTCAGAGTCATAGTTTCAAATCAGTCTGTGAGTCAAAGAAATGGAATTTCTTGAATTTTCTAGAACCTACAAATGTTGAAATGATCATTTCAACAATGAACCAATTTGTTGGCATGAGAGCTCATCGATTTAACTCTTAAACTAGTCATTTCACTATGTTTTCCATTTGAAATTGTATTCTCAATTAATATTTGATTAATGCATAGCATGACATCAACATCAATCCTTGATCCAATCTCATCAATCAATCAAATGGTTGGTTCACAACCTGAGCAGATTGATTCATGTACCTGAGCCAATTGATTCACTTACTGAACCAATCATTTTAGAATGTAGATTGCCATTGTTGTTTAAATTGAATGCCTAACACTTTAGTAATAAATGTTAAACATCAATGATGAATAAAATCCTATTCCAAGTGCATTCCTATGAGTGTGACCCTTGGGTTCCAAGTTACTTTGGAAGTGAATGTCCATAATAAATTTATACACCACAAGTAATGATTGGTATCTAGAAAGACATGTTTTCTACCCAAGAAAGTTTGAGAACAACTTCAACCTACAATATGTGATTTGTGTTATAGTGTTTGCATAGTTCCTTTGTATCTAATATCCACATTGAACTCGAGACATGGAATCATCATCCTCTTGAACGTTCAATCAATGTTCCTTGAACTTGAGAAGGCTGTCTGAGATATATGTGAACTCAACATCATATATTCTTCCACATGGGCATGGTGATGCTTTTCTCAGTCTCACTTATCAAGTGGTTGGGATATCAAACTCCTGGAGGAGGGATAAATCCCATCTATATCACTCATAGTCATTCCCCATGTGCCATAATGCATTTGAGCACCACCTTTATGGAAATCCTTATTTAAGGTCACATTTGATGATGACAAAGTACAATTAAACAACATGTAGTGAGTGTAGTGATTTCAAGTCTAAGAAACATAACCATCACAATCACTATAAGAGCTGATTCCGACTACCATTTCATTGATTCATTGCATCACTCTCAATGTGGGTCTATCTGATACACTGATCTCTAAAAATATCTATGTGTTTGGTGGTATCATATATCTTGACTAATGAGATTTTGTCATCAACAAACACAATTCTAGTCTTAATTGTTATAGTTGTCTAATATCCTTCCACAATAACATCCGACTAAGGACATAACAAGAATGTATATACTCTTAACATCTATATGATCCCATTATTTAGATCTTCAACTGAAAGACAAGCATCATTAAGTAATATCATTCTTTAGACAAATATCATGTAACATCATAATATCATAAGTGAATAAAACTAAATAAATTGAAATATTGACTCTACTATTAGTCAAATTGTTTACAAGTTATGTCATTACAATCATAATATGATTGTCTCACTAGGTATACATACCAACACACACCTGTGCTGGTGTGCCTACGATTAACTTTTCCCTTTGTCCGCCCTTTATTGCTATGATCATCCAACACAATATCTTGCGGTGCTGCTCCCCATTCCATCCACTCATGCACTAGCTAGGAAACACCGACCACACAACCTATCATTGTCTCCTCCTCCACAAGCTGGGAAGTTGTTGGTTGGTGTGGTTCTCCTACTATCTAACGCCATCTGGTACTACTACCCCTAAAACCTTCATCAAGCTTGCATTTTTTGTTATAAATACTAAGCTTCAATAAGGTAAGCATTACCAAACTGATTTGACTCTTTCAAAATGATCACTTTAGTTTTAGTTAGCATGGATAGGTGTGATTCAAATGGAAGTAGCCTTACATACATAACCTAATGTAGTGTTCACTTCTTTAAGCATCTGGCTCCTCGTCGAACACCATGCAACTTTTTTTTGTTATTAACTTTGATTTTGGTTGTGAACTTCCCTTCATATGTACATACATCATGTTCGAGCAAACATGAATCATTAATAACCAAAATTTTCTATTCATTAAAGTCAATCTTTGCTTAAATACATTCTAACCACCTCTAAATCTGTAAATAATAAAAAGTTTGGACAACCACTGTGACAAAGTGAGTTTTTCTGGCTTAATCCGAGGACGGAAGTTCTTTTAAGGTGTGTAGGATGTGATGGAGTGGAATTTTAGAATCCCTATATGTCCAATGACATAAGTGAAGTTATGCATGTTGAGTTGTTTGGGAGTCCTAAGTGTCGTAATTCTTGAGTGTCGATTGAAGTTGACATCATCTTTATGATCCATAAGGTTATGCCCTTTTGAAGTACATAGTTGTTTTGTCAAATAACTCAATCTTAGAACTGATGGGACGTGGCTTGGGTGATGATAAAACTATGGTCCTCGTTTCATGATTAATTGAGGTTCCTAGTCAAAGTTATCTAAGTTTTGCATATGATGAAGAATTAGGTATATTCAGGTCTAAGGTTTTAATTATTCTTAGCCTTAAACTTGACGTCGCCCTTGTCATGCGGCCTTGTGGCTAGCGAGCCACGAATCGGCCTAGCAGTGCCCCTAATCCTGTGCGTCCGATATGATCAGATGACTACAGGCATACATCCAGGCAGTCCACGACACATCTAACCTTCATCCTTCATAAAAGAGATCGAGGGTCAGACGTGGGATGGCTGCGGTCTCACTCACGAAGCCACGATCACTATTGACGTGTGTCTAGGGAACGTGCAGTTAGTTTTCTCGCCTCCTGGATGGCTTGATAACCTCTTAGTGGGCGAGTAACTAGAGAGAACCAATCTAGACATCACTGTGACCTCTTCATCTGCCGTAATACAGTTGGATCAAGAGGAGCTCTAGCGAGCCTGAGCTCCAGTGTCCACCGAGGTCGGGGTGAGGCCAAAGCCTCACGGCGGCGGCGTGGGATTGCAATAGCTGTAGACGAAGCATAGAGGAGCACCACCGAGCCAAGCTCCATTGATTGCAGATGCTCCTTGCACAGCCGTACCAGCGACCGTGATGCAGGGAGCCACACAGACGTCGCTCACGTCAAGTGCGAGATCAAGGATCACTATCCGAAGAAGGAGCCCTCCTACCGAAATCAAGGATGTAGTTGTCCGGCATGAAGCAGAGATCAGGTAGGAGGAGGTCTCGCTTGCTTGGTCATCGGAGGTCCAAGCACGACGACACTCGCTGGAGGAAGGAGACCGTAGCAGCGGTGCTTTGGGCAGATCAACCACTTCAGCGTAGGTAGTCCGTGAGAGAGAGAGAGCGGACGCACACTTAGTGGGAAGGCGAGGAAGAGGAGGACTTGCGAAGGCAACTGCAGAGGAGCTCCATGGAGCCCTAGCCGACCCCTTGCTGGAGCTCTCCTCCACGGCGGCGGCATTGGGCGGAATCTCACGCCAGTGAGCCAGCATCAAGATCGTGAGGAATCGCAAGAAGAGGCAACCCGGCGGTAGCGGCTGCTAGTACACGCCGTCTGCGTCGGGCTTGAACGCGTGAGAAAAGAAAGGAGAAGAGGAGGTTGAAACCCGGTCCAATCACCCTAAACCAACCCAGGACCAGCCGGCCCAAGGCAAGCCAGGAAAAGAACCGGCCGCAGCAGGCAAAAGATGCGCCCACCTTGGTGGACACGTGGCGACGCCGGATTGGCCCAAAAAGGTATATTGCCCAGTAATTTCAGTATATTTCCAGATCTTGTTTAATTCATAGAAATTAGCTCGAGTATTAGAAAAATACAAATAATATATCAAAATTCTCAGAAAAATGTGTATAACAAGATGGAAGCATAATATCCTACTTTTGAAGCTTAAATATCAGTGATATCTTGTTAGTAGTGAAATGCTCTTATAATGGATAATAAATATCAAATGATGTTCTGAAATTGTGGAAAAATGCCAATAAG
This sequence comes from Alisma plantago-aquatica, assembly GCA_963693085.1. NCBI lineage: Eukaryota > Viridiplantae > Streptophyta > Magnoliopsida > Alismatales > Alismataceae > Alisma > Alisma plantago-aquatica. The sequence continues at coordinate 389,945,926 of OY856410.1, read as the reverse complement.
TCTATAATAATGCTTATAGTGCACCTGATGTCAGTGATGATGATCTTAATTTAGGAAATAATGTAATTTGCTTAATATGGCTAATTAGGGCTAATAACCCTAAATAAAATGTATTAAATGCATACACCGTCAATAAATGATGAAATTCACAGAGTAAGATCATATCAGTATATGGAACCTCAGTTTTATTTATGAGATCATAATGATTAACAAAATCCATGTTATATGAAGATGAATCTTAATACATGGATTTAAACCCTAATCTCGGTTAATGGTGTAACCTAGGGTTAATTAATGTGCACAAAAATTCTATGGAAGATAATGTTCAGAATATGAATCATAATCTAGAAAGTGACATCAGTATGATAATTCTAAGACAAGAATGCAAGTAATCATGAGAATACCATAATGAGATAAGAGCAAACCCTAATGTGAACACGATTAGGGTTAAGATGAGATATAATAAGATGAGAACCTGATGATAGTATATGGTCTTGTTTGATCAGGTTTGACCAAGCTTATAGTTGACATCAGTGATATGTGTTTAGGATATCTCTTTGGAAGGTACGCCATTACCTCTTACTTGGCTTATTATACAATATGCTTGTGTTATATGAGTAGTAAAATACTTGGCATATGGTATTGATTGAAATGATTGTTCTTGTATGATATGTTGCATAATTTTCCATGATTACTGCTATGAACACATCAAACATAATATATCTGTTCCATTATATGAAAGCACTAACTCTTTGGTAGTGTGCTTGGAAGTGACCTAACTCTTTGGTAGTGGTCACATTGTACATATGACCTAACTCTTTGGTAGTGGTCTGACCTAACTCTTTGGTAGTGGTCACCTTGTACAAATGATCTAACTCTTTGGTAGTGATCATAAAGGCCTTGGTATATAATGGAAAATAATCTTAAAATATGTGTTCTCTTTTGTTAATGAATATCCTTGTACAAGTATATGCTTTTCTTATATTCTTCTGTTACTGCCAAGTATTAGTCTTATCTTATTGCCAAGATATGATGAGAGGTAAATAAAAGACACGTAGGCGTACTCAGTACAATATTCATGAAATATTGTGCTGACGTGTACCGCATGTAATTTTTTGTTTAGGTTGCGGTTATGCTCTTGAAGATCCAGGATAGTGAGAGTTGTATAGCGAGCTGATGTACAGGTGGACCTGTTGTCTTAAGATCCTGTAGTTTAGTGGTAGTACATGTATATGTTTAAGTTTGATGTTCAATATGTAATATCAAATGTTGTAACAAGTCATGTTGTAATTATATGTTGAATGGTGAATAGGTGTTGTGGTTTTATTATTGTTCATGTGCATGTGCTAATGATGTATGTTTCCTTCTGACTCCCTTAATTTTCTCTTTCTTAGCCTAGTGTGGGATGTTTAAATTGGGATTCTCGCTGAGGTGAGGGTTTCAATTTGGACGTCACACATCAGATTAAGTTTTAGAAAATCCGGGGACGTCACAGGTGGTATCAGAGCATGAACAATAGCAAAGCCTGACATGTGCTCATTATGCAACTTAAAACTAAAGAACCTTGAACTTAATAATCTTTAGGGTTAGATTAGTCATCTTTTAGAGACTAGATATGACCTAGCCTCTAGGTTAGCACCTAGATGTCTGAGAACTAGGTCTAGACTGGTGCTTGTTGAGTAGCAAGTCCTTAGATGTCGTTCTTTCCTTGTAGTGCAGCGGTATGGGACGTTGCACTATTTGGAAATGACGTGCATCAAGGGAAGAGAAACCCTAGACATATTGTGCACGTTGTCTAGAGTAGCTACACTAGTCTACCCCTTGTTCTCACCCTTTTCACTAGTTTTCATGACACTGGACTCTCTACTATGTGTGGGACACTCGTTTCAGGATTTGGTTTTTGATTCCAAACGGATCGAACCTCGATAGTTTTCTCTGACGCTTGTTTTATCGGAGAAAAACTATATAATATTTTATTATATATATGTATTACAAAAATGTGTCCCCACACATGTACGAGTAGGAGGTGTTCATGCAACCTAAGTGAGAGTGAATGACATCAGTCTAGAAGAGAGAGTAGTTCTAGATTAGATGTCTAGAGCCTTGTTGGAATATATGATTGATGGAATAGATGATATAAGTTTTGATGACATGATGTAAGTCTTATATAGATGATTAGATAATATATGATGATATATGTTTGTCTTCAAGGACTTAAGTTCAGTTTTGAGGTTTTGAGATAAGTTTTGAAGATGCAAGTATGCATTCTTTTATGAGGTAAGATATGTTAAGATGAGACAAGGTTGTGAGTCAGCATGAGCCTCAATCTCTTTTACAAAGGAGGACCTCTAGTGTTAGGACCAGTTTTGGGGTTAGCTCAAGAGAGAGTGAGACCCCTTTGGGAGAAGGTCAGAGAACCTAGACTCCATGATATGAGAAATATGAGATATGTGATATGATATGTCCTAAACTAGACTACTCCTGAGTGATTGAGTTGAGTTTCTTTATGTATGATTCCTATAGTCTTCTTGAGCCCTAGATGTCCTTGGGAGGACCAAACCCTAGAGATAGAGAGAGGCTGGTTACATGTACATATGCGAACATCAATATGAGTGCCTTCCATCTGGGTGAGGGAGATAGCCCAAGACCCTGGAGGATGTAGCTATGTTAGTTTCTGTGAAGCCTCATGCTCGGGTTGGTGGTTTCCCACATAGGAATCTAGTGGTTTCATGTATAAGAAAGTTTTGGGTAAGATGTCTCATGAGTAGAGACCTATGAAGAGGATATCATAGAATGTCATGGTTTGGTTTGTGCTTATGTGGCTAGATCCAATAAAGCAATCGACTAGTGCCAATGAGGTAATATGAGAACCCTAGACCGAGAGGGAAGATATAGTTTGTACATATGAGATACTCATTGAGTTGAGTTAGCTCAGAGAGACTGGGCAAGATGCTACCCTCATGATATGGGATAGGTGAAACTCAGTTGGACTAGATAAAGTTTTCATATATGTTTAATAAGCCACTCACATAAGTTTGTGCAGCACAACCATGATATAATATATGTAAATCCGCTGATCGTAATATGTGATCTAATCTTGAGATTTGACATATGGACATGATATGATGGAAAACCTAGAGATGATTTAATAGATATCAATACATAAATGGTTAACCATGTACATGAATAATGATGATTAATGTGATATTGTTAATTAATTTTGTGATGAACTCACTAGTAATGTTGCATTTTATTATGAACAACGAAATAAGATCATATGAATGAAACATGTTACATGAGGTGTTAATCTTAGTGCTTAATAAAGATGAAAATATAGTTTGATAGTTAGCACAACATAATGATGATGACACCTTGATATGATCTATATGGATAAAGTGAGTTAATTACATGTAACTCCCTCATCAGAAGTACATGTTAATGTTTAATGCTCGGGTAAAATGAGGATGAAAATCCTATAATATGAAAGATGTCGTGAAATAACCTAAGTTTCTAAACCCTTGTTTCAATCTTTTTGGAGTGATGTTTTACCCTTGATGCTCTTGGAAACCTCCTAATAGTGATTTGGATACATGGTTCTTGGTAACCTTTGCGGATATATTACATATAAAATGGTGCCTACAAGTGGATGAGAGTAAGATAAGGTTTTCCCTAGAAGTATGAGTATGGTTTTCTTTCGAGGACGAAAGTTCTTTTAATATGTATATGATGTGACAAAGTGAGTTTTTTCTGGCTTAATCCGAGGACGGAAGTTCTTTTAAGGTGTGTAGGATGTGATGGAGTGGAATTTTAGAATCCCTATATGTCCAATGACATAAGTGAAGTTATGCATGTTGAGTTGTTTGGGAGTCCTAAGTGTCGTAATTCTTGAGTGTCGATTGAAGTTGACATCATCTTTATGATCCATAAGGTTATGCCCTTTTGAAGTACATAGTTGTTTTGTCAAATAACTCAATCTTAGAACTGATGGGACGTGGCTTGGGTGATGATAAAACTATGGTCCTCGTTTCATGATTAATTGAGGTTCCTAGTCAAAGTTATCTAAGTTTTGCATATGATGAAGAATTAGGTATATTCAGGTTTAAGGTTTTAATTATTCTTAGCCTTAAACTTGACGTCGCCCTTGTCATGCGGCCTTGTGGCTAGCGAGCCACGGATCGGCCTAGCAGTGCCCCTAATCCTGTGCGTCCGATATGATCAGATGACTACAGGCATACATCCAGGCAGTCCACGACACATCTAACCTTCATCCTTCATAAAAGAGATCGAGGGTCAGACGTGGGATGGCTGCGGTCTCACTCACGAAGCCACGATCACTATCGACGTGTGTCTAGGGAACGTGCAGTTAGTTTTCTCGCCTCCTGGATAGCTTGATAACCTCTTAGTGGGTGAGTAACTAGAGAGAACCAATCTAGACATCACTGTGACCTCTTCATCTGCCGTAATACAGTTGGATCAAGAGGAGCTCTAGCGAGCCTGAGCTCCAGTGTCCACCGAGGTCGGGGTGAGGCCAAAGCCTCACGGCGGCGGCGTGGGATTGCAATAGCTGTAGACGAAGCATAGAGGAGCACCACCGAGCCAAGCACCATTAATTGTAGATGCTCCTTGCACAGCCGTACCAGCGACCGTGATGCAGGGAGCCGCACAGACGTCGCTCACGTCAAGTGCGAGATCAAGGATCACTATCCGAAGAAGGAGCCCTCCTGCCGAAATCAAGGATGTAGTTGTCCGGCAAGAAGCAGAGATCAGGTAGGAGGAGGTCTCGCTTGCTTGGTCATCGGAGGTCCAAGCACGACGACACTCGCTGGAGGAAGGAGACCGTAGCAGCGGTGCTTTGGGCAGATCAAGCACTTCAGCGGAGGTAGTCCGTGAGAGAGAGCGGACGCACACTTAGCGGGAAGGCGAGGAAGAGGAGGACTTGCGAAGGCAGCTGCAGAGGAGCTCCATGGAGCCCTAGCCAACCCCTTGCTGGAGCTCTCCTCCATGGCGGCGGCATTGGGCGGAATCTCACGCCAGTGAGCCAGCATCAAGATCGCGAGGAATCGCAAGAAGAGGCAACCCGGCGGCAGCGGCTGCTAGTACAGGCCGTCTGCGTCGGGCGTGAACGCGTGAGAAAAGAAAGGAGAAGAGGAGGTTGAAACCCGGTCCAATCACCCTAAACCAACCCAGGACCAGCCGGCCCAAGGCAAGCCAGGAAAAGAACCGGCCGCAGCAGGCAAAAGATGCGCCCACCTTGGTGGACACGTGGCGACGCCGGATTGGCCCAAAAAGGTATATTGCCCAGTAATTTCAGTATATTTCCAGATCTTGTTTAATTCATAGAAATTAGCTCGAGTATCAGAAAAATACAAATAATATATCAAAATTCTCAGAAAAATGTGTATAACAAGATGGAAGCATAATATCCTGCTTTTGAAGCTTAAATATCAGTGATATCTTGTTAGTAGTGAAATGCTCTTATAATGGATAATAAATATCAAATGATGTTCTGAAATTGTGGAAAAATGCCAATAAGTCTATAATAATGCTTATAGTGCACCTGATGTCAGTGATGATGATCTTAATGTAGGAAATAATGTAATTTGCTTAATATGGCTAATTAGGGCTAATAACCCCAAATAAAATGTATTAAATGCATACACCGTCAATAAATGATGAAATTCACAGAGTAAGATCATATCAGTATATGGAACCTCAGTTTTATTTATGAGATCATAATGATGAACAAAATCCATGTTATATGAAGATGAATCTTAATACATGGCTTTAAACCCTAATCTCGGTTAATTGTGTAACCTAGGGTTAATTAATGTGCACAAAAATTCTATGGAAGATAATGTTCAGATAATGAATCATAATCTAGAAAGTGACATCAGTATGATAATTCTAAGACAAGAATGCAAGTAATCATGAGAATACCATAATGAGATAAGAGCAAACCCTAATGTGAACACGATTAGGGTTAAGATGAGATATAATAAGATGAGAACCTGATGATAGTATATGGTCTTGTTTGATCAAGTTTGACCAAGCTTATAGTTGACATCAGTGATATGTGTTTAGGATATCTCTTTGGAAGGTACGCCATTACCTCTTACTTGGCTTATTATACAATATGCTTGTGTTATATGAGTAGTAAAATACTTGGCATATGGTATTGATTGAAATGATTGTTCTTGTATGATATGTTGCATAATTTTCCATGATTACTGCTATGAACACATCAAACATAATATATCTGTTCCATTATATGAAAGCACTAACTCTTTGGTAGTGTGCTTGGAAGTGACCTAACTCTTTGGTAGTGGTCACATTGTACATATGACCTAACTCTTTGGTAGTGGTCTGACCTAACTCTTTGGTAGTGGTCACCTTGTATGTGAGAAAGCTAGAATAAATCATTTGACCGTGTTGACTATGTGAGAAAGCAACAAATGTGTATTTGCAATTGATTTGTTATATCGAACTAGAAAAAATGTTTCCGTGTGTGAGCTGTATTGATATGTAATTCTACATAACATTTTATTGTTATCTTGTATTGATATAATGTTTTCTTTATTAGTTAGTTTGTTTGTGCTATTCAGTACGATGGGAATATTTGAAGGTGTATTGATAGTCCATGCATGCACGATGTCTATACATGGTAGCAAAGATGAAATAAGCATTGGTACAAAATGGCCCAAAGGGCTCACCACACATTGCTCTTATAAAAAATTTAACATCATATTGGCTATGGAAAATGATGAGCATAAGAATTGTTGAAGGAGACTATGTTTGGGAATTTTGTTTTGTTGAATTGTCCAAAGAATTTCAATCTTGGTCTAAAAAAGTGCTTCATGGAAAGCTATATGGTCAAATGAAGTGTTTCCAACTTGGTGACTGCCTTGTGCACTTTGACGTAACTCAAGTTGGTCAAATTTGGGGACTCCCAGTTGAAGATTAGGATTGTTTGCTAAATTCATATAGTATATTTTTTAGGCTACTTTACGTTATATAATAATTTAGTAAATTGCTTTGATTTGTAGGAGATGATGTTATTGTAAGGGTGGTTCAAGGTAAAAACAAGGATGTCGTCAAGTACAGAGAGTATTTCAAAGGTGAGGTAAAGATTACAAAATGCCTTTGAGGCGTTAAGGTCACTGTCTATTAGAATAGACAAAACGTTCATAGATGACTTTGTGAATATATGGTTATCTGTAATGATGGAAGCCTTTCTATATCCTTATGCTGGGTTTGCAACTAATAGAAATTTGTCAGAATACATTTATAGTTTTCAAGATGTTTGGAAATACAACGTAATTTAGTCTATACATACTTGCACCTTGATATGAAAAAAATGGGAAACAAGAACAATGAATATTTGAAGGGTTGTTCATTTATATTGATGGTTTGGTTTAGACTGGTAACTCAGATCAATCAAAAATCTAGACTAGATGATTCCCCATTAGCAAATAGTTGGGACTATATTAATAAGCTTAATTCTTGGTTTGTTGGCCAGAGCATGTCTATCAAAACACTAACCTATGTATACATTTGTTGGCTGCATGTACCCAATCCAGTGGCCAAGCCGCCTCTCTACTCCAGATCGCGTGAGGTGGGTTGTACCTGATAAATGTGTCACTCGTTGATTGCGTCTCAACCATTCACATGGTCTCGCGTACTAGCCACCTGCCAAAACCATGTGGTTTCCAACCTCCACCCACCACCATGCCTGGCTTCATGAGTGTCATGCACGACTTCCCCCTATAGCAACTGTACTCCATGGTAGCCACCAGGGAAGCTCAAAGAGGGTGTACATCTGACCAAGAGCATGCCGGTTAGCCTCAACATGACCTGGAGAAACTCAAACTAGACTCAACTTGTCTTGAGCAAACCCATGGTTACATCCAAAGAGTCGCGGAGATGGCCGACGCCATTAACATAGTAAGGTGGTGGAGAAGGGAAAGTGGGAGCTCCAAGGTGTGCACAGAGGTGGAAAAAAGGGGAAAGATGGAGCTAGAGTGATAAGAATGAATAAATAGAGTGTGATAGCTAGTCAATTGCTTGAAAGAATTAAGTATTGAGCGGATTGGTTTCCGAAATGTACCTCTACTACTGTATTAGGGTGCATGGTGTGAACCAAGGTGGAAGACAAATAAGGGGAAAATTGAATCATAGATCATGAGATCTAAGGTGGAAATAAGATATGCATTAGAAATTTTCTAATTGAGGTGGCGTCTTATTGGCTGCGCCTTAATATTCATCCCAATGAGAGTTAAATCTCAATTATTTCAAGTGGAAAAAATGGCACATCTTTGACATATCATAACTTTTGATTATAAAGTCTGATGAGAAAATTCTTGAGGCATTGGAAAGATATACATCATGAACTACATTAGATAGAAATAAAATGACGTTTAAGTGCTTCAATTAATCTTTCAAAATGGTGTTATGTAACCTAGTTGAAAGATGCAAGTTCATGGCACACATTGTAAAATTGAACATTAATGTGAGTAAATTGGAGTCCCACAACCATCAAACCATGTAATTGACATGAATTTGAGTAAGAGGTCAATTGACAAGAGATAAAGGGTGCAAAATAGGAAAGAGAAAAATCAAGATGTCACAATAAGTCTAATTTGGATGTAGGGAAAGCATGAGATTTATATGATTTTCATGGTTTAAGAATGTAATATCATAACTAATCATACTAGATCAAATCCATGTAATAAGGTCATATTTCCAAGTCATGTGGTCAAGGAAGAGCATAACATAGATCAAGGTTGTATTTGTTGTTACAAGTATGATGAGTTTACTAATTTAATCTAGACAGACCAAGGAATTTGCATAAAAGTCATATAGAACCAAAAGATTGCCAATTTGAGGTCACAAACACAAGGTTCAAGATATAGTTACTAAAAGATCATGCAAGTCATTTGGTAAGAACATATTACAAAACATAAAGCCATTAATAGAGTTAAGCATGATCGTAGTAGATTCCATGGTTCAAAAATGGAGTGAAGTTTAGTAATTTATAGGTTGGATTGTCATTTGAAGATTAGATATGTCAAAGTCCCATGATTAATCAAGTATCATCATGCATAAGCTAATGGGAACTTTTTGTTTTAAAAAGTAAAGATAAGTGCATCAAGGTGATATATTTTGTGATTGAAACCATTTACATGAAGTTTAAGAGTGATGTCTGAAGTAATTATACTAGATGGTAGCAAGGTGAATCATTTATATTTGAAAAAGTATATAAGAGACATGCTTCTTAGGAAATCATAAAAATAACAAGTAGATTTAGGTTGTAGAACTAGCTCCAAATGATAGATCTAGTCGAGAGGATAAAAAATCATATATTCTATGCCCTATTAGCCAAAGAATGAGGGACATATTAATTATTTAAGATTTGTATTAAAAACTTTAGAGAAAAGACTAGAGGACATCACTAGACATTAAATGATTGATGCACGTCGTTAAGATCTCATCACAAGGCCAAAATTTCACACCCTTATTCAGGGATGGTAAAATAAGGATGGTTGATGGGCTGATCTGGTGCATGTTGGGCCCATAGTCCACTTGGTCGGCTTGCCTCTAGTTGCCCTTCCTACGATGCCTGCATGATCCTGCTATGTGCATCTGTGTTGTGGCAGCACTGAGTTGGATGGAGCTCTGGTGAGCTCACCAACTAGGTATTTCTATTTGCAATAGGGTTTGGAAAGATCCAACACTATCAGCCCCAACGAACCAAATCAAACCAAGAGGGATGCCGAAAAAGGGGAAAAGAGGATGAAAATGAGGTGGATGGATGGCGACATCATGGTGGTGAGGTTAGGGTTTGGAGGTAGAAGAACAAGGGATAGGGGGTTCTAGGGTTCATGATATACAAAGAAAAGAGGGGCGAATGGAAGAGGGGGTTTAAATAGGAATGTTTAGGTGCTCAAAAGTGTCAAAAGAGGTGGTAAAAGATGGTGCCAGACTTCCTTCTCCTTGCCCAAACACACGACGCATAGAGGTTGAAGAAAATGTATTAGTTGTTGGCTTAGAACCAATATCCATGGCCATGGGATTGTAGTGCTGAGATTGGATGAAAACAAAGCACAAGGATAGCTGACTTGACATGATAAGGGGAAAAAATCATGGCTGGTCCGCACCTATGAACTGGGCTCAAATGATCCAACTCAAACTAGATGAAAAGGCATAAACTCGAGCTAGAAATAGGATTAACTCATAGAAATTTTTTAGTGGGAATATCTCCTCATCCTATATAAGTATTTAGTTAGTTTTGGAATGTTGGAAAAGTGGGAATGTCCTCTACATAATGAACATGAGGTTAGTGAGACACGTAGATGAGGTCAAAAGAAAAAGAGATATGATTAAGTGTGAATATAGGTGCAAACTTGGCTTCACATCAAATTGAGTGTCTGATAACACCAAATTTTGTGATGTTTTTGGCCCTTATTTCACTGTCAAATCTCCACTTTTAAACTGTTTTCCTCTCCTTTTTGTCATGTTTTTGAATAAACTGGCCACGCTACACTCTTAACTCAATTTTATCATCTTTTGCAGAGTTTTCCTCATTTTTCGACTCATTTATCAGCAAAAAGGCCCATCCCGGCCCATAATCGTGTTCTACCTGCATCGGCCCTCCTACCAGCCGTTCGACACACTCACTGCCCGACATATGGCAGCACGATACACTACCACAAGACACGGGGGTGCCGCGCAAGGAGGATCTGACGGGCGGTACACCACTTACCCGATAGAGAGCTGTACTCGCCATGACTACTGAAGCGTGTCGCACGATACAAGCCACCCACCGGCAGGCGCCCACTCGTCACGACACCCGACACACTTACAACCTGACACCTTGTGCCGGATGACATGCATATCGGGCATCCCCGAATCCACAATGATAGAGCTGATGAAGGACTCGTGGTGCCCGGAGAACCACAACTTCTCCCAACCGCTGCCTATAAATAGAAGCTACATGACTCTGATGGGACGCGTCAGAATTTCGTGAAAGCTAACTTGGGAAAGCACCTGGAGCTAGCGTGTCGCATCCCAGAGGTGCACCAGGCGATACTAGGTGAGCACTTCTCCGACCTGAGAGGGCGGGAATGGTTCACTTAGAATCTGCCCCGGTCATCGCAGCAGCCCAATATCGACCAATAAGGGCACCCAATACGAGTAACCCGACACCCTAAGCAGTCTCTGGCCTGACACCATACTGTGCCCGATACGAATCACCCGTCACAGTGTGTCACCCGAGAGGGTGGCACCCCGTCACGACCGTATCGGGTGAGAACACTTTGGCCGATACGTTTGCCCATCGTGGCCGATTGACCGACAGGGAGTGCCGCCCGACACAGGCGTATCGAGAAGAGCTCCAAACCGGTATCGGGAAGGGGAAAACTTAGGGATCTGCTGCTGTGTGTCACTCTTCTAAATCAAGGAGGCGATACTTATATTTTTCATTCATTTACTTACTTTACTTACGCAATGTAACCAAACCCTTTTATATAAATGATTATGCTAGCGGAATCAGAGGAGCTTTAAATATCTATTGCTTTATGTTTGGTTCCTTTTTGTTGGATGATTGCTTTGTTTAACATTCGAACTCTAGCTTGTATGCTTGGATCCTATTTTGGCTAGCTATCGAATCGTGTTTCCCGTTGCAACAACTTCAAGAGAGGTGTTGTGGCTCTAGTGTTTGGTCTGATTTGGGAGTAGGAGAGTACCCATGATCGAAGTTTCTTTAGGGATCTTTCCACTCTAACCCAAGTCCAGCAACCTTGAGAGAGGTGTTGGTGCTTAGTTAGAGGTACCCTCTTCGAGAGAAGGGGTACTGGATGTTCCTGCTGCCGCTTGTTTGACCGAAGTTTCCTCCTTCATTCCTTACTAAAGCAATAGTTTTATCTCCTCTGATTCTGTTGCACAAAAACCCCTAAAAACTAATAAACGCTTAAAACCTTAATTTCTCCTTGTAAATCCAGTTGGAGATAGTTCCCTTTTATTTTATCGATCTTTTCCTGTTGTTCCCTTTGGGAACTTTATCCTCACCTTGCTTTTATCGGAGTGTAATGTGTTGATTTTGAGTTCTTAAGCACCACCACCCTTGTCCCTGTGGTTTGACCCCGATCGCTACTTCGGACCCCGTCATCGTTGTGGGGGCCTAAGAGTCGGGTAATTTAAAAGTCCGACTACTTCAAATCCGCTCATTTTGGACGCACGATTTAGGCCGGTCAACTTTTTGGCGCCATTGTCGGGGACAAGGCAAAATGGTACTATTGAAGAACCCGATTCCGCTATCTACACTCCTGTGCCTCAAGATTAGTAATGAGCTTAACAACACTACCTTTTGATCTTCTAACCTGAAATGAGTATAGAGTAGTTTGTCTTATTAATACAAGTCTTCTAACTTGATTATACATGCTATTCAAGTACTCAGGAAGGAAGCATTCTGCTCATTTGAGCACCGACATCACTAGACATGCCACCTCACGTTGAACCCCCTCTTTCAGAGGGTGAGCAACACACGAGAGTTAGACTTCACTCGTCTCCACATGAAGACAATGACCGTTATGACAACAACCCTCAACATGAAGATCCAGAAACAGAACAATTCAAGGATGACCATCGCCATGAGAGATGTCGTCATCACCAAAGACGTAGAAGAAATCCACATAACCAGGAGCAGAACCAGGGAGACAGTGACAGTGAAGATTCTAACAAAGAAGAAAAGACCATCAGGGAGTTAGCTACCACAAAGGCCAATAATTCAAGATGTCCTGTTGTCATACCAAGGTTCAACGCAACCAACTTTGACCTAAAACTATCTGTCATCTCTATGATCCAGAACAAGAGCTTTAGAGGGAATTCAAAGAATGATAACCCTTACCATCATCTAAATGCTTTCAAAAACATCTGTGATACCATTAAAATGTGGGGAGTCCCACAGGAGGTGATTTATTGCAAGGGTTTCATCTTTTCTTTAGAGGACAAGGCCCTATCATGGTACCTCGGGCTGCCGCATCAAGCTCTAAATGGATGGAATGCACTAGCGGATGCTTTTGTGAACAAGTTTTACCCTACGGAGAAAATTTTCAGGAATAGACAGAGGATCACGTCTTTCATGCAGAAGCCGAATGAGAATCTACACGAAGCCTGGGAAAAGTATCAAGAATATTAGAGGGACTTCCCCCACCACAACTACAAGAAGGGTTTCTTGATAACCACCTTCTATAATGGTCTAACCCCTGAGGAAAGGGTTTCGCTGAATGCAACTGCAGGCAGTGACTTTCTGGGGAAGAAGCCTAGCAGATCCAAAAAGGTCATCGTGAACATGGACGAGTTACAAGCCGACACTGACTATGACAGATCTGATAGAGGATATGCTAAGAAGGCGGCTAGTGAAGGACCTTCGGTCGAATCCAAAGCTCTTGAAGTTATCACTACTCAAATCCAGAAGATAGCCACTGATGTCAGACAATTGAAAGAATCGGGTGGAAAAGGGAAGAAACAAGTTGAGAAAGTCATGAAATGTGTCACCTGTGGAGAAGGTGGACACAGGGTTGATAATTGTGTTTACACCTAACCTGACGAGTCAACTGAAAGTGAATCTGAGGCAGAGGAAGCCAAGAACATATCTTTTGTCAACTTCAAGAGACCACATCACCCTGGTTTTAACTACGACAACAAGGATGCAACCAAAAACTCGCATTAGCTAAATAACCCCACCAAGCAACCCCAAGGTTTTGAGAAAAGAGGGGGACAAGGTCAGTTCACCAGAACTACCTCTTTCCAATCGAACAAGGCAAACTTCCAAGGACAAGGAAAGTACCAAAGTCGGCAAGCGGTTAACCCTAGTCACGACCAGGGTCAAGCTAAGGAGCAAAGTCAAGATAAGAGTTCGAACCAACCACATTTGGTGGGTCAATTGTTCGATTTTTTCAAAAGACAAGATACTATCAACAACCAGCTGGTACAAAGTGCACTGTCAAATTCAGGAGTTCTAAACACGATGCAAGTTCAAATGGTGGACATGCAGACACACCAATGCCAAATCGATCAGCAGTTGGCCCAGATGGCTGACTTAATAAAGAATCTCTCGGGTAAGATACCCTCCAACACCGAAACTGCTAAAATGGCAATGATGAGATCAGGGAAGACAATAGAACGCCCTGAAGAAGCCAGACCCGAGGAACCTGAATCGAGGACTGTGGCTGATAATCCCGCAGAAGAAGACAATCAACAAGCTCATGTCAGAGAACCTGAACCAAGATCCTTTGAGGAACTATTTGGTAAGAGAAGTCCTTACTCTCCCAATTTGTCTTTCCCTTACAAACTGATAAAGGCACATAAAAAAAAGCATTACGAGAAGTTTATGGAATCAGTAAAGAAGCTTCAACTCGAAGTACCTTTTCTGGATGCTTTAGAGGAAATGCCGACCTATGCTAAGTTCTTCAAAGATTTTATCACCAAGAAGAAAAGAGGAGGAAGTATCGAAACCGTTCATCTAGCTAGTATGTCTTCTGCTTTTGTCAAAGTACATTTACCCAACAAGAAGAAAGATCCAGGGGCTTTCACCATTCCTTTCGCCATTGGAGATAATGTCGAACGAAAAGGTCTTGCTGATTTAGGGGCTAGCATCAGTCTTATGCCCCTAAGCCTCGAGCAGTGATTAGGTTTGACTGACATGGTCAAGACCAACATGAGGATTGAATTGACAGACTATACCTTTAAAAGACATGTAGGTGTTGTTGAGGATGTACTGATCCGAGTGGGAAGTTTCTTCATTCCTTATGACATCGTGGTCATTGATACTGTGGAGGACCCTGGCTGTCCTATCATCTTTGGACGCCCTTTCTTGGCTACAGGAAGGATGTTGATTGATGTTGTTGATGGAATAATCACTCTAAGGGTTAGAAACGATCACATAGACTTCAAAGTAAAGGATGCAATGAAAGGGTCATCCCTGTTAGAGTCTGCTTGCTTTGCAGAAAGCTATAACTAGTTTTGTGAAGAGGTGGAAGAAGATATCCTAATGGTAGACCCTCTTGTAAGAGCAATAAGCAATCAAGAGTCTGATTCTGAAAATCTAGAAGTTGTCAAGTTTCTCAACTATCTTAATCAGTCTGATGAAGATCTGAGCGACGAGGAAGATGTAATAGAAATAGTTAAGTTTGCCTCTTTAGAGGAGGCACCAAAAGAAAAGGCACCCAAGGCTAAACCTGAGTTGAAGCAGCTACCTGAAGGGTTAAATTATGAATTTCTAGATCAAAAGGAGAGAAATCTTGTCATAGTTAATGCCCATCTTATGAAAGATCAATTGGACAAACTTCTTGAGGAGTTGAGACTCCACAGGTAGGCTATAGGATACTCGGTAGAGGATATCAAAGGCCTTAGCCCTGCATTATGTATGCATCGCATTAATTTGGAAGAGTATGCTAAACCTCTGGCTCAACCTCAGATAAAATTGAACTAGATGCTAAAAAGAAGTTGTGAAGAAAGAAGTAATCAAAATGAGGGATGATGGGATCATTTACCTGATCAGTGACAATAACTGGGTGAGCCCGATCCACGTTGTACCGAAAAAAGGAGGTATAATAGTAGTTAAAGGAGATAAAGTTGATGAAGTGGCGGTGTGGACCGTCACAGGATGGAGGATGTGTATTGACTACCGAAAACTGAACCTAGCGATGAAAAATGATCATTATCCGCTTCCTTTCATTGATTAAGTTCTTGAACGATTAGCACATCTTGACTATTTCTATTTTCTGGATGGTTTTTTAGGGTTTCATCAAGTCCCCATATTACTAGATGACCAGGAGAAAACAACTTTTACCTGTCTCTATGGGACTTACGCCTTCAGAAGAATGCCTTTCGGCCTGTGCAATGCTCCCTCAACGTTTCAGCATTGCATGATATCGATGTTCTCTGATTTTCTGGAGGTTATCGTGGAAGTTTTCATGGATGACTTTTCTATCTATGGAAATGACTTCAATGCCTACCTGAAAAACCTCTCTCTGGTCTTGCAATGCTGCGAGGAAAAGAGTTTGGTCTTGAACTGGGAGAAGTGCCACTTTATGGTACGAGAAGTCATCGTGCTAGGGCATAAAGTCTCAAGGTGTGGCATCGAGGTAGACATTATCAAGGTTGAAGCCATATCCAAACTTTCTCCACCGAAGTATGTAACGGGAGTGAGGAGTTTCCTTGGGCATGCCGGCTACTACCGAAGATTCATAAAAGACTTCTCAAAGATCTCTAAACTGTTGTCCAACTTCTGGTAAAGGATATTGAATTCAATTTCTCTAACGACTGTCTAATTGCTTTTCAGGCCATAAAGGATGCCCTTGTCTCACAACCTATCCTTCAAGCTCTAGACTGGGAACTACCTTTTGAGATTATGTGTGATGCCAGTGACTATGATGTAGGAGCAATCCTGGGATAGAAAAAGGACAAAAGGCACCATGTAATTTGCTATGCTAGTCGTACTCTGGATGAAGCTCAGGTGAATTATACGACTACAGAAAAGGAGATGATCGTGATAGTCTTCGCTTTCGACAAGTTCAGATCTTATCTTATCGGAGCAAGGGTTAAAGTCTACACATACCATGGGGCAATAAGATATCTCATGCAGAAGAAGGATACCAAGCCCAGGCTGTTGAGGTGGGCTTTGTTACTACAAGTGTTCGACCATGAGATCATTTATAAGAAGGGTGAGGAGAATGTGGTCATTGACCACTTATCAAGGATCATGGTGAAAAGGCAGAAGGAACCACCTATTAACGACAACTATGCTGACGAAGCCTTGCTGATGGTTGAAACCAAAGATGAGAATTTACCTTAGTTTGTAGATATTTGTAATTATCTTGCCTGTGGAGAGTTGCCTCCTGATATAACCTATTATCAAAAGAAGAAGCTCTTTGCGGATGTAAAGAACTACTACTGGGACGATCCTCTCCTCTTTAGAAGATGCACATATAACCTGTACAGAAGATGTATCCCTGAAGAAGAGGACCCAAACATTCTAAAAGAATGTCATGCCTCTCCATATGGAGGACACCTGGGGAGCGAAAGGACCGCCACCAAAGTGCTGCAATCAGGTTTTTACTGGCCCTCCTTATTCAAGGATGCTGTAAATTATGTAAGGGTTTGTAAAGAATGCCAATCGATAGGAAACATTGGAAGAAGATATGAGATGCCTATGGCCAATTGGGTCGAAGTTGAGATCTTTGATGTATGGGGAATTGACTACATGGGTCTGTTTCTCCCATCAAAAGGATATCAGTACATTCTAGTGGCAGTGGATTATGTGTCTAAATGGGTGGAAGCTTTTGCCACCCAAACGTGCAACTCTAAATCAGTGATCAAGTTGTTTGAGAAGACTATCTTCCCTCATTTCAGAGTACTGCATACTGTAATAAGCAACAGTGGATCGCATTTCGGAGAAAAATAGTTTGAAGCGCTCCTGCGAAAGTATGGAGTTAAACAAAAGGTCCCTACGCCCTACCACCCACAAACTTCTGGGAAAGTAGAGGTTTTGAATTGACAGATCAAGCAGATTTTAGAGAAGACTGTCAATCGCACGAGGAAAGATTGGTCGAAAAAGCTTGATGACGCACTTTGGGCCTCCATAACTACATATAAAGCACCCATTGGAACTACCCCTTACAAATTGATTTATGGGAAATCCTGTCATCTACCCTTAGAGCTTGAACACAAGGCCCTTTGGGCGATTAAGTTCTTGCATATGGATCTGGAGAAGGCAGGAGAGAAGATATATCTACAGTTATAGGAACTCGAAGAGTTGAGAATGCATGCCTACGAGAATGCCAGGATCTATAAGTGGAGGACAAAGTGTGGCATGATGCCCACCTGAGGAAGAAGGATGTAAGTGAGGGTGAAAAAGTTTTATTATTTAAATCTTCCATTCATCTTTTTCTAGGTAAGCTGCAAACAAGGTGGTTCAGACCCTTCACTGTAGCAAAGATATACCCATCCGGAATGATGGAGTTGTATGATAAAGTTGATCCATCCAAAGTTTTTCAAGTGAACGGGCACAAGGTAAAAAGATTCTATGAACATGAAGCATTTGTGAGAAGGACAGAGATCAATTTGCAAGATGTGGAAATAGCTGAAGGTGAAAAGTGAAGGATCTGGAGCTGTCGAGCTGACGACGCTAACTACAACGCTCCTCGGGAGGCAGCCCTAGTTTTACTTTTCTTAGAATAGGATGTTATTTCCTTTCCTGCAAGAAAAACATTATGAACATTATGATTGTAATAAGGCCCGAGTCAGTGCATGCGTCACATGCCCCAACTCTTCTATTTTACGGGCCATTGCTCTATTTTATGAGCATGGATGAGTAATACTATCTGAGGCCGGGAACTTCTCTTTAGGCCAATGTTGTTTTACCCATCAATTGCTTTTTCCTTCGCTTTATTTTTGGTTTTTCATCAAGAATCCTGTTCTGGAGCCTTGTATCGGGCAAGCATACCATGTTCCCTGACCGTAACGGGAAAAAAGACTCAGGCGGCGCACAAGACACACCCGTATTGGGCGATGTCGTATCGGGCATCACATTTTAACCATGAGCCGTGCCAGACGATACGCCTAAGCGGTGAGCACCCATTTCGAGCGACATGAGTAATTACCCTTGATTATATGGATGGGACTACTCGTCTCAGGAATGATTTGTCTCAACAGCTGACACACGCCCCTGTTTTACCCGTTTTACCACCGACTGGGATTTGTATATATAGTATAGAGGTTTAACTGTATCGGGCTACAACATTTACTTTTCACCTACTCCCGTATCGTGCTGTAACTTCTCTTGTCACTCTCGTGTCGCGCAATCTTGCTTTTGCTCTCGTATAACGCAAGATAACTTAATATAGCAAAGGTATAGCCTGAAAGCCATATCATTTTTCTTGCCCGACACGACTCTTATGTCATGCACCATCGTATCAGACTTACAACTTTAGTTGATTTTCTTGTATCGCCCGATACATGTGTCGCGCGACACATCTTTGGCGCGTGCTTGCCCGATACCTTATACCAAGCAATGCCCATGTCGCCCAGCCTTGTGTCACTTTGCTTGTTTCTGTTGTCAAGTGACACATTTTTCTATTGGGAAGACCCTATCGGGCACTTCGCATCACGTGGCTGTGTCGCCCGACACTCTTGGAATTACAGCGTATCGAGCAAAGGCTATGTCGCGTGAATTTTCCCCGTATCATCCAGTTTTGTATCGCCTAGCATGTTCTTTACAACGGGCGAGACCCGTGTCTTGTATCAGGCATGAAATCTGTCCGTGATGACGCCCGATATCTCACGACAAACTTATGCGATTTTCAGGCGAGCTTCGTATCGCCCGACACAGGAGTATCGGGCAAGATTCATATCACTCAATTTTGAAGCCCGATACGGTGGTGTCGGGTAGCTCTTGTATTGGGCTGAACTTTTCTTATCGTTCAATCAGTTTTCTTTTAAACACCAATATTGACTTTAAGTTTTTACCTACCTAATATCAGAACATTAAAATGTTTAATGAACTTGTCTGATGAGAACAGAAATGGCCCGTACAAAGCAAACCATCGTTCAAGTTGACGAACACAGTCGGAGGATCAACACCGAGGCCACAACCAAAGCTACGACAGTCAGGCAGAAATGCCCAAATCCCGAGGGAGTTGGGCCATCCACGACTGAGAAGAGAGCAAGGACAGAAGAAGTAATGGCCCCAACAACAATTTCAACCACGGCGGGAGAACTCCTAGATCACACACCAGGAAGGTTCATGCCTAGAGATAATGAGCATGGGTGCGGGTACTTAGAATTGGCAACAAAACTCTACAAGCCGAGCAGGTTCTGCCACCAGTCGTCCTTCCTTCAGCTAGGCATATTCGACAGACTGAAAAATGTCCTGGCTGTAGCAGGGCTGCGGAAGATCTGCTTTAGCCACTCTGCCTCCTACACTAAACTCACCAGGGAGTTCATGTCATCTCTCCGCTGGGTGAGAATAGACCTAAAGTAATCGAAAAATATGGTGGAGCAGACAGACTGCAGGGGTGGCTATACAACTCCGAGCATGTCATCTCCAAAAAGTTGCTCAACGAGATCTTCTCTTCCAGTGAGGAGGAGAAGGAACAACTTAACAACGGTGCAAGGATCACCGAAGGAGACGTGTTCAACCGCGTGGAGATTTGGAGGAAGCTGACCGGTGAATCATCATTCAAGACAGGAAGCAAGGTGGCGGCGGTGCACTCCTGCTTCTAGAGAATAGTGCACAAGCTGGTGGCATGCCTGCTCTTCAGCAAGAACGAATCCAACAATGTCTACACTGAAGAACTCCATCTCATGTGGCACATGATGGAGGGCAGGGTGAACAACCTGGGGCGCTTCTTACTGAATAGGCTGCACCCAATAAAGGATGCCACCAAGGAGTACTGCATGGGTGGCATCATCAATCTGATTGCGGTTGGGTTAGGCTACCCACGGGAGCTGCGCAGTCTCTCAAGGACAAGGGGCGATGAGAAGATTGAACTCAAGTTCCTCATGAGAGCCAGCATCATCAAGAAGGAGGGGCGAAGCTACTTATACAAATTCGCAAGAACAAGCACCCTCCTTCTGCTTCCTAGCTGCGCCAACTATGACGTAGAAAAGCTAGTCTTCACCAGTGCAGAGATCGAAGCGGTGGCAGTCGAAGCCACTTACGCCGCCACCACCAGTATATAAGAGAGGGCATCTACAAGAGGAGAACGAATTCCTCTTGACACTCGGTAGGACAAATCTTCCACAACTCCTGCCGAGCTGCCCACTGCTCCAAAGCCACCGACGACAGCAATTGATAGAGTTGTCGTCGCTCCTACCATCCCAGCCACGATCACGACAATATCTACCATGGCTGAAGAAGAAATGGTAATCGTCGAGGTCGCTAAGACAACCGGGGCAAAAAAAACCGTACAAGCCCCGAGGGAAGCCGTCGTGGAAGAGACAGCCGTAGCTCCAGAATCTTCTATGGTGCCCTTAGAGGTAGAAGAAGAAGCACAGTCGGGCACCAGTAATGGGGTGTTCGCCGAGATCCTCGAGATGGAGCTCAGAGCTGCATAGCTTACGCCAACACCACCGTCGGTGTCCCCCGTAGCAGCTACAGAGGAGGTCGCTGACAACAGAGAAGTGGAGCAGCATCCACCCACACTTCGACCTTCTCCACCACAACAAGATGGCGAGGCAGAGACAACCACAAAAGTGCTGACGCCTCGCCCCGAAGCATCCACCTCGCGAATAGTGCAGATCGACACTTCCTCGAGAGAGGTAGCACACTCGTCGGGTAGATATTCACGTGGGAGGAGTCTCGCGAGGATGCGAGAGAGATCTGCAGGAGCCCCTCCATCGCTCAGACAGATGTTGGGAAACAAACTCAATAACTTGCAGGAGGTAATAGAAAACCACTCTTCTACTTTTTCTTCGCTCACCGACAAGTTTTCCATTTTCCAACAGAGGTTGAATAGCTAGGAGCGGCAACTACTGACTCTAGTTGGTCTTCCCGGCCAACTACAGGCACTCAACGCCACACTTCAGCAGGCCCTCTAGTGCCTTTACGTGATCGAGGAGAGGTTGAATAGGGGGGACGACCATCCACGCCCAAGGTAACCGAGAAGGTCTATGTCGCCTCCTAGCTCAAGCTCTCAACCCTCCTCGTCAGCATCCTCATCAAAATCATTGTCCACTTCCTCCTCCAGTGGGCCATCCTCAATGCTCGAGGAAGGGATGCCACAAAGGTCAGCCAACGACCTCCAGCTGGACAGGCGAGCTCCTGCGGTCTGGAAGAAGCAGCTCCCTCAGTCCCCCTAGATGAAGCTGAGGATGAAAACGAAGAAATCAGCGTCGGGGAGGACTCTTCTGAAGAATCTGAGGGAGAGGGGGGGACATATGTGCCTCCAATGAAAGACACCCTCCAGAGGAAGACGCTCGACAACAGATGAATTCTCTGTGCCGTCGTAGA
This sequence comes from Alisma plantago-aquatica, assembly GCA_963693085.1. NCBI lineage: Eukaryota > Viridiplantae > Streptophyta > Magnoliopsida > Alismatales > Alismataceae > Alisma > Alisma plantago-aquatica. The sequence goes on along the minus strand of OY856410.1, from coordinate 389,923,917 downwards.
TACCTTCCTTCGAGATGGCTGACTTTGATAGAAGGGTCATCAGCTACCTGTCGACCAGGGACCAAAAGCTTCTGAACAAGGTCCTGAGGTCGCAGGCTGATGAAGAAGATGTCGTCTGGAGTGACGAATACTTTTCCGTACGAGAGGGAGCACTCAGAAGCATATTCCGCTCGCTAGCCATCATCAGAAAGAAGTTGTTCAGGGTCCTAGAAGGTGCAATAATAGAGAATTTCAATACCGGGATCGGTTGGAGAACAATATACAATGCCACCCCGACCTTGGCAAGAAGATAGATAATGGGAGTACCAGACTCCATCACAGTGGCCAACATGGTGCGACACATTGAAGAGCACAACACGAACATCATGTTGGCCCTGTACAAGCACCGCAACATGTGGTTCTTGTGTGTGGCAGACCTTCAGAACCACGACGTCCGGCTCCTCAGCTGCTGCAACAAGGAGGTGCCACACTCAGGTCTTATTTTCAGTCGCCCAGAGGACAAACATCTTAGGCTTCTACCGCTGCATCTTCTACGAGCCATCAAGCAAGGAGTCCAACATTATAGTGGCATTTGGAACTTCTTTTCTATCAACGACTTCCCCGTCCAAGCAGAAGAAGGAAGTAGAAATAACGCCTTTATCGTCTTGCGCGCCATGGAGCTGCTCAACATATTCGGATACATAAGGCATTTCCAGGGCCAAAACTTCTACCAGCTCAGAGGCATATATGCACTACTGTTGATCAAAGACATGCACTATTTCCAAGACATAGGGGTACCAGAGAGGCTACTGGACAGTAATCAAGTAGACGAATCTTCGCAACCCAGCAGTACTCTAGAGAAAGAATCTGAGATAGAAGCAGACATCTACGAGGAAGGCAAGTGGTTAGAAATCCTGCAGGAAGTACACAGAATCGAAGACCCCGCTTTGCTTGAAACATCAGAAGAAATGATCAACAACTTCGACCGTTTCTCGTGCTCTACACTCACGCAGGAGCAGGTCAATGAAGTTATTTTGAAGTTAGCTGACTCTACCCTGGCAGATGTTATCTACGAGGCAGGCAGTGTCATAGTCCCGGTTGACAACTTGAGGGACATGGTAAAAGAAGGAGGATGTTTGGCGATATCTGTGGCAGCCGCCTACATCCAGACACTACAGAAGAAGTTTGAACACACATACATAGATCATCCAATGTTGTTCAACGACATCTGCCTTGCCAATGAATCAGGAGCGAAGCAATCATTTTTGGCAGAGTTGCAGCGTAGGGTTCCACGTGCAATATTCCTACCCATCCTGCACTACAACCACTAGATGCTCCTGACGATGTACACTCGCCAACAAGCAGGAATCTTATACAACGTCTCAAACAACAACGGAGATCATCTAGTGCAGTGTACATTGACGATGTTGACCTCACTCGAGCGCTTAGTATGAAAATACTACAACGAGGTGGTGGTGCTGATACAACCATTCCTAGAGATGGCAACGAGAAAATGACACAAGCTCTAGTTCTGCCACCGCAATCCACAACAAATTCCTTTATCCAACGACTGCGACATCTTTGTGCTGGAATGGATATCGAATGAAGAGACACCTGACCAGCTCCACCACATCGACTACCACAGCAAATGATGAGAATATGTGTGGGAGCTTCTATCTGGAAAAGGCACGCTCACCGGCTTACCCTCACTGAGTTAACATTACCCTACCTTATCTACTTCACAACTATGGAACATAGTGTGGAGCAAGTTTGGGGGGGGGTACCATGTACCAGTGAGGGAGGTATTAAAAAAAATTCTTCAAACTTCACCACTTTTTGTTCTTTTTTTATAACATGTGTACATATACATATACATGCTCATACAAAAATTTCGCTAAAAAATTTGCTTATTTTGTACAAAAACACTGTATAGTAAAAACATGATGCGACTTCTTGCCAAGTTGTTTTCAACGTGTCCAAAGAGGTACAGGTTTTGTTACGTCTTTTTGAAAATGCAGCCTCAAACAACAAAAGACTACAACTTTCCACGCCAATTTTTTTTCGAAAAATAATCTTGCAACAGCTAAGAGACGTGTATGCAGAAGGAAAAAGCTGCCCAAACAGCAAAAAATTTCTCTTGTTTTCCCTTACCCAACAAAAATCCCAAAAAGAGAGAATAGCCTTATGAGAGTGAATAAAAGCATGAGAGTTGTGCCAAATGAAAAAAAAATTACACACTTGTGCTCCAAAAGTACCCATCTTTAGGTATGGTAGATTCATGGCATGGTACGTAGGATGTGAAATCACTGCTCTAAAGCCAACTGGCTTGGACTGCAAGGACCACTCGCTCACTAACGGACCCATACCTGGATGGACTGATGGGAAACAAAAAACACCCAAAAAGCCTTAAGCCTACCCAAACACACAACATTCTGTTTACAAAAGCTGTTTGGTGTGAAAGCTAACTTCGAAATCATGCACCCAAGTCTCGCCGAAGTTGTAGAGAATTTTTTTGCTTAAATAAGGTAGGAAATGCAAAGTGTATTGTTCGTGGTCGGGCAATATTTTCTTTAAAGACATCTCAATACTCTCTCAAACCCATGGTTTGAAAACTATATTGGTTAAGAAGAAACATCACAAACAAAATTTTAAAGATTGATTGAGGACAATCAAAATGCTAAGTTTGGGAGAGTTGATAACACCAAATTTTGTGATGTTTTTGGCCCTTATTTTGTTGTCAAATCTCCCCTTTAAACTGTTTTCCTCTCCTTTTTGTCATGTTTTTGAATAAACAGCCCACACTACGCTCTTAACTCAAATTTATCATCTTTTGTAGAGTTTTCCTCATTTTTCGACTCATTTATCAGCAAAAAGGCCCGTCTCGGCCCATAAACGTGTTCTACCTGCATCGGCCCTCCTACCAGCCAGCCGACGCACTCGCTGCCCGACATATGGCAGCATGATACACTGCCGTGTGACACAGGGGTGCCGCGCAAGGAGGATCTGACGGGTGATACACCACTTATCCGATAGGGAGCTGTACTCGCCATGACTACCGAAGCATGTCGCGCGATACAAGCCATCCACCGGCAGACGCCCACTCGTCATGACACCCGACACGCTTACAACCTGAAAGAGGAATTTGTATTGTAACACAACTTTCATGCTGTAGCTCCATTGAGCAGGTGTAATCACCCTAGTAAGTTTTGATGAATGCTATACTTAACAGATATTGTACAAATTTGACTAACATTGGGACCTAATTGTTATAAAATGGTTTTTCACATCTATTTACATATTCTAAATGCTAATATTTGTATAATAAGGATATGTTGAAAACATGGCGTGTTTTGTTTTCAAAGTAAACATTTAACTTACAAATTCTCCTTTTCTAAGGTTTTTGTGGATTTACAATTTTCAATAATTTAATCAAAGATATGAGGAAAAGAAAGAGAGAAAATCCCAAAATATATGAATTACTAAAGGTAATGGGTAATTAATAATTTACCTGTGGAATTATGTGATTGTTTTTAGAAAAGTGGTGTTGAAGGCCATGAATTGTTTGGTTTTGTTTCTGCATTGGTTTTATAGGAATCATAATCCAAATAAGAGATATGGAAAAGTTACAATGTGAAAAGAATTGATTTGATACCTTAAATAATAAGATAAATAGGGAGACGTAGAGACTATGAAAAACACCTTTAAATTGAATATTTTGGTCTCCAATCTCTCCAACATCTAGATAAAAGTATTTAAGACTTTCCTTTAAAATTTTCATATTGAAAAATAAAAGGAGAGAGAGATATGAATTTTTTAGAAATCCTAAAGTGAATGGATTATGGGAAATATACATTAAATGTCATGATTGATTTGGGAATAAAATAAGTCACTTACTTTTTTGCATGGCATGACGACCACTGGATTTGGATCTGATGATGACTAAGTCATCATCTACCTCAAGCAAAATAGTAAGCTGAATGTTTTTTTCTCTCTTATCTCCTTCATTAATGATTGAGAAATTATGGAAACTTGTCCATTGGATTCATTAGATCAATGTGAATCAACCTAGCCTAGGTTTTTCCTAACTTGAAGAACCCTATGAGTTTTTCCCAATTCATAAACCTGATGGATGACCCTTGACCGACCTAAATAACGCGTCCTAAATTTGGAAGCGGATTTGAAGTAGTCAGACTTTTACATTTATAACTCGAAACCTTCTAGGCCAACGCAACTTTGTTTACAGGGTCGAAGTAGATATATAGGGTCGAACACAAGGATAAGGGTGGTAGTGTTGAGAACACGTAATTGACATGCTAAACTCCGATAAGGGTAAAGAGATGGTAAAATTCCATAAGGGAACAACATGATAAGACCGATAAAACAAAAGAAAACTATCTCCAACTGGAGCTACAAGGAAGATTAAGGTTTTTAGAATTTTATCAGTTTTCAGTGGTTTTCACGTAACAGAAATAGAGAGATAAAACTAATGCTAAAGCAAGGTACGAAGGAGATAACTACGATAAAACAAGCGGCAGCAGAAACATCTTGTACCCCTCCTCTCGAAGCGAGTACCTCTAACCAAGCACCAACACCCCTCTCGAGGTTGCTGGGCTTAAGTTAGAGTGGAAAGGTTACTAAAGCAACTCCGATTCCGGGCACTCTCGTACTCCCGAAGTGGACCAAACACTAGAGCCGCAACACCTCGCTCGAGGATGTTGCAATGGGAAAACACGATTTAGTAGCTAATCGAAGCGCGATCCAAGCATACAAGCTAGAGTTCAGATGTTAAACGTAGCAATCATCCAACAAAGGTACCAAACATAAAGAAGCAGATAATTAAACTCTTCTATTTCCATAAATGAATAAGAGTCAGATTACATTGCATAAGTAAAAGAAGTAAATGACTGAAGTAATAAAGATAAATGTCGCCTTCTTGATATAGAAGGACGACAGACTACAACAGACTCTCCAGCCAGATACCGGGCAGGAGCCTTTCCCGATACAACCATGTCGGGTGGCACCCTCTCGGGTGGCATGCTTATGACGGGCAGATTGTATCGTGCAAGGCGCCCTAACCCGATACGCTCATGTCGGATGGTACCCCCTCGGGCGACACGCCGTGATAGGCGACGCGTATCGGGGTTCGATATCGTGTCGGCTTAGAGTGTCACTTGAAGAGTCGGTCACTTGTATCAGATATTCTTTTCGGCCGATATCAGCCTGTAGTGGTGCCTAGGACGACCCTAAGTGAACCATTCCCTCCCTCCCGTGATGGGGAAGTGCTCACCTAGAATCGCCCGGCACACCCTGAGGCACGATACACTAGCTTCAAGCTCTTTTCTCTCGTAGCTCTCGCAGGGTTCTGACTCGTCCCATCGGAGTCCTGCAGCTGCTATTTATAGGCAGCGGTTGGGGGAAGTTATGGTGCTCAGGATGCCACGTGTCCTTCATCAGCTCTTATTATCGTGGAGTCGGGGATGGCCGATATCAGTGTCGCCCGGCACAAGGGTGTCAGTTTTCGGTCATCGTGACGAGTGGCGCCTGTCGGTGGGTGGCTTATATCACACGACACACTTAAGTTGTCGTGGTGAGCCCGACTCCCTGTGGGTAATAGGCGTATCGCCCGTTAGTCCTTCTTGCGCGGCATCCTCATGTCAAAAGGGGAGAAAACTCTGCAAAAGATGATAATTTTGGGTTAAGAGTGTAGCGTCGCCTGTTTATGCAAAAACATATATAAAAAGAGAGGAAAACAGTTTAAAAGGGAAGTTTTGATAACAAAATAAGGGTCCAAAACATCACAAAATTTGGTATTATCAACTCCCCCAAACTTAGCATTTTGATTGTCCTCAATCAATCTTTATACTTTGTTTTTGTGATGTTTCTTATTGACCGGTATAGTTTTCAGACCAAGGGTTTTGAGTGAGCATTGAGATGTCTTACTGACAATACAACCCGTCAATAGACAACAAACTTTATTTTCTCCTCCCTTATTTAAGCAAAAAATTTCTCTACAACTTCAACGAGACTTTGGGTGCATGATTTCAAAGTTAGCTTTCACACCAAACAGCCTTTTGGGAGCAGAAAGTTGTGTGTTGGGTAGGCTAAGGCTTTTTGGGTTTTCTTGTTTCCCATCAGTCCATCCAGGTAAGGGTCCATTAGCGGGCAAGTGGTCCCTGCAATCCAGGCCAGTTGGCTTTAGAGCAGTGATTTCACATCCTACGTACCACTGCCCCAGATCTTCCATGCCTAAAGATGGGTACTTTTAGAAAACAAGTGTGTATGTTTTTTTTTCATTTGGCACAACTCTCATGCTTTTATTCACTCTCATAAGGATATTCTCTCTTTTGGTCTTTTTGTTAGGTAAGGGAAAAACAAGAGGAATTTTTGTTGCTGTTTGGGCAGCTTTTTCCTTCTGCATACACATCTCTTAGCTGTCGTGAGATTATTTTTTGAAATTTTTGGCGTGAAAAGTTGTAGTCTTTTGTCGCTAGGGGCTGTATTATCAGAAAGGCATAACAAAACTTGCATCTCCTTAGGCACATAGAAAATAAACTGGCAAGAAGACGTACCTGATTTTTACTATATTGTGTCTTTGTATATATGCATGGAGATAAAATAAGCAACATTTTTCAAAATTTTTGTATATATGTACATATGATATAGAAGAAGAACAGAAGGGTGAGGCTTGAAAATTTTTCAAAATTTTATACCTCCCTCACTGGTACATGGTACCCCCCCAAACTTTCTCCACACTCTTTCCCAGAGTTGTGAAGTAGATAAGGTAGGGTAATGTTACCCTAGTGAGGGTTAGACAGTGAGCGCACCTGTGCCAGATAGAAGCTCCCACAAGTATTCTCCTCATTTGCTGTGGTATTCGATGTGGTGGAGCTGGTCAGGCGTCACTTCATTCGATATCCATTCCAGCATGAAGATGTCGTAGTCATTGGATAAGGGAATCTGTTGTGGACTGCGGTGGCAGAACTGAAGCTCGTGCCATTTGCTTGCTGCTGTGTCTAGGAATGGTTGTATCAGCGCTGCCACATCGTCATATTATTTTCGTACTAAGCACTCGAGGGAGGTCAACACTGCCTATGTACACTGCACTGGATGATCTTTGTTGCTTTCCGAGCTGTTGTAAAAGATTCCTGCTCGTTGGTGAGTGTGCATCATCATGATCGTCCAGTGGTTGTAATGTAGGATGGGTAGGAAGATGGTGCGTGGAACCTTGTGCTCCAACTCTGCCAGAAATGATTGCTTTGCTCCTGTTTCATCGGCAAGGCAGATGTCATTGAACATCATTGGATGAGCTATGTATGCGTGTTCGAACTTTGGCTGTAGTGTTTGGATGTAGGCGGCCACCACAGATACTATCAAGCATCCACCATCTTTGACCATGTCCCTTAAATCATCAACCGGGACTATGACATTTCCTGCCTCGTAGATGACATCCGCCGGGGTTCAATCAGCTAATTTCAGAAGTATTTCGTCGACCTGCTCCTGCATGAGAGTAGCGCACGAGAAGCTGTCAAAATTGATGATCAGTCCTTCTGTAGTTTCAGACGAAGCAGGGTCTTCAAAGCCGTGCACTTTCCGTAGGATCTCGAACTGCTTGCCTGCCCCGTAGGTGTCAGTCTCCATCTCAGCTTCCTTCTCAGGAGTGTTGCTGGGTTGTGAAGATGTGTCTTCTAGGTCACTGCCCAGCAACCTCTCTGGTATGCCTGCGTCTAGGAAATAGCGCTTGTCCTTGATCACCAACAATGCATATATGCTTCTGAGCTGGTAGAAGTTTTGGCTCTGGAGTTGTCTTAAGTATTCGAAGACATGTATCATCTCCATGGCTCGCAGGACTATAAAGGCACTGTTTCCACTTCGCTCTTCCTCTTGGATGAGGAAGTCCCTCAGTGTGAAGAAATTCCAAACACCGTCGTGACGTTGGGTTCCACTCTTAATAACACAGTGGAGGCACAGCGAGAGTAGCCTCAGAAGTTTGTCTTCGGGGTGTACGAAAGTGTTACCTGTGCGCGTGACCTCTTTGTTGCAGCAGCTGAGTAGTTGAACATCGCGACTGCGGAGGTCAGCAACGCACAAGAACCAATTCTTTCGATGTTTGTATGGGGCCAGCACCAGGTTTGGGTTGTGCTCTTTAATGTGCTTCAACATACTGGCCACCTGTGTAGATTCATACAAAACCCTCATCAGTTTTCTTGCCAAGGCCGGTGTGGCATTGTAGATCATCTGTCGGCCTATCCTAACGCATGCGTTTTCTATCACGGTGCCTTGTAGTACCCTGAACAACTTTTTTCCAACGACGGTTGGGGAGCGGAAAATGCTTCTTAGCGGTCCCCATTGCACTAAAAAATAGCTGTCACTCCAGATGACTTCTTCTTCGTCAGCCTGCGACCTCAAGAACTTATTCAACAACTTCTAGTCCCTGATCGTCAGGTATCCGATGGCTCTCCTATCGAAGTCTACCATCTCGAAGGAAGGTATCTCCGACAGCGCATAGAATGCATCTGCCGTCAAGCTTTTTCCTCTGGGGGGGTGTCTTTGGTTGGCAGCGCAGATGTCCCCCTCTTCTCCCTCCGATTCATCAGAAGAATCCTCCCCAATGCTGACAAATTTGTCATTGTCCTTGACTTTGTTTAGGGAGGTGGAGGGAGCGAAGTCTTCAATTCCTCGGGAGCTCTCATCTCCTACTGGAGATCCTATGGCAGACTTACGCGTCGTCTCTTTTTCGGGCGTTGTAGAGGGCCCACTGGAGGAGGAAGACGACGATGATCCCGATGAGGCTGCCGACGAGGGGGGTGGAGAGCCGGATCCAGGAGGTGACATAGACCTTCTCGACTGCCTTGGACATGGATGGTCGTCCCCCCTGTTTAGCCTTTCCTCGATAGCGTCGTGGCACTAGAGGGCCTGCTGATGCATTGCATTGAATACCTCTAGTTGGTCAGGAAGTCCAACTAGAGTCAGCAGTGCCTGCTCCTGGTCATTCAGCCTATGTTGGAAAAAAGAGAACTTGCGGGTTAGAGAAGTAAATGTAGCTAAGTGGCTTTCTGTTACCTCCCGTAAGTAGTCGAATTCATGCCCCATTATTTTTCTGAGCGATGGAGGGACTCCTGCAGATATCTCTCTCATCCCCTCGATACCTCCCTCGTGTGAGGGTCTACCTGACGAGGTAGAACCTATCTCGATCGTCCGCGAGGCAGATGTTGGTGGGCGAGGCATCTTCTTTTTAGCAGCTGCTTCTGCCTTGCCTTCTTGTCGTGGCGGAGAAGGTCGTGTTGTGGGCGGATGCTGCTCCACCTTTTCATCATTGGTGATCTCATCAACAACTACTATAGGAGATACCGGTGTTGGTGTTGGCATTAGCAGTGCAGCTCTGAGCTCCATCTCGAGGATCTCGGCAAACACCCTATTATCGGCATCCGGCTGTACTTCTTCTTCTGCCTCTAAAGGCACCACCAGAGCTTCGGGGGCTGTGGCCGTCTCTCTCGCAACATCTCCCATAGTTGTCTCGGAGACCTCAACGATTGTCAGTTCTTCTCCAGCCACGATAGGTGTTGCCGTTATTGTGGATGGTATAGTATGCTCTGGGGCAGTGGGCTGCTCGGTAGGGGCTGTATAAGATTTGTCCTACCGAGCGTCAAGAGGGATTGGCTCCCCTCTTGCAGCTGCCCTTTCTTGTATTCTAGTGGTGGCGGCGTAGGCTACGTCTACCGCCACAACTTCTATTTCTTCTGCGGTGAAGATCAACTTTTCTGCGTCATAGGTGGCATAGCAAGGGAGTGGGAGGAGGGTATTTGTCCTTGCAAACTTATAGAAATAGCACCTATCCTCCTTCTTTATAATGCTGGCCCTCATGAGGTACTTGAGGTCGATCAGCTCATCGCCCCTCATCCTCGACAGACTGCGCGGTTCCCGTGGGTACCCAAGCCCAACCGCGATCAGGTTGACGATACCACCCATGCAATATTCCTTGGTGGCATCCTTTATGGGGTGCAACCTGTTCAGCAAAAACCGCCCAAGGTTGATCACTCTTCCCTCCATCATGTGCCACATGACGTGGAGTTCTTCAGTGTAAATGTTGATGGATTCATTCTTGCTAAATAGCAGGCACGCCACCGCCTTGTGCACTATCCTCCAAAAACATGATTGCACTGCCGCCACCTTGCTTCCCGGCTTAAACGAAGACCCGTCAGTCAGCCTATTCCAGAGCTCCACGGGGTTGAACCCGTCACCTTTGGTGATTCTTTCACCGTTATTCATCAGATTCTTCTCCTCCTCGGTGGAAGGGAAGATCTCGTTTAGCAGCTTCTCGGAGATGGCGTGCTCCGAGTTGTACAACCGTGCTTGTAGTCTATCTGCTCCGCCGTATTCTTCTTTTTCCGCTGTAGTATTCTTTACTCGGCGGAGAGACGACATGAACTCCCTCATGAGTTTGGTGTAGGAGGCCAATCGGTTGAGGCAGATCGTCCTCAGCCCTGCCGCGGCGAGAACGTTCTCTAATCATTCAAAGATACCCAGCTGAATGAAAGAAGACTAGTGGCAGAACTTGCTCGGCCTGTAGAGCTTGGTCACTAGTTCTGCATAACGACATCTGTGCTCTTCATCTCTCGGCACGAACCTTCCTGGTGTGTGATCCTGGGGTTCTGCCACCGCTGTTGGTGCTATGGTTGGAGCCGCCACTTCTCCTGTCCTTGTCCTCTTTTCTGCTGTTGATGGCCCAGCCGCCTCAGGGTTTGGGCATTTCTGCCCGACAGTTGTCGCTTCAGCTGCGGCTTCTGTGTTGATTCTTCTACTGTGCTCGTCAACTCAAACAACGGTCTGCTTGGTACAGGCGATTTCTGTCAGCATTAAATAAATTCATTGATCAATTAAACATGCCGACGTTAAGGTAAGCAGAACTAAAAATTGATACCAGCTTTTAAAAAGGAAAATGAAATGCACTATAAGATTTGGCCACTGTATCGGTCGATACAAAGCTTTCAAAGATGTAGGCTCGTGCCCGATACGAATTTTGGGTATTGTCCGTCACGTCGAAAGAACACCTAAGGCGATAAAGAAAAAGCCGACACGGCGAGAGCTGCGCGTCAAGCTCGTCCCTCGACATGGGTGTCTCGGGTGATACAATTGCGAGAAACAAAATGCTCGATAGGGTTCTCCTGAAAGAAAAAGCAATGTGTCGTCCGATATGATAAGGCGTGTTGGGTGAGCGTGTGCTAAAGGTGTGTTGTGTGATGCATGTGTCAGGCGATACAATAAGGGGTAACCCCGATACGATGCCCGTGATAAGAAACAGTATCGGGCAAGCATGGACGACAGGGTTGTCGGACCATACCTTTTCTTTCTTAAGTGTCCTGCACGGTACGAGAGCAGAAGAGGGTTGCGCGACACGGGAGCAAAAGAAAGGCATTATTGCACGATACGGGTAGCTAGAACAGTAAAATGCAGTTGCCTGACACGGTAAAGCTTCGTACTATATATAGCGATCTAAACCGGGATAAAATAGGCTATTCCTGAGCTGGGCACGTTCGGCACGCCGATTGAGATGCCGCCTGATACAAACCTTCAGAGCAAAAATCAAGGAGAAAAACTACGGGAAAAAGCGGTCGATGAGTAAAACATAATTGGACTAAGGTTAAGATCTTGGCCTCAGATGGTATTACCCATTCCGGTCTATAAAACTGAGCGGTGGCCCGTAAAACAGAAGAGTTAGCGCATGTGGCACATGCACTGACTTGGGCCTTGTTACAGTCCATAATGTCTGTAATGTTTGTTTTGCAGGAAAGTAAATTGCATCCTATTCTAGGAAAGAAAAGAAAACTCGGTCTGGCTCCCGAGAAGCGTTGTAGTTTTCATCTCCAGCTCGACATCTTCTAGCTTCTTCACTCCTTAATCTCTGGCATCTTCCTCTCGTGCAACTCGATCCCCGTTTTTCTCGATTACTGCCCTGCCTTCTTTGTTGTTTAGGTATTGGAAGAAATTTTGCCTGAGCGATTCTTTATTAACTCGGCCATTTGAGCTAATTGTTGATCAATCTGGCATTGATGCGTCTGCATATCCGCTATTTGGACCTGAAATGCGTTCAAAACACCTGAATTCGATAGCGCACTCTGTGCTAGCTGGTTATTTATTGTGTCCTGCCTTTTTACGAAATCAAACAGTTGCCCAACCACATCTGATTGGCTACAAACCTTATCCTGCTCCTTGGTCGATCCTTGGTACTTGACTTGACCCTGGAAGTTTCCCTTGCTCATTTGGAAGGGGGTGTTTTTAGTGTACTGACATGGCCCTCCCCTCTTTTTGAATGCTTGGGGTGGCTTAGAGGAGCTATGCAGCCTATGTGAGTTCTCAGCCGCATCCTTGTTGCCATAGCTGAAACCAGGGTGGTCTGGCCTTTTAAAATTTACAAAAGAGACATTTTCAGTCTCTTCGGCCTCAGATTCACTATCGCTTGACGTGCCTGGTTGGGTGTAGATGCAATTATCTACCCCATGGCCTCCTTTTCCACATTTTACGCACTTCATCACTTTTTCAACCTACTTCTTACCTATTCCGCTAGATTCCTTTAGCTGCTTGACATCCGTAGCTATCCTCTAGAACTGAGAAGTAATAGCCTCCAGAGCCTTGGATTCAGAAGAAGGCCCCTCACTAACCTTCTTAGCCTGCCCTCTGTCAGATCTATCATAATCAGTGTCGGTTTGCAGCTCGGCCATGTTTTTGATGATCCTTTCAGACCTGCTCAGCTTTTTCCCTAGGAAGTCACTTCCTACTGCAGCATTTAGTGAAACCCTTTCGTCGGGAGTAAGACCATTATAGAAGGTGGTGATTAGAAAACCTTTCTTGTATTTGTGGTGAGGGCAGTCCCTCTGATATTCCTGGTATCTCTCCCAGGCGTCGTGGAGGTTCTCGTTAGGACTTTGCATGAAGGAAGTTATCCTTTGTCTGTTCCTTACTGTCTTCTCAGTCAGATAGAATTTGTTCACGAAAGCGTCTGCCAGTGCACCCCATCCATTTAGAGCTTTGTGGGGAAGTCCCAGATACCACGATAGAGCCTTATCTCCCAAAGAGAAGATTAATCCCTTGCATTAGATGACCTCCTAGGTGACACCTCACATCTTAATGGTGTCGCAAATATTCTTGAAAGCATCCAGGTGATGATAGGGGTTGTCGTTCTTGGAGCTCCCCCTAAAGCTTTTATTTTGGATCATGGAGATTACAGATGGCTTGAGCTCAAAATTGGTGGCGTTGAATCACGGAATAATGACAGGGCACCAGGAATTGTTAGCCTTTGTGGAAGCTAACTCCCTCAGAGTTTTATCTTCTTCTTCCGAATCATCACTGTCACTGCCTTCCTGGCGTCATTCCTAATTACTGTGATTTCTCCTGTGCCTTTGGGGGTGGCGACGTCTGTCACGGTGACAGTCTTCCTCGAACTGATCCATTACTGGATCTTCAAGTTGATCATCGTTGTCGTATCGGTCGTTGACCTCAGGAGGAGGTGAATCAGGCCTAGCTCTCCCCTGGCGTTCTCCTGCAGAATGAGGTGGCTCAACGCGAGGCGGCATGACGGGTGGTGTTGGTGCTCAGTCGGATGGGATGCCTTTCTTCTGAGTAGCTGAAATAGCACAAAAAATATGTTATTAATAATTCGAGTTATTCATTTTTAAGCAAAGAATAATACCAATGAAACAGAAAGAAAAAGAGAGTGATGTCAATCTTATTTCTAAGCTCGAGGCACGGGAGCGTAGTTGGTGGATTCAGGTTCGTCAACAGTACCGTTTTGCCTTGTCCCCGGCAACGGTGGCAAAAAGTTGACTGGCCTAAATCGCGCATCCTAAAATTGGAGGCGGATTTGAAGTAGTTAGACTTTTACATTTAGAACTCGAAACCTTCTAGGCCCCCATAACTTTGTTTACAGGGTCGAAGTAGATATACGTGGTCGAACATAGGGACAAGGGTGGTAGTGTTGAGAACACGGAATCGACACGCTACACTCCGATAAGGGTAAAGAGATGGTAAAATTCCACAACGGAACAACAAGATAAGACCGATAAAACAAGAGAAAACTATCTCCAACTGGAGCTACAAGGAAGATTATGGTTTTTAGCATTTTATCACTTTTTAGGGGTTTTCACGCAACAGAAACAGAGAGATAAAACTAATGCTAAAGCAAGGTACGAAGGAGATAACTACGGTAAAACAAGCGGCAATAGAAACATCCTGTACCCCTCCTCTCGAAGCGAGTACCTCTAACCAAGCATCAACACCCCTCTCGAGGTTGCTGGGATTAAGTTAGAGTGGAAAGGTTACTAAAGCAACTTTGATTCTGGGCACTCTCGTACTCCGGAAGCGGACCAAACACTAGAGCCGCAACACCTCTCCCGAGGATGTTGCAATGGGAAAACACGATTCGGTAGCTAATTGAAGCGCGATCCAAGCATACAAGCTAGAGTTCAAATGTTAAACGTAGCAATCATCCAACAAAGGTACCAAACATAAAGCAACAGATAATTAAACTCTTCTATTTCCATAAACGAATAAGAGTCAGATTACATCGCATAAGTAAAAGAAGTAAATGACTGAAGTAATAAAGATAAATGTCCCCTTCTTGATATAGAAGGACGACAGACTACAACGGACTCTCCAGCCCGATACCGGGAAGGAGCCTTGCCCGATACAACCATGTCAGGTGGCACCCTCTTGGGTGGCACGCTTATGACGGGCGGATTGTATCGTGCAAGGCGCCCTAACCCGATACGCTCATGACCGACACACCGTGATAGGCGATGCATATCGGGGTTCGGTATCGTGTCGGGCTTAGAGTGTTGCTTGAAGAGTCGGTCACTTGTATCAGATATCCTCGTTGGCCGATATCGGCCTGTAGTGGTGCTCGGGATGACCCTAAGTGAACCATTCCCTCCCTCCCGGGATGGGGAAGTGCCCACCTAGAATTGCCCGACACACCCTGAGGCACGATACGTTAGCTTCAAGCTCTTTTCTCTCGTAGCTCTCGTAGGGTTCCGACCCATCCCATCGGAGTCCTGTAGCTGCTATTTATAGGTAGTGGTTGGGGGAAGTTATGGTGCTCAGGACGCCACATGTCCTTCATCAGCTATTATTATCGTGGAGTCAGGGATGGCCGATATCAATGTCTCCCGACACAAGGGTGTCGGCTGTCGGTCATCGTGACGAGTGGTGCCTGCCGGTGGGTGGCCTATATCGCGCGACACACTTAAGTTGTCGTGGCGAGCCCGGATCCCCGTCGGGTAATAGGCGTATCGCCCGTTAGTCCTTCTTGTGCGGCATCCTCATGTCGCACGTCGGTGTGTCGCGCCACCCTGCCGGGCAGTGGGCGTATCGGCCAGCTAGTATGAAGGCTGATGTAGGTGGAAAACGTTTGTGGGCCGGGACGGGCCTTATTGCTGATAAATGGGTCAAAAGGGGAGAAAACTCTGCAAAATATGATAATTTTGGGTTAAGAGTGTAGCGTGGCCTGTTTATGCAAAACATATATAAAAAGAGAGGAAAATAGTTTAAAAGGGCAGTTTTGATAACAAAATAAGGGTCCAAAATATCACAAAATTTGGTGTTATCAACCCTGCTTCCATAGCCAAGGGTATATATAGGTCTATGACTCTCCTATGAAACAACAAATTGGCTCGTGGCACTCTTCTCAACTTTGCACTCCTCTCCCTGCCCTCAATTCATATCTTAAACCCATACTTCACCTCTATTTCTCTCGACTACCTCATTGGGTTTTAGCAACGTCATCCTCATGACATCGACCATCTCCAGGGAAATTGGACCCCTCCATGAACTTGTCGAGGTGAGACAAAGGTCGTGGTATCCTCACTCAATGCTTAAGAGGATAGTATCTTGGAGTCAACCCATCAGTTGACCAACTACTCCAGTGAGAAGAGGCAATCCCAAGGTTGAATATAAGCCTCAATGAAAAGACCAAACCTCCCTCAACTCCTCTTCATACAGACAAGGGCTCTTCGATCCTTTTTCCCCTCTTTCTCTCCGGGCTAGCGAAGATGCACACAACCTCAGACCGCCAAGTTGGCGTGAGCCCATTGCAGCCCAACCTAGTTTGGAATGTCGAGACTCATTTTACTACCTAGGTGGTGTCTTGTGATTTGCCAAAATCAATTAATCTTGTAAAAATCAGAGTAATTCATAGTAAAGTCCAATCATAACAATTTATATGTGGAAATTGATATGAAAAATGCAAGGATTCCAATAAAATAGTTTCAAGGCCTAGATCTACTTTGAATTCTAAAAGTTCCTAAAGTTTCTAACTTTAATATGTTTAAAAGATAAAAGCCTTAATTTCTTGGCTTTAATGATCATAATATGTTTAATTGACATTTATGGATAACGTTTAGTAGTTTTGGATAAAAATGACACCTTTGACCGAATTTGAGATTACTAAAACATATAACATTAAAATTAGGGTTCTTGAATTAAAAGAGCATTAAATGTGACAATTAGGGTTTGGAAAGCCAAAACCCAAAGAAATCCAAATTTGACCCCCAAAACCCTAATTTGGAACCCAAGTCAGTCTTAATGATACATTTTGAATAAAATAGTAATACTTTGGTGTTATGCATTAATTTCAAGGTGATTCCTTGCTTAATCTTAGACTACACTTATTTCTTGGACTTTGTGTTACATTTGAGAAATTCATGTGGTTATGCTGATGACTAATCACCTGAACTGACTTCCATGTTTTCTTAGAGTATTTCCGATTAGATTGCAATTAAATTATTGCATGTTTATATGCATCCTGCAATCTATAAAGTTGCTACAGACATCATTTATTATTATAGTAACCTACTCAAACCCTATATAGATCTTGAGTGAGTTAAACTGGAAGCGATGATTAATGTCATCATGGGGATGATAAGTGATCATGCCACAAATAGAAGGTCACCTCAGGGCAAGCCCAGAAAGGAAGGCCTATATACGAAACCAAGACTAAGAGAGGGAAGGTTATGAAATATCCACTACATGTATGAAAACCCTTAGAGAGGGTTCCCCATAAAGAGGCTCCCCTAAAGAGAGGAAACACCATTGAGAAAAGGGGATAAAGGGTGTGAGGTTAAAACAAAAAATGCGTATTCAATTTGTTAATCATAATTGTTGATATGTATGATTATGTTCTTACACCTATATGTGAATATGTTATTTCCTACACAGACCAACATAACTTGTTATGTTGATCATTGTTTTATTTTATGACATTTTAGGTTAAACTGTCATTATTATCCAAAATGGACATCCATTGAAGAAGGCACCAAAAGGAAAGATGCTTAAAGTCATCATGGAGAATTGAGTTAGATAGTTTTTAGTTCATGTTGCACATAATAGATTCCCCTATAATGTAAATCCTTTATTAATATTTTATATTTCATAGTGTATCAAACTCTTTTCCATGCAATGTAATTTATCATTATTTTTAGTTAATTGTTAAACCTCGACCTTGTAATATGATAATGACCCTTGCCATCTCAATCCACCTTAATTGGGGATAACAAGGGGATGGGGGTCGTTACATTTGGTATCAGAGCCAGGTTTACCATTTAACCTTTAATAATTATTAAATTTTAAAAATTCTATAGTGCCCATGGGAATTATTAGAGTACTCTCTAAAGGCAATGGTGTCTAGAAGGGACCATGACCCTGAGGCTCGTATAACTTTCCTCTACACTACTAGTCAGCTTTCAAGGACTCCCGGGCCCAAGCATCCTGCCTGGACAAAGTTGTAGGATTTTACTTGAAATGAAATACCTTTAGGTTTTCTTCTCATCTTTTTTAATCCATTCTCTACCCCTGTACTTCACTTACAAAAACCCATAGGGACCAGACAAATGCTTCCTCTACCATTTTGAGTTTAGGGTCATAAAGGAAAATGGTTCAAATACTAGGGATAAATTCATCCTCCACTTAAAACTAAAATCCATGTAAACAAGATGTCATGGACACAATTTTTATCCTACTTTAAATGTCCTAAATAATAAAAAAATGACTTTTATAAAGTTATTTATGTGAACCAGCATGGCCTGTACTAAGACTACTGCTATCCTCAGCAACACATCCATGAAGTATCCAGAGGGGAAGCCCTCCCGCAAGAAGAGGATGTCCTACAAGAATAAAAGGATGTCCATGGAGGGTGACTCTTTGAAGAAGAGGAATAGGGAAGGTGAGGCCTTTGCTAAGAGAGTCCATGAGCATGAGGGTGTCCCCTTTGACATGGTGAACCCTGAAGAGGGCCCTAACCCTGAAGGTGAGCCTATGATGAAAGATAATCCCAAACATGCTACTGACTCGACACCGACAGTAGGGCAAGTAGATGTTCATACCCCTGATGCACTCTAGATGGAGAAAAATAATAAGCTCATGGAGGCTATTAGTGCCCTTTCACTCAAAGATGTTATTATAGATTAGAATGGTGAATCTCTACCTGTACGCCCTCGTATGGGAGCCACCATCCTGGATTATGTCAAGTTGAATATAGAGAAATTCTGAGGTGAAGACAAAACTGAGGTAGTTGATAAGGACGATGCCTGGATTCTGGCCATGGAAATTCACTTTCACATTCTAGAGGTGAAACCAAACAAAAAGAATCTCTTTGCCACTCACCTTCTTGAAGGAGCAACATAATTATGATAGGAAAATCATATCATGGGAAAATATTTTAATGAGCAATCGATGTCCTAGATGGACTTTCATGCTATCTTCTTTGTAAGATTCATACTCACCTCTACCAAGAAAGAGAAGGAAAATCAATTCACACTCCTTTATCAAGGTAACATGTAAGTGGAAGACTTCGCTCAGGAATTCCATCTCCTGGAGCAATTTTGATATATTTTGACTAAAGAGCACCAGATCGACCATTTTGTGGAGTGTCTGCACCCCCTTATAAAGCCTCATGTGATGGCGAGTAAGCCCACAAACTTCAATGAGGCCCTAAACTTCACCCTAGACATGGAAAAGACGGTCATGCCTGCACAAAACATGTGTAAAGGGTACTTAGAGTTCACTAAATGTACTTCTGCCACAAGGAATGATAACAAGAAGGGGAGAGGACATAACAATGGCAAAGGAAGGAATGGAAGAAAGGGAAAAACCCATAAGGAGAACTATTACCCTGTGTTCCATACCTAAGGAAAGAAGCACCCTGGTATGTGTTTCCATGAAAAGGTGTGATACTGATGGCAAAAAGAGGGACATATCTAGTCTAACTATCCCTTCCCTGACCCTTGAGATCCGAGACAAGTAGTATCCAACCAATGGTGGCTCAATAGTTTCTACAACACTGTAGGGAGGAATCCCTCCTGTAGTAGAGTGTAGACAAGCCTGAGTCTTCTCCATTGACAATGAATAAGTTCATGCCAATACCAACTATCTCATAGAAGGTAACCATGCATATATTTTTATTTTATATCCTTACCATGAAGTGTATAGTTTAACTATTATAAATATGATGTAGGCATGCTTGATATAATGGGGCATAATGTTAAAGATTTGTTTGACTCTTGTTCAACTAATACTTCCATCTCGAGAAATCTCGCAACTATGCCTTGTTTGGACTTCTAGGACTTAGGATATGCCTTAGAAGTCACTACCCCCAATGGTATGATCTTTTCATTCCTCCTTAAGACATAGGTCATACTTATTAAATATAGGAATAAAGAACTCCATACTGAGTTTATCATACTTGATATGAATGATTGTTATGACATTATAGGAATGAATTGTCTTTGTAACTATAATGAAAAATACATTGTAGGGAAAAGAAAATAAGAATAGAGAGACCAGGTCATGCACCCTTTACCATTAGAGGTAGGAAGGATATTTCTACCAACATGTATGTGTCAGATGTGAAAGAGGAACATATGGTAGCAAAAGATTGTCTAACATTTCTAGCTACAGTTACTGAGCCAGAGCTTAAGGTGCAGACCTCAGAGGGAACTAAGGTAGTCAGGGAGTATGCTGATGTGTTCCCAGATGATTTCCCTAACATACCTCTAGAGAGAGAAGTGGACTTCTCAATAGAGATAGCTCCTAGAAAAAACCTGATTTCCAGGGCACTTTACAAGATGGCTCCCTCCGAGTTGCTTGAGTTGAAGAAACGACTATACAAATTACTAGACCAGTGATTCATTTGACCCAACACATCCCCATGGGGAGTTCCAATACTCTTTGTAAAAAACAAGGATGGATAACTCTATATGTGCATCGACTATAGATTGATAAATTAGAATACCATTAAGAACTAGTATCCCCTACCCTATATAGATGACCTATTTGACCAGCTGAAAACCGCTCGTATCTTTTCAAAGTTTGACCTGAGATTTAGGTACAACCAGTTGTTTGTTAAGAGTGAGGTTATCCCAAAAACCATTATTCAAATTTGCCATGGCCACTATGAGTTGTTGATTATGCCTTTTTAGTTATCCAATTCTTCAAGGGTGTTTATAATCCTTATGAATATTGTGTTCCATCCCTTCCTTTATACCTTTGTCATAGTGCTTATAGATGACATCCTGGTTTATTCTAATGACATAGGATAACACTAGGAAAACCTATCTAAGGTTCTTGATATCCTGAGAAAGAAGAACTTTTATGAAAAATTCTCTAAGTTAGAGTTTTGGATAGATCAAATTATGTTTCTTGGGCACATTATGTATGGAGGAACCATTTTGGTGGACCCTACCATGGTAGCGACCATTTTAGAATGTCCAAACCCAAAGAACTCATACAAGATTAGCATCATCTTGTGATTGGCAGGGTATTACTGATGATTCATAAAGGATTTCTCAAATACCACTTTTCCCTTGACCAAGCTCACTCAGAAGGATGAGAAGTTTGTATTGTGTGAAGCATGATTCCTAAAGTTCAAGGAAAAGGTTACCTCTGACCTTGTCTTAATCATACCCTCACGTAATGAAGGCTTTATAATCTTTATAGACACATCAAATATGGGCTTGGGGCACACATTAGAGAAAGACCAGCATGTGGTTGCTTTTCCTTCTAGACATCTCAAGCCCAATGAGTTGGATTATCTAACCCATGATCTGGAACTTGTTGTAACTGTCTATGCCTTGAACATTTGATAACACTACTTGTATGGGGTACCTTCGACATACTCACTGTCAATAAGATCATAAAATACCAGTTGACATAGAAGGACCTGAAATGCAACAACAATGTTGGATGGAATATGTTACGACCCCACCTCCCGATAACCCCCAATTAAGGGAGATCCAGAGGTTGAGCCGCACCCATTAATCCCGGATCAAAGGTTCGACATATAACCATAAACAATTATTAAATTCTAACAGACTATACTGAAAAGCTGTAAGAAAATAAACTTTGCATACCTTTTGAAATTTTGGATCTCTATATTTCTATCCATGCCGATACTAATCTATCTAATCCTCCTTTGTACTTTAATTCTCTTTTAGTATCACAAGTGCCACTTTACTGTTTGTTCTTTTCATTGTACCTAAAACGCCGACAAACAAAACGTCGGTCAGCCGAAGCTGGTATGTGGGGGAGAAGCAGATAATTGTTCCACTAAGTTAACAACATAATCATTCAATTAATGATTTAACAAACAAGATTACGTTTTAAACCATATAACTCAATCCATACATATTCACAACTCTGGGCTGTCCCTGCAGTGGACATGGATATCATCTCTCTTTTAGGTATAGAGTCGCATGGCACTATCCGAGGATAGCCCAATCTCTAACTCTTTATGACTTGATGGTCCTACCTCCATGGTAGCCATGTACTAAGTCAACCATTGACCTGATGGACCTACCCAATGGGTAGCCATGTACTAGGTCATCCATAGACCTGATGGACCTACCCAATAGGTAGCCATATACTAGGTCTTCTCTAACCTGATGACCTACCATAGGTAGCCATGTACTAGGTTAGCTATTTCGCCACAGAGAGAACCAGGATCTGAGTTTATAGGTATACACATTAAGTGATAGTCATAGCCACATTATATTTGCAATATAAACATCCAAGCAGTTTAGTTGCATCCAAGCGATAAAACGTTCGGAAAACGCCGGGAAACCTAAACGGTTAACCATAAGTAACCACATACCTGACTTGCATATTATTCAACATATACTTCATGTGTATACAATCAAGTCAATCAACAGATCCAAGCAAGTAATTTCAATCATCACATAGTTCCTGAAATAAATATGTATTCTATTCATTACTCGCTTTATCAAGAATCTACTTTATTGACTTGGATTCACTTTCTATGATTTCTAATCCGCATTAAGTATTCATTAATACTCATTAGGGTTTCTTAGATTGATTTCTCAAACTTTATCCCTTTTAGGTTAACAAACCCTAAAATATCCTTTTTCCAAAATTTATGAACCTTAATTGCTCAACTATCCATTTTAATAATCTTTTATACCCAATTTGACTTAGGATCATCATATCCCTATTTATTTACAGATTTGGACAATTAAATCAATTAAAAGACATATTCTTTTACATTAGGGTTTTCAAGCTTATTAATGCATAATTATGCACAAAACCCTAACTTAAGCCAATTGTATAAAAACATCATCTTTTTAGACCCGATTTCCTTGTTATTGGGCCCAATAGCCAGTAAAGCCCACAAATCAAACAGCAAGGCTATTTTAAACGAAATCCAATTATTCAAAACAAATCACATCATTATTTGTTCAATTATCCTTAATATGAGAAATTGCATTTCTCATCAATTGAACCTGAAAATTGAGGTTATAACATCCTTCCCCTCTTATAGAAATTTTGTCCTCAAAATTTAGACAAGCAAACAAACAATTTGGGATAATACCTTTCCATGTCCATCATTGGCCCCTATGTGACTTTACCGTACTCATGGCGTATCCAAAGAACCTTTATCATCACATATTCTTTTCTCTGAGTTCTTTCATCCTGGTGTCTATAAACTACACAGGTGACTCAGGCCATGTCAGCCTCCCTTGAGGCTCACCCGGTTCATTGCTCAGCACATAGTCGGGGTACCTCACATAGTGATCTAATTTGGACACATGGAAAATCATCACACATTACTTTATCCTGAGGGGTAAGGTCAAAACCTAACCATCTCCACTCATCCATCTTTAATGGACCCATGTATCGGGACTCGGCTCTCTTAGATATAACTTAGAGGGGTCGGATTTTTCATGTCATATTTTCTCCCACAGTAACTTGTATGTCAGTCTACTTTGCAATTGCTCACGACTCTCATCGTCTCTAGGCTCCTTTTAGCCCTTGTGCAACCAAAGTGACTTCATCTACACGTACTGGGGTCCCTTTTCCTAACCATCATGTGGTCCTTTTCTAACCATCATGTGGTCCTTTCACCAGCATTACCTTACTAAAGTGGTGACCGACACAACCTCCCTTACAGAGCTTCATATAAAACCCGATACTCGCTATGGTGGTCATTGTCACATCTTTCATAGGACAAGAACTGTCTCTAGATATCACCCTGAACGAGCACACATGCCCTCATCAGACCTTTTAGTCTGGATCATACTAACCATAGTTAGGGGTGATAAACTATACTACCATCGAGTTCTTCATGTACCTACTTCCACTTTATGGGAGTGAACCTTTAGGTCAAACTCAAGAACCTTTAAACTCACTTCATGGTGTAGTTGAACCGTCCCTCTCACATGGGTAGTTCAACTGCATCTGTCCCTTAACAGAACTCTTCCTTATCTAGGTAAGGCGACCTACCATAACCCACATTGTATCTCGACCTTCCTCGATCCAGGGAAGACCTATCGCAACATCCATAGTGTTGAGCTCTCATTCCCTCTCAAGGATTCTTTTATCCTCTATATCGTTACACAGGGTTACTGGGGTTCGTCCTTTACCTCTTGGCCTGCATGGCCATAACCACATGCAATCCTCATCTTAAGCATCCATAGTGCTATTGTCATTCTCCTCGGTGTATGATGATCTTCAACCATGACTCCCTATATGTCATGATTCTTTCAAGATCAACTCCTCGAAACCCTAAACCACTCTAGTTGGGATTTCATCACCTTCCCTTCCAAAGAAGTACAACTGAGGTTTTACCATCATCCTTCCATTGTATCAAGAACTAGGCTGGCTAACCAAACAACCCTTAACTTTTCAACGCATCTTGTTTCATCTGAGTGTTCTCCAACACCTCCCCTTTTCAAACTTAGGGTTAGCCAAACAACCTCTTCTAACTTCTAGCCAAACAAGTCTTAATCAGATCATTCATTACCACCTCTCATCCTTAGGTATTAGGTAGCATTACACTTTCATGCATTTCACTTATCATGTCACCTCAACTATATGTTTATCTTCATAAGAACACTCACTGATTCCATCATCATGGTGCTCAAACTCAACCTGGTATAACTTGTAAGCTCCACTTAGCTTATTCTAGAAACATCCTCATAAGGGAACTACCTCATTCCTCTTAGTGTTTGCAAGACATCCATCATTCGTTCACTTTACCTTGGTAAGATATCTTCTCTGTCCCCATTTCTCGTTGCAACGCTCCAACCTACATCATCTCTTATCCTTGGTGTATGACATGCATAATGTCCTATCTCTCACCCCCATAACAAGAGGAAATAAGCATTTGGCTGCAGTCCAAATACAGAGTTCTTCCTGTTCCAAGAGTAGAGATGGTACATCCCACCTCGCCAGTACACCTTCAAATCTAGGTTGAAACGTGACACTTACATCTCTATTTCACAAACATCTTAATATCAAGGTTACTTCCATGGAACACTGGTTTTGAACCTACTTGGGTTTACACACCATCCTTGGTCATCTCCTCCAGGTCTAAAGGGTACCGACTCTTTTGGAGTCTCCCCTCTTCCCTCATGCATCAAGAGAGTGCCCTACTCATCTGCCCCTTTGGGTCCTATGAGTTCATGAAGGTGATCAATCTCCTAACCCATGGCCCTCAGGCAATGATAGCTGTTACCTCCCGACCCTATGGTCACGTACAACTGGGGAATTAGGCAACTCCTATCTTTATCGGTCTTATCCCTACCTGACCCTAGGATTGACTTAGGCTTCACCATCATAGTACGTGTTTACTTAAAACCTTACCCAAGTCTTCATCATCTCTCTTTCTGCATTCAAGGGCTGACTATCATCCTTCCATCAGGATCATGGAAACCTACCTACCTTGGTCAAGCCCCATACCGATTACCTCCATGGTAACCCATCTGCATGCACTTAGAGATGGATATCTATGGGTTTATAGGTTCATTCTCATGCCATGTACTTTTCACTTAGCTTCTCAAGATCCTATGAGACCTCTTTAGGTTACTTTAAACCAACAAAACTGATATGCACCCTTCCAAAGGGGTCCCTCTCCCCGGATGGGAGGAAAACTATCTCTAAGGTCACAAAAGCTCTTAGGTCTAGAGTTTACATCTACCCGAGCGTACTTAACCCTAGCAAGCCATTAAGGAACGAGCAGATCACTTATGTACCATGCTAGGTCATACTTGTCCTCTTTCCTCAATGCTGGATCAAGGTCATACCTCCCTTTATCATCAACCTAGCTATGAGGGGTTCATTACTCATACCTTAAACTTTAGGGGCTTCCCTTTTTCCTTTATTCATGAGGCATACCATGCTCGAAACTACAGAAATTTAATTCTCATCCTGAGCATTAGGTATACCACTTCCCCTCTTAGGCCTAGGAACCCTAGGTTCACTTTTAGGTGTCCCACTGCATGTTTTATCTCTTAGCTACAAATCAAACATGCGAAAGGCATGACATGCACTTCTTGTCATCCTTCAACTCGGGCAACGCTTAGAGTTGGATTTTCCTCAAGGACAAACCATAAGGTGCAAGGCCTCATAACCTATTACTAATCCACTTCAGGGTATACAAAACATCTTCTTCCTACCTCGGAAGGTAAACATCTCTACCATAGGCACGTAGGTACCAGAAGCTCCATCTTTTCTCAAGGGTTCGGTCCCTCTAAAGGCAACCAAGGTATCATCAACTTTCAGGGATCAATCATGAGGCAACCACTATCATCCATTGTTCAGGGTTTTAGGCTCCCAACCTTCTTGCTGGGTTTCCTACTCTCCCTAGAGCTAACCCTACATCCAACCTCACCATTAGAGGTCCTCTCTTTATGAAGGTTCAACCTCAAAGGCATTCTCTACATAGGTGAAGCCTAGGTTCAAACTTATGGTTGCTCAAGATCATCCATAACCCTTTATGCTCCATCATGATTCCTTATCCAGGGTTTCATCCTACTGTCAGCACTATGACATGCCCTAGGTTCCAGTTATACCCACTTGCACAAGCCCATAGGGTTTCTAAGGTCCCTTACTATCATCATCATCTAAGGAACCATCCTTCACCCTATCACGTACAACCCTTCCCAGGGTTGGGTTGCCAAAGGTGCTAGGTCACCCATAGATCATATGGCGACCCAAAGGCATGTTCTTTCAAACACCTGGTCCAACTCATCTCTCTCTAACCATCACTTAGGGTTAGGGTTAGCATCATCCTCATAGGATGTGCCAGGTCCCTACTAGCAATGGAGATCTCTATCTCCAAAACGGACTTATCCTCCTGAAAAGAAGGTCTAGCCTCAGGTCTCTTCTGAGGTCATGACATCTCATGTCATACGACCTAAGCATGTATCTATTATTTATTTTGCGCTTACTCTATTAAGCTTATGTCCATGACATCTTATTTACATGCTTTTCATTAATTTAGTGGAGGATTTCTTAAACCTTATTAACCTTACCCATACCTCAAGAGGGTGAGGAGAAGAAAGGAAACCTTAATCCTTTATGTCCTTATCAGAATTTTGTGATGAGAAGGGATGAATAAGATGAGAAGTCCTAAAGGTATCTTATTTCGATTCATACCCTAAGACTTTGGCCAGGCGGTCACACGGGTCCGGGAGTCCTCGTATTCCGACTAGCGGTGCGGAGGAAAATCTTGCCAGCCCCCTATGGGGATGCCAATGTGGATAGTAAAAGAGAAATAAAGGGAAATACTCAAAAAGGAGATATTTTAATAAGAAATAAATAAAACATGAAATTGACTTTTAAAGGAAGATAAAGGCAAACAATGCTCCCCAATGTGGGAATCCGTGCCTTGAATGTTTCTTAAGGTCCAAGGGACCTAACATAACGAGATAATGGCAAAGTGGAAAGAGAAAATAGCAAATTGCAAAATAAAAAGATAATGAGATACATTATTAGTGAATTTGTGAGTTTGATAAAAAGGAGTAATTTCTATTAAAAGAAATAGAAATTCGTGGCCAAAGTATATAAAAAAAAGGAAAGTACAAAGAAAAGGAGAGAGGAAATTCGAATTCCTAAATAGCCATGCAACAAATAATATCAAGGAAATAACAAAGAAAATTCAATTAGTGAATGAATAATTGAATTTACAAGAAAAGAAATAATGGAAACCTCAAGAAGGTAAATCCAAAGAGGATTTCGTGCCTCTTGGATTCCTTGGGTTCCAAGGAGTCTAAAGTTGCAAAGAAAAGGAATAAGAAAAAGAAAAGATTAATTATGTATTTCTTTATTAAGAGAGAAATTGAAAACATTAATGAAAAGTGGAAATAAAGTGAAAAGATGGATAATTGACTTTTCCTTTATGAAAATTCGTGTTACAAGGCTTCCTAATGATAAAAAGTATACCAATGAGGAAAATCTTGCCAGCCCCCGGGCGTGATCCCTTTCTAGACACCTCCGTCTTTCAGATACTCCTCTAATAACTCCCTTGGGTTCTATGGAGTTTGTAAAATTTAATAATTATTAATGGTTAAATGAGGAACCTTCGCTCTGATACCAAATGTTACGACCCCACCTCCCGATAACCCCCAATTAAGGGAGATCCAGAGGTTGAGCCGCACCCATTAATCCCGGATCAAAGGTTCGACATATAACCATAAACAATTATTAAATTCTAACAAACTATACTGAAAAGCTGTAAGAAAATAAACTTTGCATACCTTTTGAAATTTTGGATCTCTATATTTCTATCCATGCCGATACTAATCTATCTAATCCTCCTTTGTACTTTAATTCTCTTTTAGTATCACAAGTGCCACTTTACTGTTTGTTCTTTTCATTGTACCTAAAACGCCGACAAACAAAACGTCGGTCAGCCGAAGCTGGTATGTGGGGGAGAAGCAGATAATTGTTCCACTAAGTTAACAACATAATCATTCAATTAATGATTTAACAAACAAGATTACGTTTTAAACCATATAACTCAATCCATACATATTCACAACTCTGGGCTGTCCCTGCAGTGGACATGGATATCATCTCTCTTTTAGGTATAGAGTCGCATGGCACTATCCGAGGATAGCCCAATCTCTAACTCTTTATGACTTGATGGTCCTACCTCCATGGTAGCCATGTACTAAGTCAACCATTGACCTGATGGACCTACCCAATGGGTAGCCATGTACTAGGTCATCCATAGACCTGATGGACCTACCCAATAGGTAGCCATATACTAGGTCTTCTCTAACCTGATGACCTACCATAGGTAGCCATGTACTAGGTTAGCTATTTCGCCACAGAGAGAACCAGGATCTGAGTTTATAGGTATACACATTAAGTGATAGTCATAGCCACATTATATTTGCAATATAAACATCCAAGCAGTTTAGTTGCATCCAAGCGATAAAACGTTCGGAAAACGCCGGGAAACCTAAACGGTTAACCATAAGTAACCACATACCTGACTTGCAGATTATTCAACATATACTTCATGTGTATACAATCAAGTCAATCAACAGATCCAAGCAAGTAATTTCAATCATCACATAGTTCCTGAAATAAATATGTATTCTATTCATTACTCGCTTTATCAAGAATCTACTTTATTGACTTGGATTCACTTTCTATGATTTCTAATCCGCATTAAGTATTCATTAATACTCATTAGGGTTTCTTAGATTGATTTCTCAAACTTTATCCCTTTTAGGTTAACAAACCCTAAAATATCCTTTTTCCAAAATTTATGAACCTTAATTGCTCAACTATCCATTTTAATAATCTTTTATACCCAATTTGACTTAGGATCATCATATCCCTATTTATTTACAGATTTGGACAATTAAATCAATTAAAAGACATATTCTTTTACATTAGGGTTTTCAAGCTTATTAATGCATAATTATGCACAAAACCCTAACTTAAGCCAATTGTATAAAAACATCATCTTTTTAGACCCGATTTCCTTGTTATTGGGCCCAATAGCCAGTAAAGCCCACAAATCAAACAGCAAGGCTATTTTAAACGAAATCCAATTATTCAAAACAAATCACATCATTATTTGTTCAATTATCCTTAATATGAGAAATTGCATTTCTCATCAATTGAACCTGAAAATTGAGGTTATAACAGAATACTTGAAAGATTTTGATTTCACCATATATTACCATCCTGACAAGTTCAATGTGGTTGTTGATGCCCTTAGAAGGAAATGTCTCAAGTTTGCAGCTGGTTTGGCTAGCCAGTGGGAGAGATTGGAATAAGTTTCTCAATGGTCCCCACAACCATTGGTAGATAGGATCCATCTTGAAAATATCCAGATCAAGCCTAACCTATCGTTTGAGCTGGAAGCAACGAAAGTAGCCAGCCTAGAGTTAGAAAAGATGAAGGGTTTGATGGGAAAACCTCAAACACACCTCTTGGTGGGTGTAGATGGTGGAATCCAATATAAAAGTCACATTTGGGTTCTGGAGGAGTCACCTTTAAAGACACATATCTTGTAAGAGGCACATGGATCAAAGTATACCGTACACCCCAGTACCACTAAGATGGTTAAGGACATGAAACAATACTTTTGGTGGTCAAGAATGAATAGATACATAGCTTCATATGTAGCCATTTGTCTAAGGCGCCAAATGATGAAGGATAAGAACCAATGATGCAGTGGGTTACTACAATCAATTGAGATTCCTTAGTGGATATTGGACCAAATCACCATTTATTTTGTGTTGGGTCTTCCAAAGACAAAGAAGGGTCATGATGCAATATGTGTTGTGGTGAACTACCTAACTAAGTCAACACACTTTCTTTCCTCAAAAGTCACAACCAAGGTTTCAAACTTAGCTGAGATTTACATCAGAGAGATAGTTCAGTTACATGGTCTTTCAAGTTCAATTATTTCTAATCGTGACCCTAAGATCACTTCAAAGTTATAGAAGCAAATTCTAGAGGAACTCGATGCAAGGATATAATTCGTCACCACTTATCCCCCCATACTGATGGAGAATAAGAAAGGACGATCCAAACCCTAGAAGGTTTGTTAAGAGCATTTGTGCTAGATTGGGGTGGATCATGGGAACAATACTTTCCCTTAGGTGAGTTTGCCTATAATAAAAATTACCAATATAATATCAGGATGCCTCTATATGAAGCTCTATATGGGAGGCCGTGTCAGTCACCACTTCATTCAGATGATGTCAGTGAGAGGACCTTGCTGAGGTTAGAGGAACTATAATTGTACACTAACAAAGTCACTTTAATCAAGAAAAGGCTAAAGAGAGCCCAAGATCGATAGAAGTCATATGCTGATGTAAAGTAGACCTATTTGCACTTGATTATAGGTAATCTTATGTTCCTAAAAATATGACTCCTCCGAGCTATAGCTAAGGATAGAGGAAAAATGAGTCCCCAATACGTGGGTCCATTTGTAATTCTAGAATGGATTTGTGAAGTTGTTTATCTTCTAGCTTTCTTGTTGTAGTATAGTACGATGCATGTGTATTCCTTATGTCTAATCTGAAGTTCTAGGTGAAGGATCCTAGCAATGTGTTGAACATTGAGCCTATTGAACTCTTAGGAAGGTTGACATATCTTGAGTCACATGTGAAGATAATAGATTTCAGGGTGAAAGATCTTAGGAATAAAAAGATAGAGATGGTAAAGGCTCCTTGGAATTACCATTGTGAGGATGAAGCCACATAGGAGCTAAATATGAACATGGAAAAGTCACCTCCCTATCTACTTGCATGATTAGTTAGATTTTGAGGAAAAATTCCTATAGAGGAAAAGGATGCTTTAACATGTTTTTTCACATGTATTTACATATTCAAAATGCAAATATTTGTGTAAGAAGGATATGTTACAAACTTGGTGTACTTTGTTTTAGAAGTAAGTATTTAAATTACAAATGTTTCTTTTCTATGGTTTTTGTGGATATTTCTATTTTCAATAATCCAACAATAGATATGAGGAAAACAAAGTCAAAAAATCCCAAAATAGATGAATTAACAAAGGTAATGTGTAATTAATAATTTACTTATAGAATTGTGTGGAATTTTTCTAGAAAAGTGGTGTTGAAGGTCACTATAGTTTGGTTTCATTTTCACATTGTTTTTAAGAGGAAAAGTAATGAAAATAACAAATATCAAAAAGTAGAAAGGGAAAAGAACGGATTTGATGCCTTAAATAATGAGATAAAGAGGGAGTCTTGGAGACTAACAAAAATACCTTTAAATTGAGTATTTTGGTATCCAATCTCGCCCACATCTAAATAAAAGTATATAAGACTTTACTTTAAAGTTTGGAATTAAAATTATAAAAGGAGAGAGATATTGATTTTTCTAGAAATCCTGAAGTGAATGGATTATGGGAAATATACATTAAATGTCACGATTTGTTTGGAAATTTAATAAATCCTTAAATTTTTTATGATGCATGACAGTGACGTAGAATATTATTGCACTGCAAATTCACTAGAAATATAATTCCTAGAGTTTAACAAAACTAAAGTGCAATAAATCCACCCACAAGTGGATGGATCTTCTCCCAGTATAATTGAGGATCAAATCCCAAGGGACAACTTATTTAAGAACTATATAATTGAAGTAACTTAGCAGGAATTAGTACTTATCACAAAAGTGGAGATCGGTTTGTCTAATCTAAGGTTGTAAGAATAAAAAGAGCTACACTAAGGTTCTAGTCATCAATGGATGCAAACACTATGGTGGAACTGGGTTTCACCGTCACTACTCGAATCTCTGCTATCATTAAAATCCAAACATGTATGAAGATATAATTGGAGTTATTGAAGTTTCTGCTTTTGGTGTCAGAAACTTGCATGAGTGGATATCCCTATATGTTTGATGTCTCGTTACTTACAGATCCTCTATCCACTACTCAAGAGAATTTCCATCAGAAATTCTTATCAGGGTGTCAACCAAAGAAAATCGGTATTCAAATCTTAAACATTGAAGTTCTCACAGTAAAATATTATAATAAATCATGTAAAGTGGGTGATCAATCCATAAGACAAGCAATAAACGACTAGCTATGAATTATATGAGTTAATACAAGAATTAGAACATGAATGAAACTGCAAGATATGGGTAGTGGGGCTAGTCTCTACACCCCGGTGAAAAGACTACTGCCTTGACATGGCGAGATTAATATCACAAGAAGAGAAGGAGTACACCATCATTGTCATGATGGTAATAGAAGCATCTTGGTATGGTGTGCGATGACAAACTTCCTTCCTTCTTTTTCCTTCATGAATTAACCTTGACTTGCAACAAAAGCATGTGGATGAACATGAGCTTAGGGAAGAGATTGATTGCCCAAAAAGGGAGATCGATGGCCTTGGAGTTGTGGAAGGAAAGGATCTATCGATCTTTGCTTGGGGTCAATACGAATCAACCAACCAGAAATATCTTGGTCGACATGTCTTTGCTTTGATATCAGTGGCAATGTTTCTATCTTCAGAAAATCTGAGATGAGTTGTATGGATGAGATGGGGTCCTATTTAAAGGGTTGAGGCTATCGACCTCTGGCGTTCCCTATTAGTGTTGACCTCTTTCTATCGGAGTCAGTTGATGGGTCCATTGGTCGACGAGTTTATCGGTCGATGGATTTTGAACTTCCTATCATCAGCTTGGAGGTCGAGAAGACTATCGACCTTAGGGTCTTCAGGGCTGTCGATCTGTTGTGTACGTCAATAAGCACATTGACAGGATTGTCGAATGATGGGATGATCTCTTGTCAGTTGTTGGTCGATTGTTCATGTTGAGTTCTTAAGTGTCGACCTTCTAAGTGTCAACCAATGTGCCGATGGGTCATCAACCTAGAAGGATGACAAGGCTATCAAGCATTGACATGATGTCTTGATAACTTGATGATTTTGAAAGTCGATTGTCATGTCGATTGACATGTTGATTTTGGTATTGGACACAATTTTTGTGTATTGAGCTCCCTTCAGCGGGACCCCTAGGCAAACTTGTTGTAGAGTGATAGAATTCAAAACCTACAAAGGGTGTCAAGAAAAGTATCAAATTCCTACACATTTACATAAAAACCTAGTAGATCAAAACAAAGATATTCTAATAAAAGCTAAGCTATATGAATGCTAAATTAGACTAATAATGTAGCTAAAACTAGGATGAATATGCATTCATCAGACATCCACTAGATCGGGATCTGACAATGACTATGTCATCATCTACATCTCATGAAATAGTCAAATCAGAACAATAAGCCAAATTTTTTGTTTGCTCTTCTCTCCCTCATCAATGCTCGAGCAATTATGGAATCTTGTCCATTAGATTCGTGAGATCAATGTGAATCAACCTACTCTAGGTTTTTGCTAACTTGGAGAACCCTAAAATCTTTTCCCAATTCATGAACATGACGAATGACCCTACCACCATAGCTAAGGGTATATATAGGGCTATGATCCTCCCACGAAACAACAAATTGGCTCGCGAGACTCTGCTTGAATTTGTGCTCTTCTCCCTACTCTCTATTCCTTTCCTAACCCAATACTTCACCTCTACCTCTCTATACTACCTCACTAAAGTTTCCTCTCTGCCTTCCTCATGATATCGATCACCTCCAGGGCTATTAGAGCCCTCAGTGAATTTGCCAAGTTGAGACGTATGTCATGGTATCCTTTCTCGATGCACAAGAGGACATAATTTTGGAGTCAACCCATTGGTTGACCACCTGCTCGTGTGATAAGAGGTGAGGAGACTTTGAAGATAAGCCCCAGTGAATATACCAAACTTCCTTCAACTCCTCTTCATATTAGTAAGGGCTCTTTGGTCCCTTTTCCCTTCTTTCTCTCCTGGTGAAGAAACCAATTATAATCAAACTTACCAATGTAACCACATAAACATCATACTGATGGCTAATGTTTTGTGTCTTATACCTCCTCGCTAGATGTAGGCTCTTGTAATGAAGTACCCTCTTGTATTTGTGAGACACCATTAGTAAGTGTTGGTATTGAGAGCTAATAATCGGTAGAAGTATTGCATTTGCTTTCTTGATCTATTCCCTTTTCTCATAACAAAATTTACACATCAAGGGGGCATTATTTTTCTTGATTGTGTGTGTCATATATGTTTATAATATAAATACCCTACTTCTCCTTTTATTCCCATAATATTTACACATGACCTTGCTCCAACCTTCAACTACCTAGTATTGTTAACTAATTAGTAATGAAATTTATGAATTAAAAGCAATACATTCATATAAACATTCATGACTAAAAGGCATTTCATTTTTCACATTAAGTTAATAGGATATCTTAATGCTGCAAAATGCTTAAAACTTTCATTGCGTTATAAAACATACGTTTACAACATGATGAAAAAAATTATTGTAAAATTGAGTAA
Organism: Alisma plantago-aquatica; assembly: GCA_963693085.1. Lineage (NCBI taxonomy): Eukaryota > Viridiplantae > Streptophyta > Magnoliopsida > Alismatales > Alismataceae > Alisma > Alisma plantago-aquatica. Next base: position 389,889,241 of record OY856410.1, on the reverse strand, counting down.
GTTTAATAGAATAATAAGAAAAAATAACATATTGAAGCACTACATTTAAAACAACTCAATTACATCATTCCACCCATCAAGAGGAACTGTTTGGCACTTTCATGTAACAAAAACTCATATAAATAAACAAACATTCCACAATTCATAACATTGAGTAACAACAGTTCATCAACAACAACATCATGTGTTTCATTCAGTAACATAAACCTCTATGTCCACCTCACCAAACCCTTAGGTAGTTCACCCTAGACACAGACCATGTACACCCCCAATACTAACCAAACATCCACCAATACATACCTCCTTCCAAGGTAAATGTAAGGAAATGTCTCATCATGTAAGGAAGCAGAACAAATTTCTTACTTGCCATATTCCCTAAATATAGTAGACCGTGTCAACAACTACGAGATGGGAAGGATGGTTGCGAGGTGATATCTGGTCATGGAGAAAGTTCAACGACAATTACCTCATAGTAGCGTGCAAATTTCTTCAAGTTGTAGCTGGACGTCTATCATCGTTGACCTCCTGGTCTCTCACCACAGACAGAGGTTGATGTCATCCTCCTAGAGACAAGAAATATCCTCATTGACTATAGAGTAGTCTAGGTGGACCATTGGGAAAGCTTTTCATTCTCATGGAATGGAAAGGAAGAATTTGCCCCTTCTAATCAACTTTCTAGCATCGACTTACTCTCTCAATCATCTCTCCCTTCTTATTCCTCCCTTTGATGGGTAGAACTTACTTGGTTCTCTTGGTTACTACAAATAGAGAAGAAAATATGTCATGCTTATTGTTGTGTCTAGGAAGCCTCCAATACCCCTCTATTTATAGGAGGGCCAGTGTCAGGGTTCCCGATCCATTAGGGAGTCAAAGAGATAACTTTTCATGAATTCTAGAGAACCGACGAACAACGAACTGGTCAGTTCAGTCGCTAACCGGTCGGTTCATGACCCGAATCAGTTGGTTCATGCATGTTTCTTGTTCTGAATCACATTGGTATTTAATTCACAATTAATGTAGATCATGACATCATCATCAATTCTTGATCCAATCAAAATTTTCATTGGAATGAGTAGTATATCACATGAATGATTAATTTGGGACCATGAACCGGTCACTTCACTAAGTGAATCGATTGGATCATGCAATGGTTCATGCATTGTTCAACCAATGTCATCACCAATTGACCAGATATTTCAATCGATCAGTTCAACACTTGAATCGGGCAGCTCAGATTCCAGTCAGTGAATTTTTAACTAGTGTTGTTTAAATTGAATACCTAAACACTTTTCGTAATCATGTTAAACATCATTCATGAATAAAATCCTATTCCAAGTGCATCCTATGTGTTTGACCCTATAGGTTCCAAGTTACAATGATAGTGAATGTCCATAACCAATTAATGAATCACAAGAAAAGATTGGTATCTAGCAAGACTTCATTGCTACCCAAGTAATTTTCAAAGTTAGATAACAACTTCCACCTACAATTTATGATTGGTGTTACTATTATTGTATAGTTTCTTTGTCTCTCATATCCATATTGAACTTGAGGCATGGAATTGTCATCCTCTTCAACACTCAATCCTTGCTCTTTGAACTAGAGCAGACTATGTGAGATACATGAGAAGTCAAAATCAAATATTGATTCACATGCACGTGGCCATGATTTTCTCAATCTCTCTTATCAAGTGGACATGATATCAAACTCATGTAGGAGGGACAAATCCCATCTACATCACTCAAAGTCATTCCCATGTGTCATAGTGCACCTGAGCACCAAATTTATGGCACATTAGATGATGTCAAAGTAAATCAAACAACATGTGATGAGTGTAGTGATTTCAGGTCAAGAACCAAAATCACCACCATCACTATGAGAGATGATTCTGACTACAATTCAACACTTCCATGCATCACTCTCAAGGTGGATCTATTTGATACACTGTTCTCTAACAAGTATCTTTGTGTTGGGTTTGATATCACATATCATGACTAATGACATTAATTATGTCATCAAAAAACACACACTCTAGTCGATTGTGTTATTATTAGCTATTATCCTACCACAATAACGTCTAACTAGGGACATCACAAGAATTTACATTCTCTTAACGTCCGTATGATCTCATTGTTCAGGTCCTCATCCTAAAGACATACATCATTGAGTATATTATTCTTTAGACATTTATTGTGTTTCATCATTATCTCAGTACTAAATAAAACATAATAAATTGGAATGTTTCCTTTATTATTAATCAATTTTATATAAGATATGCCTTTCCAATCATCATTGAGTGGTTCTCTGGGCATACATACCAATAATAACCACATAACATATACATGATAACATAAAAATGTACTTAACTCAATAACATGTGCATGTTACTAAATTTTCTACATGATATTTTGTTACCAATCTCAATTTTATTATGTAAATCACAAACATCATTTTTTTATACAATTACCCCTCAACCAAATAACCCAAAAGCACCAACATTGTACACACATAATACTATCCAAAATCTAATAACACATACTACTATCTGCATTAACCACACACCACACACCCAACACAATAGGAAAAACTATTTCCATAATTAAGTATAATTTATATGTTACCTCGTATCCTACATGTGCACTTCATAGCTATAAGCTATTCATAATGAACATGAGAACATATTTTTCATTTATTAACAACAACCCAATTATGTCATGCTATCCATCAAGGGGATATATTTGACACTTTTAGATGACAACAACTCATACAAATAAACAAACACTTCACAGTGTGTAAAATTGAGTAACAACAATTCGTCAACAATAACGTCATGTGTTTCATTCAGTAATATAAATCTCTACAACCACCACACCAAACCCTCAAGTAGCTCAACCCAGCCACAAACCATGTACATAACCAATATTAACCAAACATCCAACAACATATACTACCTTCCAAGGTAACCACATAATATATACAAGATAACATTAAAGTAAGAAGAATTCAATAGCATTTGCATATTACTAAATATACAATGCTAGATGTTGTTTCCACTCAAAATTTTGTTATGTAAAACAATTACATCATATTTTACACACTTTCACCTCAACCAAATAACTCAAAAACATGAACAATTTACACACCCAATACTACTTGCGTCAAAAAATCCATCAACACATGCTACTATCTGCATTAACCACACGCCATATACCCAAGACAACAAGAAAAATTAAGTCAATATGTATAATTTATAGTTACCTCCTATCCTACATGGGCACTTTATAGTTTTTGAAGTATTAATTACTCACAATGAACATGATAACATATTTTACGTTCATTAAGAAACAAGCACTTAAGACACTACATGCTTCACCAACTGAGTACATCTTCATTATAAACATATACTGCTAAGAACACACTAATAAAGAAAACCTTATACTATGCAACTACTACCCAAGTACATCACATGCTACCCAAGTACATGTGATGTTGAACTTTTGGCAAGATCAAAGAATGTTACAATCATTGAATCAAGTTGAGAAGTAAAACCATACTACCCCTACTACCAAAAAATATCACATAAATCCATTGCAAATTATATAGTCTGTTTACAATAATTCATTAGGGTTGCTTAGGTAAATAGGATATTCCCATCATAATTTATTTTCTTACTATTCTTATTATCTGGGATTGATGTTACTGATGTTGTATTCTAGATTAGGATCAATTGTATGACCATTAGTTTCTATATCATTGTGTGCATGTATTAACTCTAGATCATATTCATTAAACTCATTAGGCTTTATAACACATTATGAGAAATCACTGTTGTATAACATCAATTATGTGAATCATTGTGATCGTATAGTTAAGTCTCAGGTTCCATATACTGATATCTGCTTATACTAAATATTCCAACATTTATTGGCCAAATATGTATTTTCTACATTTTGTTTAGGGTTATTTTCCCTAGATAGACATACTAAGCAAATTACATGATTTTGTGCATCAACATTATAATCACTGACATCATCTAGATTCTAAATGTAATTATGGATATATTGACAAGTACTAATAATTTTAGGACAATATTTAATATGTATTATCTATGAAACAATTGTATAACATCTTACATGTTATTATCTAATTATATACATCCAAGCACTTTATTCTTCTCATTTTTTTGAGAATTTTGGTACCTTATTTACAATTTTCTGATAAATGAGCTAATTTCCATGAATTATCTAAGATACATACATTTCTTGGTGATTAACATTGATTTACCTTGTCTGCCTTTCACGTGTCACCACATGTCTCTAAGGGTAGTGCTACTCTTTCCTTGGTTGCTTGGGTTTGCGGTTCAGCTGGACAGTTCTTGATTGGTTCATATGCTGGACCGAACTGGACCGTATGCTCCCCATCTCTCTTTATGAATCAACGTCATCTTCTCCTTCTGAAGCATGCACTACCAGTTGGCCCAGCTCCGACAAGGAATCAATAGAGCCCACATGCTCCCAGTCGGATCCTAAGTCATCTATAATTTTTGATGACTTAGAACATACCTATAGGATCACAAATCTTGTAAGATGCGATCGTGGAACTCCTCCTTGACGAGCTTACCGACCATACTGCCATCGTTGTGGTGTGTGGAAAGGGGTACTAGGCTTCCTCTGTTTGAATCTCTTAAATGAGGGACCTGGGATCTTCTATGGACTTCAACAGACTAGACGAGACCCCTAGTTTGATTTGTAAATCCCTGGGTTAGCGTCTCTAGCTTTTCCCTTCTTCTTCGGCAAGATGAAGGTCATCAACCATGAAAAGCTCAACAATAGCGAGTGGAAACACCTACTTTATTTTCCTATAATCTTCCTCATCATTTTTTCTCAATTTGGTTCCTTCATTGAGTTCTCTATCTCCATGCTACACCTTCTTCCCCCACTTGTATGCTGGAGTGGGGAGGTTGAGAAAAAGGGGAGCTCATTCTCCCTCTATACATCTCCAAAACACTGACTTGAGGGGTATTTGGAAATGGCTCTATGAGAATTGCAACTTCTCTTGCACGATGTCCATTTCAAAGCCAGAATAAGAGGGAACAATGACATGCGTGGTCACCGCCCATGACCAAAGTGTAATCTCTAGGTTGAATATGGAATCCTAAGCGTCAATTCCTTATTCACGACTCAGATGGATCCCCCCATTATCTTGAATCTGTGGCTTTTCCCTCTTAGTGGCTATTACCACTAGATTGGGTATCCATGGTCGAACCTTGACCATAGATCCCAACCAGAAAGAAATAGAGTGTGTCACACATCTTGATGAAAGCCTAAATCTTTTAATAGATAGAATACTAAGTCCAAAATCACCAATTTCATCATATTAAAACCTAGATTTCTCCTTCTAGGAACATTGATTTATTATGCAACTTTAACTATAGCTTTAACATAACTCAAGTTACATCCCATCCAAATTTTATGTCAAGACTCACTTCTTTGACCATTCAACTAAATACTTCAAAAAGGCATAAACTTAGGGACTCAATGATGATAACCATATCAATCCTCACTCAAACTTTACCAAAACAATTGGAACTTTGAATACCCCAAACACATGAACTCAATTATGTCATTAAGCATTTAAAAATCTCCAAAAGTTCACTTCATCACATCCTACATACCTTATTTTGAATTTGGTCCTCGAAATTAAGTTAAAAGTTTAGTCTATCACATCATACACATCTTAAAAGAAATTTTGTCCTCAAAATTATGCCATTCTCTTACACCAAGGAAAAGTAAGAATCTTCTTCCACATGTAGGGCACTTCTGTAGGTGTAACATATACATAAATGAAAGCTCCATGATTATATCCAAACTACTACTAAGAGGTTTTAAAACATCTCGGGTGAACCTCCCACCATATAACATGTTTACCATGATTAGGTTATGTCATGTCATATTTCATATTTTAGGATTCACATCCCCAATTTACCCAAACATTAGGATTGTATTGATACATTTATAAAGTTTGGGAGTTAATTATAATCATCCCACTTTATCCATATAGACCATATTACATTGTGACATAGTCATTTCATTGTATTATATTTTTTTCTATCTATATTCAACATATTTATTAAGTAGCAAAATTAACACATTATTGACATTAATCATTGATATTCTCTCATTCAACATAAACATTATGTCACAAACTTTATTGGTGAATTCAACCCTCAATTCTTCACTTTCATTTTAGGTTACAAAGTATCCTAGATTCACCAACTTATTATATCATCATTGTTAATGCATATGGTTAACTATTTATATTATATAGAGTTGTCAAACTATCTCTAGGTTTTTCATCATGTCATATGCATATATTATATCTCAAGATTAGATCACATTCTTACATACATTATATCATGGTTGTTCTAAAGAAACTTATACAAGTGGCTTGTTAAACACCTATGGAACTTTATCTAGTCCAATTGAGTTTCTCTTGACCCACATCTTGAGGGTAGTGTCATGATCAGTCTCTCTGAGCTTGCTCATCACTATGAGTATCTTATATGCACAAATTTTATCATCCTCTGTTTGTCTAGGGTTCTCAGATTACCTCATTGGCACTAGTTGATTTCTTTACAAGCTCAAGCCACATAAGCAAAAACCTAAACATGATATAGCATTTTATTCATGATCTCTACCCATGAAATACTATTTCCCAACTCTCTCTCTCTCTCTCTCTCTCTCTCTTATATGAAACCCCTAGATCCCTATAAGGAACCACAAACACGAGCTTAGGCTTTACTGAAACAAACACATTTACCTCCTCTAGGGTCTTGGGACTCTCTGCCCCACCCAGATGGTAGGTTCTTATATTCATATTCACATGTTCATATAAAGATAGCCTCTCTCTCACTCTAGGGTTTGGTCCTCTCAAGGACATCTCGGGTTCAAGATATCTATAGGAATCATGCAAAAAGAAACTCAACTCAATCACACAGGAGTAGTCTAGTTTAGGACATATCATATCACATATTTCTCATCATTGTCATATCTTGGAGTTTAGGTTCCCTGACCTTATCCTAATGGGTTTCACTCTTTCTGGAATTAACCATGGAACTAGTCCTCCTTTTTAAAAGATCTTGAGGCTCATGCTTACTCATATCTTATCTTAAATTATCTTATCCTATTTTAAAAAATAATGAATACTTGTATCATCAAAACTTATCTCAAATCCTCGAATCTGAATTTGGTCCTCAAAGACAAACACATATCATCACAATGAACGTCATAAGGCTTAGATCTTATCATCTAAATATGTTTCATCTATTCCATCTATCATATATTCCAAAAAGGCTTTAGACATCTAATCTAAGACTACTCTATCTTCTAGATTGATGTCATTTAGTTTCACTTAGGTTGCATGACCACCTCTTACTCATACATGTGCGGGGACACATTTTTATAATACTTACATATATAATAAAAGATTACATGGTTTTTCTCTGATAAAACATGCTATAGAGAAAACTATCACGGTTTGATATGATTTAAATAAAAAATCAAACAAAAAGAGTGTCCCACACATAGTAGAGAGTCTAGTGTCATATCACCTATTGAAAAGGGTGAGAACATGGTGTATACTAGTACAACTACTCTAGACAACGGGCGACATATGTCTAGGGTTTCTCTTCCCTTGATGGACATCATATTTGAATAATGTAATGTCCCTTACCACCACATTATAAGGAAAGATTGATATCTTAGGACTTGATATAAAACAAGAACAACTTTAGACCTAGTTCTCAGACATCTAGGTGCTGCCCTAGAGGCTAGGTCAGATGTAGTCTCTAAAAAGACAACTAATCTAAACCTAAAGATTTTAATGTTCAAGTTTTTTTAGTTTTGAGTTGCATAATGAGCAAATGTTAGACTTTGCTACTATTCATGCTCTGATACCACCTATGACGTTCCTAGAGTTTCTAAAACTTAATGTGATGTGTGATGTCTAAATTGAAACCTCACCTCACCAAGAATGCCAATTTAAGCACCACACACTAGGCTAAGAAGAATAAAATCACAAGAAGTCAAAAGGAAACAACAATAGCACATGCACATGAACAAGAACAAACCATACAACACATGTTCACTATTCAACATATAATTACAAATGAATTGTTACAAAAATTGATATTACATATTGAACAATAAACTTTAACATATGCACATATGACATTCTATAACAAGATCTTAAGACAGAAGGTCCACCTGTACTTCAGCTCGCCACACAACTATCAACAATCTAGGATCTTCAAGATCATAAGTCCACAACATAAACAAAAGATTACATGTGGTACATGTCAGCACAATATTTAATAATATTGTACTGAGTATGCCTACATGTCTTTTATATACCTCTAAACATGGCAGTAAGACAAAATTAGTACTTGACAGTAACAAAAGAAATATAACAATATCATACTTGAACAAAGAATGTTTATTAATACAAGATAACACATATTTGATGCACATTTTTCATTATATCATCCATGCATTGACCACCGATGATTTAATGCACTAAAGGCCTTATAATCGACTACCAAAGAGTTGCGTCATTTCATAATGCGATCAGACTATCAAAGAGTTGGATCACTTTCACGTACTTGACTACCAATGAGTTGAAGTACTTTATTTTCGAGCACTTGAATTCCAAAGAATTGAAGTTCTTAGATATAATGGAACATATATATTATGTTTCATGTGTTCGTAGCCATAAGTATCAAAAATAAAACAAGATATCATACAAGAACAATCATTTCATCCAATATCAGATGCCAAGTATTTTACTACACATTTAATGCAAGCATACTATATAATAAGCGAAGTAAGAGGTACAACATACCTTCAATCGAGATATCCTAATCACACATCACTGATATCAACTATATCCTTCCTCAAACCCCTGATTAAGACAAGATCACAAACCATCATCAAATTTTCATCATATTAACCCTAGTATGATTCGTTAGGGTTGCTTAGGTCATTAGGATATTCCCATCATTATTTCTTGACTTACTCTTCTTGTGATCTGGGATTGATGTCACTGATGTTGTATTCTATATTAGGATCGATTGTATAACTGTTATTTTCCATATCATTGTTTGGATGTATTAACATTAGGTCATATTCATTAAACTTATTAGGGTTTATATCACATTATGAGCTATCATTGTTGTATAATGCCAATTATGTGATACATTGTAATCTTATAATTAAGTGTGAGGTTCCATATATTGATACCTTCTTATACTAAATATTCAACATTTATTGACCAAAAATGTATTTTCTACATTTTATTTAGGATTATTAGGCCTACATAGCCATACAAATAAAATTACATGATTTCCTGCATCAAAATTATAATCACTGACATCAACTAGAATACAAACATGATAATGGATTTACTGACAAGTTCTCATAATTTTAGGCCATTATTTGATATTTATTATCCATGAAACAAGTGTATAAAATCTTGCATATTATCATTTAATTTTATACATCCAGGTATTGATATTATTCTTTCATGTTGTTTTGCTCATTTTTCTGAAATTTTGATACCTTATTTGCAATATTCTGATTACCGAGCTAATTTGCATTAATTATCTAAGATCTGTACATTTCTGGGTAATTAAACACTGATTTGCCTTGTCTTCCTATCAAGTGTCGCCATGTGTCTCTAAGGGTAGTGCTTGATAACACTCTATTTTACGTACTTTCTGTATATATTTTACACCTCTTTTCGTATATCTTTTGTTAGCTTTTCACATAATTTTTCTATTTTTTTGACTAAAGCCTCACTTACATGGTTTCATGAACATTCACAACCTAGGTCGTGGTTATTTGGCCGCAACTGAGGTCCACTTATATCTCAACAGTGATCGCGGTTCCAGAGCTCTGTAGAGATTGCGATCATTAGGCATCAAGGAAGGATCACAACTAGTTTATATACCGTGGTCATCGCTTAACCACGTCCTCAAGGATGGTCACAATCGAAACATGCACCCCAAAGATAGACCAGGGGTCGTGGTATGGACACAAGCCATAATCTAGAAGGACCGCGATCAGCTGTGAAATCACAGTCACTGATGAGTTCTTACAAACTGCGACTGAGTGGGAAGACCTTGACCTCGACCGCTTAGATTCAATATACAAGCAGACCTCAATCGCGGTCGTCACTAGGACGCGACTAAGCTCAACCACGGTGAAAGATGAATAAAGTGCAAACTGCGGCCACAGTCTCACCCCTCACTTAACCAAGACTGCGATCGTGGTCCAGGCCTAAGTTGGTGAAATGTGCCCATAAATAGCACACCCACCTATCTTGTCAAATCATCAGATCATAGATCGGATCTCAATGACCATGAAGTGCTACTGTGTTCAAGATTCATCCCAGACCATCCCATCATTGGTATTGGATCTCCAAAGGCAGTTGAGGAGAGAGAAGACTGAAGACTCTTTCTTCAAGAGAAGAATACCGTCTACAATGTCCACATGTTAGATCAAGATCTAAAGAAGTACTATGTTGTATCAATTCTGTTCTCTTTAGATCTATCATTTCCATCTCACTATACTTCTCTCCTCACATTGTGGGGCTTTATGTCTCCATCATTCTGTAATGCCATTATGCTGTCCACAAGCATGAGCAGCCAAATACCTTAACTCGGGTCGGGAGTAGTCACTAAGGCTCTCCCAACATGTATATTATCTCTTTCTGTTGAATATATATCCTCTTATCAAGATTATCTTCATGCACCTACTTTAATGCTTCACCTGTATGCGTAGATACCATCTTGTGATGTTTGATTGTTGATATCTCGAATGACTAATATTGCTTTATCTTGTGTCATGCAGTAGTATGAATGCATGAGAGTGTTGCAATGCTAAGGCTTTAAAACCATATGTTCTGTTGCGAGGTTTACGTGTGGTACCCTTGTGAGAGGGACTACCCTTAGACTTAGATCTATCCTCATCTTGAGAAAGAGTGGAATAGACGTTTTTGGTGGTTGCTTATAATCTTGGTAAGAGTATGCGAGAGAGAGATGATGTTGCATATTGGTGAGATGCTTTAGTAGGTGAAACCCAACTCGGGTTTCCTCCTATATACTTGTTTCATCTTATTTCTTTTGTTTCTTTTGTTCTTGTTGTTCTTGTTTATTTTGAACTACTTTAGTTTGCGTGCTATCGTTCCTTATGGAACATCTTTTATATACCCTCTTCAGTTGGAGTATTCAAGTGCTAGACTTCGTGCGCTTAACACTGCCAACCTTGTCCCTGTGTTCGACCCCAATTGCTACATCAGAACCCGTTTATTGTTGCGAGGGCCTGAGAGTCAGGTTATCTCTTTAAAAGTCTGACTACTTTGAATCCACTACTCTTGGACGTGTGATTTAGGCCGGTCAACTTTTTTGCACTGTTGTCGGGGACAAGGAAAAATGACACTGTTAACCTGAGTTTGTATAGAATAGTTCATTTGGACTAGTTCAGTTTACTAACATGACTGTACAATCTATTCAGGCACCCAGTAAGAAGAAACTTGATGGACTTTACTCCTTTTTGCCATGCCGCCTCGTGTGGATGTTACCCTCTGAGGAGATGAGCAGAACGTGAGGAATGAATACCACCCACCTCCACCAGGAATAGATGAAGATAGAGATGGCCATTACAATGACCGTCATCAGTATGAAGAATGAGAAGAAGAGCGAGAAGAGAAACATGAAGATGATTTTCATGAGGATGGCCGTCACAAGGAACATCATCATCACTGCAGGCATAGAAGAAACCATAACAACCATGAGCACAACTGCAGGGACAACAACAACGAGGACGATGAGGAAGGGAAGACCCTTCATGATTTGGCAGGAACAAGAGCCAATGAGTCAAGATGTTCGATCATTGTACCAAACTTCAACGTAGCAAACTTTGAACTAAAACCAGCCGTCATATCTATGATTCAGAACAAGCCTTTTCTCGGGAATCCAAGAGAGAATCTGTACCACCATCTTGATGCTTTCAAGAACATATGTGATACCATTAAGATGAGGGGTGTCCCATAAAAAGTGATTTACTGCAAGGGTTTCAACTTCTCCTTGGAAGATAAGGCTCTCTCTTAGTATCTAAATCTCCCCCACCAGTCTATAGATGGGTGGAGACCCCTTACGGATGCCTTTGTCACCAAGTTTTATCGTACTGCGAGGACCATCTATAACATGTAGAAGATTACATCTTTTGTACAAAAGCCATGAGAAAACCTACATGAGGTGTGGGAATGTTATCAATAATACTTGATATTGATGGGCTGACCCATATGTACAAAAGCCGAGAGACTGCCCACACTACAATTATCGTAAGGGGTTCCTTGTGACCACCTTCTATAATGGGCTGACCCATATGGAGAGGACCTCTCTAAATGTTTCCGCATGCAGTGACTTCTTGGGGAAAAATCCAAATAGAACTATGAAGATTATAGAGAACATGGCTACACTCCAAGAAGGAATAGAGTATGAAAGAGATGATAGAAGCACATTGAAGAAGATTGGTTTAGAAGGACAATCCATGGAAGCCAAAGCTTTAGAAACTATAACCGCCCAAATCCAGAAAATAGCAATTGATGTCAAACAACTTATGGACACTGGAGGCAAGGGAAAGAAGCACACCGAGAAGGTGATGAAGTGTGTCACCTGTGGTGAAGGAGGACACAGAGTTGATAACTATATCTACACAAGACTTGAATAGAATGAAGATAGTGAAAGTGAAGAAGAGTCTACGCCATCTGTTTCCTATGCCAATTTAAAGAGACCAGATCACCCTGGTTTTAGCTATGGAAACAAGGATGTGGCTGAGAATTCACATCAACTGGGGAATTCACAAAAGCCCCCACCAGGATTCGAGAAGAGGAGCACACAAGAATCGTATACTCGAACAACCAATTACCAGATGAACAAGAATAACAACTCAGTGCAAGGCAGGAACCAAACTCGCCAAATAGCAGGATCAAGTCAAGGGCCAAGTCAAGGCCAAGGTCAAGGACAGGGTCTGGCAAAAGATAATGGCCAACCTGACTTAGGAACTCAACTGTTCGATTTTTCCAAGAGGCAAGGTACTGTGAACGATCAGCTAGCACAAAGTGCCCTGTCTAACTCTAGCATCCTAACAACCACACAAGGCTAGATGGTAGATATGCAAACGCATCAATGCCAGATCAACTAACAGCTCACGCAATTGGCTGAGTTAGTGAAGAATCCCTTAGGAAAGATCCCGTCAAACATGGAGACTACAAAAATGGCTACCCTCGGATCAGGGAGGACGTTGATCAATTATGGAACAGGAAATGACAAAGAAGAAGTAAAGTTGAGGAACCACCAAAAGAGAAGGAAGTTTCTTCCGAGAAGTCTACTGACAGGGAGAAGCCTACTGAAGGAAGCTGTGAGAAAAGTGGAGAAGCTAGGGATCCTAACCCTGTAGAAGAAATATTTATGAAGAAAATCCCATATGCACTGAGAATCCCATTTCCATACAAGTTTATCAAGGCCCACCTGAAGATGAGATATGAAAAGTTCATGGAGGCAGTAAAGAAACTTCATATAGATGTCCCATTACTGGATGCTGTGGAAGAGATGCCGACGTACGCTAAGTTTTCAAGGAACTCATAACAAAGAGAAGAAGGGGAAACCGCGTTGAAACTGTACACCTGGAAAACATGTCCAGTGCGTTTGTTCAGGCTGAACTACCTACCAAGAAAAAGACCCAGGGGCCTTTAGCCTTCCATTTTGTGTTGGAGACAATGTCGAAATAAAGGGACTAGTAGATTTGGGAGGCAGCATAAGTTTAATGCCCCTAAGCCTTGCACAAAGACTAGGATTGACCGACATGGTCAATACAATTATGAGAATTGAACTATCTAATCACACTTTCAAGAGACCAATGGGTATAGTGGAAGACATTCCAATCCATGTGGAACGGTTCTTCATACCCTGTGATATTGTCATAATAGACACTGTAGAGGACCCTAAGTGCCCGATAATTTTTGGACGACCTTTTCTAGCTACTGGAAGAGCCCTGATAGATGTCACAGAAGGCGTCATAACCCTCTGAGTTAGAAGTGACCACATTGACTTCAAAGTGAAGGATTCTATGAAGGGGCCACCTCTTTCCGAGTCATTCTACTTCATGGATAGCTATAACTAGTATTGTGAAGAGATTCAAGAAGAGAGCCATTGTGGACCCACTTATGAGGGCCTTAAATGACCAAAATCCTTTGATAGAAGACCTAGAAGTGGTTGAGATACTAGATTATCTTAACCAAGGTGAAGAAAGTCTCAACGATGACGAAGAAGTGATAGAAACAGTGACATATACTTTTTTGGAACCGTCTAACGAAGAGTTAGAAACTCTGAAGCCAAAGCCAAAACTAAAGCCAGTACCCGAAGGGGTTAAGTACGAGTTTTTGGATGAGGAAAGAAGGAATCCCATCATCATCAATGCTAACCTCACAGAAGAACAATAGGAAAGACTCCTGGAAGAGTTGAGAGAGTGTAAAAGAGCTATAGGATATTCAGTTGAAGATATCAAGGGATGAAATCCAACTCTATGCATGCACATGATAAACTTATAAGAATCGGCAAGACAGTTGGTGAAACCTCAAAGTAGATTGAACTAAATGTTGAAGGAAGTAGTCAAGAAGGAGATATTGAAGCTACATGATGTGGGAATCATATACCCAATTGTTGGTATGTATGCCCTGAGAGCCAATCATGTGATAATTGGTGGGATACATTAAGATTGATTTGATAAACATAAAAGGCGAGCTTCCAATTCTTTCTGGTTCAGTCATATGAGATAGTGATAGAACAGATTGAATGTCTAGAGAATGACAGTACTCAATGACGTATGCCTTCAGGTTCATGACCTGAATGATGAGATCATATGGATGCTAAGAGTTTGTACATTCTTGTTATGTCCCTAGTCGGATGTCATTGTGGAAGGTAGATAGACATCAATGACACACAAGACTAGATTGTGGTGTTGGTTGATGACAGAATCTCATTAGTCATGATATAGAGATATCAAACCAAACACATAGGTACTTGTTAGAGAACAAGGTACCAGACAGACCCACCGTGAGTTTGACACATGGAACCATGAGATGGTAGTCACAGTCAGTACTCACAATGATGGTGGTGAGTGTGATTCTTAGACCTGAAATCACTGCACTCAACACATGTCGTTGGGCACACTTTGACATCATCAAACGCAGTCCTGAAACATGGGTTGTTATAAAGGTGATGATTGGGTGGCTTTGACACATGGGGCTTTTGAGGGGCGAGTGATAGATATGGGATTTGTCCCTCCTGAGGGAGTTTGATATCCATGGCCACTTGATGAGTAGGATTGAGAAAGGTGTGCACGCATGTGTGAATCAGTATATGATATTGATGTCATACATATCTCTTCCAGTCTACTCTGAGATCAAGGAAGTGAATGAACGTTGACAGGATGACTGTTCCATGCCTCGAGTTCATTCGGGAATCAGTAACAAAGGAATTATACATTCGTTGTAACACCATTCACGGATTGTAGGATGAAATTTGTTCTCCAACTTTCTACTTTCACTTGGGTAGCACTGATGTGTGACTAGGCACCTCTCTTTACTTGTGAAGTCATAAGTGTTATGGACTTTCACTGCCAACGTGAAATGGACCTGCAGGGTCACACACATAGGATTTAACCTGGAAGAAGAGTTTTGTCCACAAAGCAATGTTTAGATTGATTACTAAAGGAGTTTAGTAGTTCAATTAAACACTCAATCAGTCGATAGCTCAATATCGTATGGTTCAAGGTGTTGGATGCATTGATTGGAGTATCGGATTGATTGAAATCGCAATTGACTGATTTTGCCCAACCTGTGTTCCCAACTGATCGGTTCATGTGATGAACCGGTCGGCTAAGGTTGCTGAACCGGTCGGCTGGAGTATCCAGGCCGATCGGCTCATGCCCAGGTTGAAATGACCGGTTCAAGGGTTGAACCGATCAGCTCAACTGGTGCAACGGATCAATTGGGAAAAGTCATGTCGGCAAGAATTTTCCTTTAGTTTCAAATTGCCCAATTCGATTGGGAATAATATTGGTATTCGATACCAATTGGGAAAGAAACAAGGCAAGTCTTTTTGAGCCAGATTAGGACCATGAACCGATCAGTTCAGGGCACCAACCGATCGGTTGGAGTGCCCCAAACGATCGGCTCAGGTCCAACCGATCGGCTCAATGGCCGAACCGATCGGTTCAGTTGTGAACCGATCATTTCAAGTTGCAAACCGGTTGCTTTTTGTGGAAAATTCTCGAACCCTTCTACTCCTGCGTTAGTCCCGCATTGCCCGGGATGGAGAACCCTGTCCTATGACTCTCCTATATATATGGGGGTATTGGGGGCTTCTCAAAGTACAACTCAGTGCAACCAGTTGCTCTGCAAGTTGTCGTTCTCTCTGGTTTTGGTAACCGTGAGAGAGCCCGAGCAAGTGCTTCCGCAAAAGGGAGGTGCAGCAAGGGAAGGACAACTGCAGTTGCAACAGGAGGCAGGAGAGCATGTTGGCGACTAGTACGTTAACAGGTGGGTGCGACTCCTTCCACTTCCTTGTGGGACAAGGAGTGTGGAGTTCCAGGTGGTCCGTGTGGACTACTACAGAGGCGGGAGGACACTGCCGCTTAGGAGGACAACTGTCATCCGACAGTCCGGTTCGAGTAGGAGTTGTCAGTCCCGGTGCGACCAGGAGCTGCACAGACACCGTCGAAGTCCGGAGTTGAAGACCGCGCATTGCGTGAGGTATTGTCACCGAGCAAGCCTCGGGACAAGGTATGATTCCACAAACCATCCTTTCCTATTATATAGACGTTGACGCGTTTCCTCGGTATGGGTTGGGGGAGAAATTTTTTGTTTCCGCTGCCTTCTCTGTCTCCCCTAAAACCCAACAGTGGTATCAGAGCCACATCAACTGCTCTATATTTTAGGAATATCGATATGATTGATTTTGGTTTGTCACCTTTATTTATTGCATGTGATGCGAATAATATTGGCTTTATGCATGTCCAATCCTAAATCCCCAAATCCCAAATTACATATATGATATGTATTATTAATGCACTCGATACGCGTCGCCCTTAAACGAGTTTTGTGGTGGATGTGTGTAGCATGATTATGGCCTATAAACCCCTATCTGTGTGTGGTTGTTTGTGGTTGCTTGCATCTCAGTCTGCACAGCGATCTTCCCTCTCTTATTCCCGATGTAACTCGAAATAATTCGAGATTCTTTCCTACCTTTGCTCCCCCCGAATGTAACTCGGGGTTTCCTTTTTAAAGCAATGTAATAAATAGAATAGGATTTTATTTCCTGTTATGTCAAAGACCGGCGGACATCAAGACGACTGCTCAGACGGTCAGTTCAAGGAGTGAATCAATCGGTTGACCTTCCAGACGGTCGGTTCAAGGGGTGAACCAATCGGTTGATGACTAGTTCGAGGAGCGAGACGAGCGGGTGGCAGACATGACGAGATGCACGACGACCAGGCGAACCGATCGGTTGGAGGAGCCAACCGATTGGCTGGTGGCACCTAGACGACCGACTGAAGAGTATAGATCATTCATGTGATGAGTTGATCTACTCGGATGGCAAGGCACAAAGTTCATCTTGTACAGGTTGCATGTGATGTAGACCTAGATGACCGTGATTCCTCTTGGCTCGAGGAATCACATTAGGATGGCCATAATCATCGCTTTTTTATCGTATGTGCATGTTTTCTGTGGGATATAGCATGTATATGATACGTACTATGTATTGTGGTGATTGGATATGTATATGTATATAAAACCAAATCCCTCATTAAAATATTAAGTTTTAGATGCCTTCCAAATGCGACACACGTGAAAAGCTTGATCGACCAAGTGTGGGCACGCCCTAGCGTGGTGCACCATCTATCTCGTGGAAGCCTGAAGGATGAATGTGTGGGTCTTCCCTAGCAGGGTGCATATTCATCGTGTTTGCTTTGGGTCGGACTTAACAAGGTGATCTAGATGGGATCTAGTACCTTGAGGCATGGAGATGATCATTGCAAAGAGTTGTATATGACATCTTATCAAGAATTGCATATGATGCAATTGGCAAAAGTTGCCTACCTGAGAGATCTATGTTGTGGGTGACAGCCCTAGCTGGTCCATGGCTTAGAGGATTTCAGGATCTTGCCCACTAGAAGGTTTTACGCTGCAATCTTCCGAATTGATGGTGAGGCTATCAATTTGAAGTAAAATAGTGGGAGCAATAATTAATTAAAGGCCTAATTATATCATCAAATTTTCAAATCAATCAAATAAGTCAAAAATGAGTTTTGGACTAAAATTGCATATTTTCCTTTTTGTAGTTCAAATGGCAACAAACAACAACAACTTTTCTTTGCGATCGGTCCTTGACAAGGACAAGCTAAATGGGACAAACTTCCACGACTGGTATCGGACATTGAGAATTGTTCTCACTCAAGAGCGTAAGCTCTATGTCCTGGATACTCCAATTCCAGAGGAACCCGCTCCTAATGCACCAAGTACAGAAAGGGATGCTTACAAGAAGCATTCTGATGATGCCATTGATGCAAAGTGCTTGATGCTATGTTCAATGAACCATGAGTTGCAGAGGCAACATGAGAACATGGGTGTCATAGAGATGATTCTGCATCTCAGGAACATGTATGAAGATCAGGCACGGCAAGAGAGGTACAATGTTTCTAGGGCGTTGTTCAAGTGCGTCATGACAGAAGGAGATCCAGTTGATCCTCACACACTCAAGATGATTGGGTATGTGGAGAACCTACAAAGACTGGGATTTCCACTGAGCCAAGAGTTGGCTACTGACGTGATACTGCAATCGTTGCCAGAATCTTACAGTCAGTTTGTGATGAACTACAACATGAACAACTTTGATAGGCCACTGTCAGAGTTGTTGGGCATGTTGAGGACAGCCGAGTTACAGATGAAGAAGGACAAGCCTAAGTCTGTGATGGTGATCATGAGCAAGAAAGGCAAGTCCAAGCGCAAGGGCAAGGGCAAAGCTAAGAAAGGTTTTGAAGCTAGCCAGGAGTCCAAGCCATCTTCAGCTCTCAAGGCCAAGGGAGGCGTGACCAGGAAAGGAAATTGCCACCATTGTCAAAAGCCAGGACATTAGAAAAGGAATTGTCCTCTCTACCTGGAAGAACAAAAGAAGAAGGAGGTGACTGAAACCTCTACTTAAAGGTGTCATGAAAGTAAACTTGTAACACTTTTGAGATATATGATATCAAGATGTAAAGTGTAAAGAATTCTTACTTGGGGAAAGTGTTGCCTTTATAGATAGGAATACTTTAGTTTATTTTCAGCCAATAAGGCATGTAATATAGTTATGAACTGCTATTTCAAACTTGCCAATAGATAGAAACACTTTATTTTTGCATATTGTATGACAATGATAGCAATTAATAAAGAGATGTTTCAATTTATAAAGATGTGATCTTTGTGGCAATGCCTTATTTATCTTGTGATATTTGATATGCATAAGATAAGACGATACCTAAAAGTTATAGATAACTCAAACAATTTAATTAGCATTAATCATGAGAAATTCATTTCTAGTTTCCATGTGATGGATAAAACTAGACTCTTTTGGTTAGAGAACCAGTAAGGGACATGAATATCTTGGACATGATTAATCAATCTTCACTAAAGTAGTGGAAGAGTGATTATCCTATTAGGTATAATACATGTGATGTATTTACATACCTATTGGAATAAATGCTAATACTTCAAATGGTGTTTAGAGAAATACCAATATGAATGTCTTGAAATGTTCAAGATTATCATAAATGAAGTACAAATTTGGTAAAGTATTAATTCTTGATGAGATCAATGAATGAAATACTTGGACCAAATGTTTGAGATCCTTATGAGTGATTATGATAGTGTATCATAGTGAACTCATGATTAAGGCATGGTGATGTCTGAATCAAGAAGGAATCATACTCTAAGGAGTTAGAGAATGATTATCAAATAACTGAATTCTTCTTAATAAAAAAATACCCCATACTAATAAAAGAAATTAAGAATCACAAGGGTTGTGAGTTCTTATATCTTTAACAGATACACCTCAATTATCTATGTGATGAGTTGTTCATGTGATGAGTCAACTATCAAGATGAATATGAGGAACCGAATCTTGAGTTATGGTTTATGACCTTTACATCCTAAATGACATCCATGTGAACCATTAGGTATGACCTTGATGGTAGCACTCATTGGATTATATCCATAAGTGCAAATGAGTCTTAAGTGTTAAGACACATGGATAACATTTTGAGAAGGATGATGCTTGTTGATTGCAACTTAATGACTAAGACATTTGGCATATGGATACTAAAACCGCATTCCTATGAGGAATAAAACCAGGATGTGTACGTGACACAACCTATAAGGTTTATGAATCCACTAATGCAAATGAAGTCTATAAGTTACAATGGACTAATCAATGTGATTTATTGAGTACAAGCAACTCAAAATTGGATCTTTATTTTGATAATATAGTCAAAGGGTTTGACTGATATGTCAAAGATAAAGAAGTGATCTGTGATTTAGTGGGAGCGTATTCACATTCCACATATTGATGTGAAATGGAATTGTTCTAGAATGGAAATCCAAAAGTGGAAATTATCTTTAAGGAAGATAGAGATGTTTCCTATGTGATAGGAATAGAGATCTATAGAGATAGTTCTCAAAAATCTCTTGACCTGGAAAGAGAAAGCATACATTGGCAATCTGTACTGAAGTGTTCAGTATGCACAGATACAGTGGGAGAAAACTTGTCCATGTTACATGGATATTAGTATCACAAGGCCAAGTGTCCAATTCTTATGAAGAATGGGAACACTAAGAATAGATATGGATCTATCATGTATGTAATCATCCCATTATCTTGCATGTATGACATGGCAAAAATAAAATGCATTCATCATCTTTTATGTAGGACATGGCAATATGATGTGCTCATCCTGATAACTCGTATGTGTGACATGACGAGTGGATGTCTGTCTGCTTCCAGTAAGTGTTACTGGAATACCATGAGAACTTGATAAGTGCTTGTGAAGCACTAGTTCTATGGAGAAGAGTTCGATGTAAACAGTTACATTGATGCGAACTTCTGAAAGGACAGAAAATTAATCGCAATATATATACATGAGATGTATAAAAGTGAATGTTTGTTGATAATTGGAAGTGTTCCAATAAAGCCATTTAAAAGGGAAATGCCGAGTATCTATGTGTTAGTGAACAACAGTGGATACTATACGGATCTGAAAGTTCATGAGATGAACTTATATTCCACTCATTGATGACAAGTCTGGAATCCTTGATCATGCAATGTGGCTAAAGGTTAGCAAATGGAATACAAGATCGCATATTATGGCAACTCCATCTCATACGTGTGACGTACAGCAAAGAGATGAGAGACATGCAATTTATACAGACTTTGGCAAGGTGTTGCCATTACTCACTATGTTGGCACTACATCAGAGTAACATGTGGGACATGTTTGAAGAGCACTATGAATATGATTGATGGGTGATTGGCTCGCAGTGCAAGTGGGAGTCTGTTGGTATGTATGCCCTGAGAGCCAATCATGTGATAATTGGTGGGATACATTAAGATTGATTTGATAAACAGAAAAGGCGAGCTTCCAATTCTTTCTGGTTCATTCATATGAGATAGTGATAGAACAGATTGAATGTCTAGAGAATGACAGTACTCAATGACGTATGCCTTCAGGTTCATGACCTGAACGATGAGATCATACGTATGCTAAGAGTTTGTACATTCTTGTTATGTCCCTAGTCGGATGTCATTGTGGAAGGTAGATAGACAGCAATGACACACAAGACTAGATTGTGGTGTTGGTTGATGACAGAATCTCATTAGTCATGATATAGAGATATCAAACCAAACAAATAGGTACTTGTTAGAGAACAAGGTACCGGACAGACCCACCGTGAGTTTGACACATGGAACCATGAGATGGTAGTCACAGTCAGTACTCACAGTGATGGTGGTGAGTGTGATTCTTAGACTTGAAATCACTGCACTCAACACATGTCGTTGGGCACACTTTGACATCATCAAACGCAGTCCTGAAACATGGGTTGTTATAAAGGTGATGATTGGGTGGCTTTGACACATGGGGCTTTTGAGGGGCGAGTGATAGATATGGGATTTGTCCCTCCTGAGGGAGTTTGATATCCATGGCCACTTGATGAGTAGGATTGAGAAAGGCGTGCATGCATGTGTGAATCGGTATATGATACTGATGTCATACATATCTCTTCCAGTCTACTCTGAGATCAAGGAAGTGAATGAATGTTGACAGGATGACTGTTCCATGCCTCGAGTTCATTCGGGATATCAGTGACAAAGGAATTATACATTCGCTGTAACACCATTCACAGATTGTAGGATGAAAGTTGTTCTCCAACTTTCTACTTTCACTTGGGTAGCACTGATGTGTGACTAGGCACCGCTCTTTGCTTGTGAAGTCATAAGTGTTATGGACTTTCACTGCCAACGTGAAATGGACCTGCATGGTCACACACATAGGATTTAACCTGGAAGAGGAGTTTTGTCCACAAAGAAATGATTAGATTGATTACTAAAGGAGTTTAGTAGTTCAATTAAACACTCAATCAGTCGATAGCTCAATATCGTATGGTTCAAGGTGTTGGACGCATTGATTGGAGTATCGGATTGATTGAAATCACAATTGACTGATTTTGCCCAACCTGTGCTCCCAACCAATCGGTTCATGTGATGAAACGGTCGGCTGAGGTTGCTGAACCGGTCGGCTGGAGTGTCCAGGCCGATCGGCTCATGCCCAGGTTGAAACGACCGGTTCAAGGGTTGAACCGATCGGCTCAACTGGTGCAACGGATCAGTTGGGAAAAGTCATGTCGGCAAGAATTTTCCTTTAGTTTCAAATTGCCCAATTCGATTGGGAATAATATTGGTATTCAATACCAATTGGGAAAGAAACAAGGAAAGTCTTTTTGAGCCGGATTAGGACCATGAACCGATCGGTTCACGGCACCAACCGATCGGTTGGAGTGCCCCAAACGATCGGCTCAGGTCCAACCGATCGGCTCAATGGCCGAACCGATCGGTTCAGTTGTGAACCGATCATTTCAAGTTGCGAACCGGTTGCTTTTTGTGGAAAATTCTCGAACCCTTCTACTCCTGCATTAGTCCCGCATTGCCCGGGATGGAGAACCCTGTCCCATGACTCTCCTATATATATAGGGGTATTGGGGGCTTCTCAAAGTACAGCTCAGTGCAACCAGTTGCTCTGCAAGTTGTCGTTCTCTCTGGTTTTGGTAACCGTGAGAGAGCCCGAGCAAGTACTTCCCGCAAAAGGGAGGTGCAGCAAGGGAAGGACAACTGCAGTTGCAACAGGAGGCAGGAGAGCGTGTTGGCGACTAGTACGTTAATAGGAGGGTGCGACTCCTTCCACTTCCTTGTGGGACAAGGAGTGTGGAGTTCCAGGTGGTCCGTGTGGACTACTACAGAGGCGGGAGGACAGTGCCGCTTAGGAGGACAACTGTCATCCGACAGTCCGGTTCGAGTAGGAGTTGTCAGTCCCGGTGCGAATAGGAGCTGCACAGACAACGTCGAAGTCCGGAGTTGAAGACCGCGCATTGCGCGAGGTATTATCGCCGAGCAAGCCTCGGGACAAGGTATGATTCCACAAACCATCCTTTCCTATTATATAGACGTTGACGCGTTTCCTCGGTATGGGTTGGGGGAGAAATTTTTTTGTTTCCACTGCCTTCTCTGTCTCCCCTAAAACCCAACACCAATATGCGACAGCAATTGGGTGAGCCCCATCCACATAGTACCTAAAAAGGGTGGAACGACGGTGGTGAAGGGAGATAATGGTGATGAAGTCGCCACCATAATAGTCACATGATGGAGAATGTGTATTGATTATAGAAAGCTAAATTCGGCCATGAAGAAAGCCCATTTTCCCTTACCATTTATTCATCAAGTTCTTGAAAGACTTGCCCACCATGATTACTTCTACTTCTTAGATGCATATTCTAGATTCTACCAAGTCCCAATACACCTGGAAAATTAGGAGAAAATGATGTTTACATGCATCTATGGCACGCACACCTTTAGAATAATGCCCTTCAACTTATGTAATGCTCCTACAACCTTCCAGCATTGCATGATTTCCATGTTTTCTGACTTCTTAGAAGATATAGTTGAAGTGTTTATGGATGACTTCTCTATTTATGGAAAAGATTTTGATGCTGGCCTAAGAAATTTGTCGCAGGTTCTATAAATATGTGAAGAGAAACATTTGGTCCTGAATTGGGAGAAGTGCCACTTTATGGTTCAAAGTGGCATTTTCCTAGGACACAAGGTCTCCAAGAAGGGCATCAAGGTGGACCTTAGAAAGATTGAAGCCATCTCCAAACTCCCACCACAAAAATCTGTGACATGAGTGAGAAGTTTCCTAGGTCATGCTGGATATTAAAGGAGGTTCTCGAAGATATCGAAGCCCCTTTCAAATTTGTTGATGAAGGATACAATGTTCAAGTTCGATGATGAGTGTTCAAAAGCCTTTGAGACCCTAAAAGAGGCTTTAACCTCTGCACTAATCTTGCAAGCTCTAGACTGGGAGCTACCTTTTGAAATAATGTGCGACGCAAGTGACTATACCATAGGTGCAGTCCTAGGGCAGAAGAAAATCCGGAAGCACCATGTAATATGTTATGCCTGTCGTATGCTAGACGAAGCCCAAGTCAACTACACTACTACCGAGAAGGAGATGTTAGTGATTGTTTTCGCATTTGATAAATTTTGATTATACCTTATAGGATCCAAGGTTAAGGTTTATACTGACCATGGGGCTATATGCTATCTCATGCAAAAGAAGGACGCAAAGCCAAGGCTGCTAAAGTGGGCCCTGTTGATACAAGAATTTTATCATGAAATCATTGATAAGAAAGGAAAAGAAAATGTGGTCGCAGACCACCTTTCAAGAATAGTTTGTAATGAAGAGAATCAATTGCCCATAAATGACAACTATGCTGATGAAGCCCTATTAATGGCTCAGTTTGACGAGCTAAGTCTGTTGTGGTTTGTAGATATCTGTAACTATCTGGCTTGTGGTCAGCTGCCATTGGATATAACATACAACTAGAAAAAGAAGTTTTTCTCTAATGTCAAAAACTATTTTTGGGACGACCCACTACTATTTAAGAAATGTTCTGACAGTTTGTATAGAAGATGTATACTAGAGGAATGAAGTCCCACTGATCTTGAGAGAATGCCACTCTTCACCATATGGAGGACATCATAGTGGGGAAAGAACAACTATAAAAGTGCTTCAGTCTGGGTTTTGCTAGCCCTCCATGCTCAAGGAAGCAATGTCTTTTGTCAAAGCTTGCAAGGAATGCCAACTTACCGACAATATCAGTAAAAGGGGCGACATGCCTATGGTTGACTGGGTAGAAGTAAAAATCTTTAATGTTTGGGGGATAGACTACATGGGTCCTTTCCCATCGTTAAAAGGTTATCAGTACATTTTAGTGGCTATTGACTATGTGTCGAAATCGGTAGAGGTCGTAGTGAGCCAAACTTGCGATTCCAAATTTGTGATCAACCTATTCGAGAAAACCATTTTTCCACGCTTCAGAGTGCCTTGCACTGTCATAAGTGATGGGGGATCACAATTTGGAGAGAAGAAGTTTGAAGCACTATGAAAGAAGTATGGGGTAGTGCTCAAAGTTGCTACACCCTATCACCCTCAAACCTCAGGACAAGTAGAGGTATCTAAGAGGCAAATTAACCAGATTCTAGAAAAGACGGTTAGCTGCACTCGAAATGCAAGAACACTGACCTTCGTTTTGGGATTACCCTATTTACTTTGCCTAAACCATGTATTGAGATGCTTACTAATCACTTGAGTGGTGATTAGGATTCATTTGTGCTTTGTTGAGAGGAGGAGGTGTAACTTGCAATTTACCCAAGTTTTAGGGTTGGTGTGCAAGTTTGTCACCTTGAGAGATGTCTTTCTCTCTCCTTGCATCCTCTAGAGTTTAGAGGATGGGTTGAGCTCATTGTTTGAGTAGCTTTGGTCTTTGTTTTTCCTTGTTGAGCCTTGTTTGGGCTTTGCCTAGCTTTATTGGGCCTTGTATCAGGCATGGGTGAGCTTCGTGCCTTGTGTTGGCCATGGTGTATCAGCCAGATGGTTGTGTCGGGAAAGTGGTGTGTCACCTATGAGGTGTATCAGCCAAGTGACCTTCTTTGACCTAGCATCGTTTGTGTCACCCCCCTTGTGGATACTTGGTGCTTGTTGCTTGCATGTGGCAAAAGCTCTAGACATGTGGAGGTGGAAAGCTAGTAGGTGGCTTTGCCCCATTGACAAGTGTCCCTAGGTTGAGAGACACCTTGCCTTAGTCTCTTCTTCACTCTCTTCTATATATTTCTCTCCTTTCTCTTGCTTGGGACCCCTTTTGTTCCTTAGGTTCCTTCCTTTTTCCTTGGTGGACGATACCTCTCCTTGGTAGATCTTAGTGGCCCATCTCCATGGTGGAATCTTCTTCTTCCTCTAGTGGTGGCCGAACCCTAGAGTGTGTCTTGCTTCTCTTCTTATGGTGGTGCTTGGAGCTTGGAAGCTTGGTTCTAGGATCTTAGAACTTTCTTAAGGCAAGTTACATAACTCCTAACCCTAGTTATACTACTTCTTTTTCATGTTGCATGTTTATATGTCATCTTGATCAGCCATGCATCTTGTTAGATATGTTTCTTGCCCTAGTATGTGCCATTTTATCTTGTTATATATATAGTGGTAATGTGGTGTTCTTAGACCTTGTGGCCGAACCTTGAGTTTAGGGTTCCTTGAGAAAAACCCCTTTCTCTCCCATTTGGTTTTGAGAAGTGAGTTAGAGCTCTAGTGGTGTAGGAAAAACCCCTCTCTTGGTTGTTGAGAGGTGAGTCTATCCTCTAGTTTCTTGGGAAATACCCTTCTCTCATCATGGATTTGAGAGGTGAGCCTTGGTTGGATGTTGACCTATTGAAGGTTGGAATCTTGACCGATAAGGGGATGATCCACCTTGTTGCCTGATATGTGATGGAGGTTGTGCAAAACCCCTCTCTCTTGGTTGTTGAGAGGTGAGCCAACTCTCTTGATCTATTAGGGTTTGATGATGGTGATCTTGAGGTTGATGATGACCAAACTAATATGGTCCTTGTGCCTTGCATGATACCCTTTTGTGGTGCTTTGCACGATACCCCTCTTCTAGGGTTTTGTCTTGGGTGATATGATAAGTTGGGTTCTATGGACCTTGTTGCCCAATATGACCCCTTCACCATGTTAATGTTAGTGGGCGATATACCTTGTTACCCAAGATGGTTTTGGGAGTGTTTAACCCTGGATTCCTTTGGCTGACATGATGTGTGGTAGACATCTCTATTTTGTGCCTTGGGCGACATGGGTTGGCTTTGGGTTTGCCCGATATGAGTCATGGATAGGGAAACCTTAGATGGGCACCATAGTGTTGGTTGATATGGTTGTGCTTAACTTAGTTGAATGCCACATGGTGTAGTTGGATAAGAGGTCAGTAGTGTGCTTTTTGGGCGTTATGATCTTGGCCTTGGTTGATATGGCCTTGGGTGTTATGATTATGGTGGATGTCCGACATGAAACCCTAACCCTAATGGGTGATAGGTCTTGGTCGTTAGGGATGGTTGTGCTACCCGACACATCTTTGCACTTGGATGCCCGATATCACCTTGCACTTGGGTGAACGATATACCTTGCACATAGTTGAACGACATAACTGTTTGATCTGGATACATGACACACTTCTATACTTAGTTCCACAATACACTTATGCTCCTTGGTTGCATGACATCCTTTGTTCATGGGTGCACGACTTGGTTGGTCGATATGTTTGGCTAAGTGCCCTAGCCGATAGGCTTTTGGTGAGGGAGGTGACCCTACCTGATACCCCTTTGGGTGAGGGATGCTCTACCTACCACACTTATAGTGAGGGTAGGTGGTATCTTTGGTAAAGGTTGCACCTAGCTCAGAAACCCTAGGATTGGTGAGTCGTTATCTTGTAACCGCACCTCTGTTGATGATGCATTATGAATGCTAGGTTGTAACCAATGATATGTTTGATACCTAAAGTTGGTGCTAAGTGAGATGATTAGATACATGATTATGTTCATAAGATATAGGGCATAGTGGATGCTCATGGTTTGATAATAATAATGTAATTTGTCTATAGATACAGCTTGTGCTTAATGTAACTATGATCATGGATGTTGTTCCAATCATGTACCTTCAACCCTAATAGCATGATAATCATAAAGATATATGTTTGGTGATTCTGTTATCTCTCTTGATATGCATACTAACCATGCAGGTGTATCAAATGATTTCATAGCCAGATAAGAGCTCTGAGGTATATGTGTTTTGATTTACATTGAATGATGATAATCCTTGTGGATGAGATAACATGTATCCCCGTATGATGTGAAAGGTTTGTTGACCTGATAAAAGCTGAGTGCCTAGATGATGTGTTATCCTCTGATGTTGAGATATGGGATTGATGTCCCATAGTGATGATGTAAGCCTTGAGAGGCAGTGGCATTCTATGATGAGGGATTGAGATCCCATGGTAATAATGTAACTTAATGCTATTATGTTTTATACTTGGTTGCCTCAACAATCTACATAAAATATTCTAATTAACTACAATAGAACATTTCATGTAGTTTGCCCTGGCCATAGATCCATCATCGTCGGTAGCTGGTGATGGTGAAATAGGTTTATCCTGCGGGATTACCTGGAGCGCATATTGTTGAATATGTGGGATTTCTCCTAGCCAAAAGTAGGAGGATTTGAGTACAACTGTGGTTGTGTATAGAGCATGGTGAACATGCCCATGGCTCAGTGATTATAGAGCATGGTGAACAGGCCCATGGCTTAGTATTATAGAAGGGTAGCCTGTAGAGCTGACCCTATAGCTGAGGCCACTCAAGCAAGAGACAGCGATCCTTCTTTGGTTTTTGTGCACTAACCATGAAGAGGTGAGGTCATGGAGTCCGACTCTCCTAATGACCTTGTATGGCACCAGTTTTGGGCTTCACATCTGAAGTTTGGATTTGAGCAGGACGGCTCACTTCCTTAGGGCATAATAAATCATAATCCAGCCGTATAGAATATATTGCTTAAGGAAAAACACAAAACATTGGTTGAGGCCTTGCTTGCATAGTTGCTCTAGTTATATCTTACAATTAATTGTACGTTCCTCATATCTTGTGATAAGTTCTTATAAAGCTTATCTTGTCAATCATGTTCCATAAAGAAATATCTGGTTATATGCGTCCTGGATATCTTGGTAAGCTAGTTCTATTCAGTATGCCGTATATATGAGTTTCTTATATTAGTTACTTGTTTTATCTATTCTAGCTCTCCTTTGAGGTTTGATAGTTTCATTGGGGAGTTATGTTTCTCGCTGGGATGGTGTG
Organism: Alisma plantago-aquatica; assembly: GCA_963693085.1. Lineage (NCBI taxonomy): Eukaryota > Viridiplantae > Streptophyta > Magnoliopsida > Alismatales > Alismataceae > Alisma > Alisma plantago-aquatica. Next base: position 389,859,595 of record OY856410.1, on the reverse strand, counting down.
TCTCACCCCATTGGTTTAAAACCTTTTTAGATGATCGTTCTAGACATGGTGGTGGTCGTGAGGTTGCGGCCGAGCAACAAGAAGAGCAGTAGGAGGCAAGGTATGGATATGTTGTTGTTTTGGTTGTTTTGTAGTAGAGTCCTAGAGTCATCCCTGTACTCTCAGCTCCTCAGAGGTGTTTTGATGATGTTTTACGATGTATAGCTAATGTAGCTTTGTATATCCTGCTGCTGGCCTGATGTGGCTATAATGTATGTATAAACAAGTGATGAACTCTAGTGCTGACAGGACAGCTGAACCCTAAAAGCTGTGGACACATATCAAGGTTTATTTATGCTTATATAACATGCTTCCTTGCAGAATAAGGACCTGGATGTAATAGTTTCATTTTATCTGCTATCCACAATTAGTTTTAATTAACCCGTGTTTTTGGTAATATGTGGTTTATGGTGGTTCCACACGTTTTCACGTGGCATCTCATTGTCTGTGTGATGGCGGGATGTCACACAAAAGGACTGGTCCATGAAGCTTGAAGATGCTCTCTGGGCCTATAGAATGGCTTATAAGATACCTATAGCCACGACGCCATATAGATTAATCTATGGCAAGTCCTGCCATTTACCTTTGGAGCTCGAACATAAGGCCCTTTGGGTGATCAAGTTTCTGAATATGGACCTAGAAATGGCGGCCAAAAAAGATTTCTCTAGCTACAAGAGCTCGAGGAGCTGAGATTACATGCCTATGAAAACACGAGGATCTACAAAAAAAGGACTAATGAGTGGCACGATGCCCACCTAAAGAACAAGGATGTTTGTGAAGGAGAAAAAGTACTTCTCTTCAATTCTAGAATTAGGTTGTTCCCTAGAAAGCTTAGAACAAGATGGTCAGGACCCTTATTAGTGGTGAAGATTTACCCATCAGGAATGATGTAGATTCAGGGAGAGAAAATTGGGATTTTCAAGGTTAATGTCCACATGGTAAAAGTATTTTATGAAGATGAGGCATTTGTGCGTAGATCTGACATCAATCTGGGGGAACCAATTCAGCCAAATGAGAGAAGGAATGTAGAGTTGCCACACCCAACTGCAGGACCCAAGGAGTGAAGATTTATGAAGTCTAGCTAAGAGACTTTAAAGCAAGCACTTCTTGGGAGGCAACCCACATTTTTGAGTTTTTCTTAAGCCTTGTTTTCTCTTCCCTTTGTGTTTTTAGTTTTCTCCCGTTTTAAGTAAAGTACATATCCATCTTCTTTTGTGTAGTTGATGATTTACCAAAGGAAACATCCTTTGTTTTGATCTGATCACGGTATAACACTTGCATCACGCAAGACCGTGACCCATAGTACATGCTACCAGACACCTCAACCACAACTTGAGGTCGTCTTTGAATCAACAGAGAATCATGACCATGGTTGTGCCTCATAGCATACCGTGACCACGGTTGTTTCTTATGATCACTACAACCGCGGTCCCCCCCCCCAATTTTTTGATTGTTTAGTCACAGTTTTGTTAGTATATATTTCCTTAAACCCTTGTCTCTCAGACTCTTTTCACTCATAGCTTTCCCAAGTTTAAGATAAACCCTAACCTCTTCTCTGATTGTGATCGACGACCTGTCGCCGCAGTGAAGCCGATTGCCGCACCCACCTTGTTCGATTCCACCATCGCAACCTTCAAAAAGGTAACATGAAAACCCCGTTTGCACTTAAAAAATCGATGAATCACCTTGTCGCCTCTGATTTAATCTGTCGCCTGAACCGATTTTTTTTATTTCATCTTTCGACGGTCGTAAGTCACACAGTCAATGGATTCCCCAGGTTTCCCTTTTACCCTAACCGCGTTATGGCGCCATTTGCAAATAATAATTAAAAAACCCTAAAAACATTAATAATAATACAACTACCACCTGAGAAAATGAAGAACAAATTAACTAATAGAGAGAGGAATCAGAACATTTGGAAGAAGAAAGACCATAGCTCACGACCATAACCTCTACAACTACAATAACGGTGTGCTCTAAACCCTAACATCGGTCATGATGTTTACTCTGACTACCAGTTATGTCGTGGGTCGCGGTGTAGAAGAATGATACTCAAAGTCGTGGTCCCCTAAATTGTGACCTGATGAAAATAAGGAGAAGACCACGAATGTGATGTTAACTGCGACCGCGGTCCCTACTTAGTAGCCATGACAGTGACATTCTTTGGAAGACCGCGACTGCGGTTTCCTCTAAAGTTGCTTAAAAAAAACCACGGGCCACGGTCCCCATGCACACTTTTCAATTTGACACTAAATAATTTACTAAATACCATATCCTGTGTAGGAAATACCTTCCTTAGATAATTGTCAAAAATGGTGATTTTTGTTAAATTCAACTAGAAACTAATTCATTGAAAATTTGTAGAATGTCTTCACCAACAACCAGCGATCCCCTGTACTGGAAGGCTACTTCCCTGAAGGAGGTAGAAAAGATAATAGAGGGTTTAATAGCAGCACTCAAGTGGAATACTTCTTTCCCAGAGGCCAAATGAGTTGAGGGGCAACTAATGTTAGAACAATACCAAAGAATATTGGGGAACATGACAACAGAGAACGCTACTCACAAAACAGAACAAACTGAGAAGACAGAGACCTCCGAGTATCAACTTGGGGAGTTAAAGAGTCGAGTCCATGGGAAGAAGAGAAAGGTTGCACCAAAGGGGTCCTAGAGCAACAAAAAGATAAAACCACTGGCTGTTTAGAAGCCAAGGGAGAAAAAGATAAGCAAAGCTGAGGAAGTCATAGGGGAGACATCCTTACAATCCAGAAAACCCCCATTCCTACCCAAGAACATCGTGCACCAGTCTACCTATGAATGGATGTACCAAAACTAGGAGTTCTGCCCTACCCGTTACATGGACTTAGAATATTTCAAAAAGATGGGAATCTATGACAGGACGATGAAATTCCTGGAAGGTGCAAACTGACGCACCTTATCCACACCAGAGGTGAAATCCTACAAGAAGCTGACCATATAATTCCTATCTTCATTAAAGAAGGTCTCTACCAGTAGTGAACAAAGAAGGGTAGGAAGTGGAGACTATAAACTACAAGTGAGGCTAGGAGGTGAGTCTCACATAATCACGGAAGCGATGATGAAAAAAATATTTACAGAGACACAGGAACAAGCCAAAGCTTGCTCCATTGACTCAAGAGAAAGAGAAGTGGAAACCTATGAGAGCAACCAGATGTGGGAAGAGTTGACTGGGGAGGAGGATCAGAACTCAAAGAACTCCAAAGCCTCATTGATCACATCGTGATTTATTCGTATGATGCAAAAAATCACTTCCTACATGATCTACGTGAGGTCAGAAATAGGAACAGTTAGCAAGGGAGATCTATTCTTCATCTGGTCAATGATCAACAGAAAGACAATTAATATTGGGAATATATTAATCAAGCGATTATCAGTAGTAGTAGGAGGGGACGCAAAGAGAAATTCTTCATATTGCATGGGAGGCCAGATAACACAAATTTCCAAACACCTAATGGATGAAGGAGAAGTCCTGAAATATAAAGAAATGAAGGGACAACAAAGAATAGATGTCAGGTCCCTAATCAGCACGGGCATTCTAGCACAGAAGAGGGAGAAGTTGTACTTCAAGAAGAGAGGGTAAAAAAGATTATTTCCCTTCCAGAAATGGCATTCTACGACGCCCACAAGCTACGACCAACCCACGATGACATCGAAAAGATGTGCTCTGGGGCACTGTAGGCCGACGCAAATATAGACCCAGTAATTATGGCTGGAGAAAGTAGTGCCCCAGCTGAGTTAGAAAAGAGGAAGAGCACAGAGCCGCGAAAGAAATTGGCAGTAGAAAAAAAGAAGATTGCAAAAACAACTACTCTACCAACTGTGAGGGAGAAAACCGCAGAACAACCCACCCCCACAGCTCCACCTCCAGAAGTACCAGTGGGAATTCCAGAACACGCACCTCTTGAGCCTCACAAAGAAGCGACTACTCTGGAGCCATATGTGACAATGAGGATTCTGGTTTAATTCTAAGGATGGAATTTCATTAAAGGTGTGTAGGATGTGATGGAGTTGACTTTTGGAATCTATAAATGCCCAATGACATAAGTGAAATCATATGGTTGAGTAATATTAATAGTTCCAAGATTTTGACAAAGTAGGTGTGTTGATGTGAAACTTACATCATTATTATGATATCTCTATTAATACATTCTTGAGGAATTTAATAGAATGATCAAATAGATGAGTTTTATCACCAAATTTGAGTAGTAGGTAGCTTGAGTGGTAGGGAATCTATGGTCAAAATTTGGTGGAAATCATAGCATCCTAGAAAGAGGTATTAAGGCTTGCATACTATGAAATAATGTGTATTATTGATGTATTTTAGACAAATGTATTTGATTCATAGCCTAAGTTGCTGATCGAATCAGGTGTCAAGCACCCCTTTAGTTAAGGGCAGGTTGCATACTTAGATCATGTCCATCGATTCTTTATCTAGTGGCTGAGAGCTTTATATTAGGTGAGCCACGATTTTAGCTTGGGGACAAGATACTCGTAGCCCTTGGATTCCATATGACGGAGGAGAAAACCTTGTCATACCTTGCGATTACTGCCTTGACTGAAGGAAGTGACCACAATGTCAGGCTGCATGCTGATCATGGGATAAGAGTAGAGTGTGGGTGAGCAGTTGATCTCTGCTCGTCCATACCAATGCCATGACACCTCTTTTGTATTCAGTGACTAAGTGATGAGGCAGAACAAGCTCCCCTTTTTCCTCAAGCTCCCACTACAACATACAAGTGGTGGCCGAAGGTGTAGCATGGAGTTAGAGGTGAGAACAGAGGAAGATAAGAGAGGTAGAATGAAGAAGGAGGATAGAGGGTTTGATGTGACTGGTTTCGTGCCCAGTCACTGTGAGTTCCACAGACATCGAACCCAAGTTGGCCAGAGCTTGAAGATGAAGCTCGAAGGCTGGAGGTCAGTGCTTCCCACCAAGAATTGATGACACAAAAGAGTTCAGGAGGATCCTGCAAAGCTTTTGGAAGCTTCGGGTTCGAGTAGCAGTGAGAAGGGTGCTTTTCCCCTTTTGCTCCACCAAAGAAGCAACTAGCGGCGATGCTCCAGCACAGAGGGAGGATCGGGGGTGCCAGGGAGAACCTGAGTAAACGAGGAGGTTGGGAAGATGACGCCGAAGCTAATGGAGGGTCAAGACATCCACGAGGAGAACTGGATGATGGCTGATCGCTCGTCCGAGCATCTCACTCACGGTGGCGCCCTACAGAATAGAGTCCTGCTTGGGTTTGATCCTGATCACGTGAGAAAGCAAAAGGGGGAGAAGCCCGACTGGGCAAACAGACCCTCAGGTCCATGGATCCCACCCCTGTCCCAGACTGAGTCCCATCCAAGAGAGGAAAAGATCCATGCCAACATCATCGCCACGTGTCAGCGACCGATTGGCCTAAAAAGGTAATTCTTTCAGAAATGTTTAGATTTTATAAAATTCGTAGTAAATAGAACAGTTGTCAGAAAAATACAAATAAGGTATCCAAATTCTTAGAACAATGTGTAGAACACAATGGAAGCATAATATCAGGATTTTGATGCATTAATAATAGTGATATCATGTAAGATGTGTAATGTTTGTTTATTGGATAATAAAAATCAAATGATGTTCTACAATTATGGAAAAATGTCAGTAAGTCTATAATCATGTTTATAATGCATATGATGTTAGATATGGTCATGTTGATGCACAAAATCATATAATTTGATTAATATGGCTAAATAGGGCTAATAACACTAAAGATGATGCAATTACTACATGCATGCTCAATAAATGATGAGATTTACAGAAAACCCTCATATCTGTAGCTGGAATATAATATATAATTCTAAGATCAGTTATATGCATATAATTCATGTTACATGAGGATGACCATTAATACACATGATGTAACCCTTATATAGTTAATGAAAGTGACATAATGTTAAGTATGTTCACATAATAATGTGACACATGAGTATATCCAGTTGATGAACTATAATATGGAATTTGACATCAGTAAGATAAATATAAGACAAGAATGCAAGTGATATGGAAATATATTAAAGAGATAAGGCAAACTCTAAAATGGATATAAATAGGGTTAATGATGATGAGAATCTAATGATAGTACATGATCTTGTCTTAATCAGGGTTGACCAAAGATATAGATGACACGAGGAATATGTGATTAGGATATCTCTTTGGTAGGTACGCCATTACCTCTTGCTTGTCTTATTATACATTATACTTGTGTTATATGGGAGTAAAGACTTGGCATATGATATTGATTGAAATGATTGTCTTGTATGATATGTTGCTTGAATTTCCATACTTATGTCTATGAACACCTGCAAACATAATATATATGTTCCATCATAAGATATCTCATAAACCACTTGGTGGTAGAGTGCATGCATAATGATAACAAACCACTTGGTGGTAGATCATATGATATTTGTATAATGATCACAAACCACTTAGTGGTAGATCATAAGGCCTAAAGATGTCAAAGACACTTGGTGGCACACGCACGAGATGTAAGATGAAAATGTACTTAAAATATGTGTTCTCTTTTGTTAATGACCATATTTGTGAAGGTATATGCTTTTCTTATATTTCTTTATAACTGGAAAGTATTAGTTTTATCTTATTGCCAAGATATGATGAGAGGTATATAAAAGACACATAGGCATACTCAGTACAATATTCTTGAATATTGTGTTGATGTGTACCACATTAAATCTTTTGTTAGGTTGTGGTTATGTTCTTGAAGATCCAAGATAGTTGAGAGTTGTGTGGCGAGCTGATGTATTGGTGGACCTGTTGTTTTAAGATCTTGTAGTTTAGTGGTAGTACATGTATATGTACAAGTTTGTTGTTCAATATGTAATATCAAATGTTGTAACAATTCATGTTGTAATTATATGTTGAATGGTGAACATGTGTGTATGATTTTATTATTGTTCATGTACATGTGCTACTGTGTTTCCTTCTAACTCCCTTGATTTTTCTTCTTCTTAGCCTAGTGTGGGGTTTTTAAATTGGAATTCTCACTGAGGTGAGGGTTTCAATTTGGACGTCACACATCAAATTAAGTTTTAGAAAATACGGGGATGTCACAGGTGGTATCAGAGCATGAACAATAGCAAAGCCTGACATTTTCTCATTATGCAACTCAAAATCAAAGAACATTGAACTTAATAATATTTAGGGTTTGATTAGTCATCTTTTAGAGACTAGATAAGACCTAGCCTCTAGGTTAGCACCTAGATGTCTGAGAACTAGGTCTAGGCTGGTGCTTGTTTTATAGAAGGTCCTTAGATGTCGTTCTTTCCTTATAGTATAGTGGTATGGGATGTTGCACTATTTGGAAAGGACATACATAAAGGGAAGAGAAATCCTAGACATATTGTGCACATTGTCTAGAGTATCTACACTAGTCTACACCATGTTCTCACCCTTTTCACTAGTTTTCATGACACTATACTCTCTACTATGTGTGGGACACTCGTTTTTAAGATTTGGTTTTTGATTCCAAACGGATCGAACCTAGATAGTTTTCTCTGACACTTGTTTTATCAGAGAAAAGCTATATAATATTTTATTATGTATATGTATTACAAAAATGTGTCCCCATACATGTACGAGTAGGAGGTGGTCATGCAACCTAAGTGAAAGTGAATGACATCAGTCTAGAAGAGAGTGTAGTTCTAGATTAGATGTCTAGATCCATGTTGGAATATATATATGATAGATTGAATAGATGAAATAAGTTTTGATGATATAATGTAAGTTGATAAAGATGATATAAGATGGTCATGGTGATCTATGTTTGTCTTTGAGTATTTGAGATGAGTTTTGATGATGCAAGTAACTAGGCTTTTATGAGATAAGATAAGTTAATCTAAGACAAGGATGAGAGTCAGCATGAGCCTCAAGCTCTTTTATGAAGGAGGACCTCTAGTGTTAGGACCAATTTTAGGGTTAACTCCAGAGAGAGTGAGACCCCAGACGGAGAAGGTTAGAGAACCTAAACTCCAAGATATGAGAATTATGAGAAATATGTGATATGATGTGTCCTAAACTAGAATACTCCCGAGTGATTGAGTTGAGTTTCTTAATACATGATTACTATAGTCCTTTTGAACCCTAGATGTCTTTGGGAGGACCAAACCCTAGAGACAGAGAGAGGTTGGATACATGTGCATATGTGAGTATGAATATGAGTGTCTGCCATATGGGTGAGGGAGAGAGCCCAAGACCTTGGAGGAGGTAGCTATTTTAAGTTTATGTGAAGCCTCATGCTCGGGTTGGTGATTTCCCACATAGGAATATAGTGGTGTATATAAGAGAGTTGAGAAATAGTTTTTAGGGGTATAAAGTTGAGAAGAGAATGTCATATCATGTTTTGGTTTGTGCTTATGTGGCTAGAGCTTGTAAGGCTATCTCTAGTGCCAATGAGGTAAATCTGAGAACCCTAGATTGAGAGGAAAGAAGTTTATGCACATGAGATACTCATAGAGTTGTGTTAGCTCAGAGAGACTGAGCACGATGCTACCCTCATGATATGGGATAGGAAAACCTCAGTTGGACTAGATAAAGTTTTAATATATGTTTAAAGAGCAACTTACATAAGTTTGTTTAGCACAACCATGATATAATAATTGTAAGGATGCGATCTAATCATGAGATGTGATATGTAGACATGACATGATGAAAAAAATCTAGAAATGGCTTAACAGATATCAATGTATAAATGGTTAACCACATACATCAATAATGATGATAATGTGATATGGTTGGTTAATCATGTGATGAAATCACTAGTAACTGTTACGATTTATTATGAGCAATGAAATAAGATCATATGAATGAAACATATTACACGAGGTGTTAATCATACTGATTAAAAAAAATAGCATTGACAGTTAGCACACCATAATGATTATGACACCTTGATATGATCTAGATGGATAAAGAGGGTTAAATATGGTTAATACCCTCCTAAAAGGCATATGTTAATGATGAATATGTCCTAACAATGAGCTCAATAAATGTTGATGACACCTTGACATAATCGGTTAACTTTAGTTAGCTTCTTTGGAACGTGACAGTATGATGTTTAATATTAATGTGTGAGTTATGATAAGGAAGCCACTCTAACATATGGGATATGTAATGACATAACCTAAGCTTCTAAACCCTTGTTTGAGCCTTCTATGAAGTGAGGTTTCACCCTAGATTCTTTTGAAACCTCCTAATAGTGGTTGGGTATAGTTTTGTAGCTTATGCTTTTGGATATGTTGCACCTAGAATAGTTCCTTATATTTGGATGAAGGCAAGATAAGGTTTTCCCAGGAAGTATGATTATGGTTTAATTTTGAGGATGAAATTCTCTTTTTTTTTGGGAAGTTAGGAGATTATCTTATTCATCCCGCTCTTCTCATGCAGGGAAAATCAAATTATTACACAGAATACCTACTGGAAAAGAAAACTTGGTAGGACTCCTACCATTACATATAAGAAAGGGGAGGGGGTGACCCACCTGGTCGAGAGGAGGATCGATATACATACGATCATCCTGGTAGTTTTTGAAATGGTGCTTGGCTAGACCATCCACCAACTGGAGATTAGTTCTACTAACATTCTTGAACACGACATCCTCCATACCAGCCATGAACTTCTGAGCTCTCGCTATCCAATGTTTAATAACAGGAGCATCGTCTGCATGGTTCCTCAAAGCTTTGACGGCCATAGAATTATCCGTAGCAAAGGTAATGCGGCTGTGACCATTAACTCTACTGACATTAGCTGCGAGCTCAATAGCTCGGACTTCAGCTTCAAGTATGGAGTTCACCTTGATCTTTCTAGCACACCCACCGATCCAGTGACCGTTTAGGTCATACGCAACAGCAGCTATAGCTGCCAAGTTCCCATGAACCGATGCATCAGTCATCCATGTAACTCTACCATGTTCATGAATAGCTTGGGCACTGTCTTGGGTCGTGTCCTCCTGGTGAAGCCAGGATTGAGTATCCCAGGCTTGTGAAATAGCATGCTGGAGACCCGCTAGCTGGATAACTTGACGGCTCACCTGAGTGCTAACATTGTCAAACACCAGCTCATTTCTTGCCTTCCATATCACCCAACAGGTTGTGGCAAACCTGATTTGCGTATTGGTATATTCCTTCAACATCTACGAAAGCCAGTTTTTGAAGACCTATCCATTGTTTCTCAGAAGTTGTTGCTGGATACCGCTCTGAGTCCATACCTCCATAGCTTGAGGGCAGTCACGTAAAGCATGGAGAGTAGTTTCATCACCATTGTGACATGTAGGGCATATTGAAGAATCACAGAAGGTGCGTTGTTTCCTGCGCATATTCGTCATGATCGCCTCATGCGCAGATAGCCATAAGAACATGCATATTTTAGATTGGGAAACAATGGTCCAGAGCTTGCTCCACACCCCGTCTGGTTGTACAGTATCGTCAGAATGCAAGGCATCATAGGCTGTGCTTGTGGAATATCTACCGGTAGGATCATGTTTCCAGCTCCAAAGATCAATACCATTGTTTCGGTGGGGGGCAGGTAAATCAGTGATCTTCTCCACGCACTGTGGAGGGAGGTAAAGCTTCAGGAAATTTGTATCCCAAGCATTCTCAAAATTAACCATGCTAGCTACCTTCATGTCGTTGATCGCCTCCGATATAGGTTCGATGACAATTTCAGCTAGCTTCCCCTAGTGAGGTACCCAGTGGTCGTACCAAACAGAAGTATTCTGACCATCTCCAATAACTCTGGAGCTATTGGCAACAATGAATTATTTCCCTTCATAGAGTGCTTTCCAGAAAGGGGTAGCTCGACAACCCTTCTGGTTGTTGTAGTTCTTGTACTTGTTCAGAAGACCCTCCTTCCAAAGCGTATCTTTCTCATTCATCAAGTTCCAGGTATTTTTCCATAGAAGAGATTTGTTCCAATCCGACATGATTTTGATACCCAATCCTCCCTTCTCCATGCTTTTGGTGACCGTCTTCCAAGAAACAAGCGATGTTGGCCTCTCTTTCTGTCCACCTCCCCAGATGAATTGCCTTATGTTCTTGTCCAGCTTGTGATAGGTAGACATCGGTAGACTATCAGTTTGCATAGCATAAGTCGGAATAGCAGTAAGCACAGACTTGGCTAAGCAAATTCTCCCCGCAAGGGACAGGGTCTTTGCTGCCCAACCATTAACCCTCGAAGTGATGCTATCAGTGAGATAGGCGTATGTTCTCTTGTCAACTTTCTTATGAAGAAGGGGGACCCCAAGATATTTGCCCAGGTCTTCCGTCTCCGCAATACCACTGGTAGAGCAGATCCCAGACCTCATCGCTTGGCTAACAGACTTGGAGAAGAAGATTTTCGACTTTTCAATAGAGATTCTTTGACCTGATGCCAACTCAAAGGTGCTGAAGATATTGTTGATGATAGCGATTTGCTCTACGGAAGCCTGGGCAAAAAGGACTATATCATCCGCAAATACCACATGGGAAAACACAGGCCCTTGTTGGGACATCTTTACTGGTTTCCAGCGTTTATCTTTCACCGAGTTGTTTATGAGCTGTGTAAGCCTTTCCATACAGAGAACAAAAAGATATGGTGAAAGGGGGTCTCCTTGGCGGAGGCCCCTAGTATCTTTTAAGGTAGGGAGGGAGACTCCATTCAAGATAATACTTGTCTGACCAGCTTGTAAGGAGTTCATAATGTATTGGTGAACATTCCGAGGCCACTTCAAGTGTTCCAGATTATTATCAATGAACACCCAAGACAGCATGTCATAGGCTTTAGAGAGATCAATCTTGATCGCCATATACGGCGCACTGGACTTCCTCCTCATGTTATGGATAATCTCTTGAACCACAATGATGTTATCAGTAATGCTCCTCCCCAGGACAAAGCTCGTCTGAACCTTGGAGACCCAAGTAGGTATGTGTTGTTTGACACGTTCTACAACCACTTTAGAAGCAAGCTTCATAATGGTGTTATTGAGAGAAATGGGTCGAAGCTGAGAGCAATTCATAGGATTTTTATTCTTTGGTATCAACACAATGCACGAGCTAGCAATAGAATCATCAATCAGATTTCCATTCAGCATGCTTCGTATCGTTCTGATCACTGAAGGCCTAATCACCTTCCACTATTTTTTGAAGAAAAGATAATCGGTTATGTCTGGTCCCGCTTCTTTATAAGGATTGGCGTTTTTAATCAGCTTCCATAGCTCATGCTCCGTAGGCATCGCAGCCAGATGTCTGTGTTGGATGTGGTCAAGTTTCTTGAACTCAGCTGTTAGACGATTCATATCGTTCACAGACGTGGTTATGGAGGAAATGAACATATCCTTGAAATGCTGCTGGACTAAATGGTTCAAGTCAGGGGTATTTTCGATCCAAACACCCTCCTCATTTTGTAGTTTGGAAATACGGTTCATACGCTGCCTGTTGTTCACAAAGGCACGATAATATTTACTGTTGTTATCACCGTATTTGAGCCAGTTAATGTGGTTGCGTTGTTTCCAGGCTTCCTCTTCCTCCAGCATAATCTTTTCGAGCTCCATTTCTAGCCCTATACTCTGTCGATCTACTTCTATGCTGTATGCAGTCTCTACCTTTTTTTGAACTATAGAAATTTTATTGATGAGTTCATTTTTCTTCTTCTGTTGTTTTCTGGTGAAGCCTTTATCCCAGTTGTTGATCCGGTCCTTCACCTCCTCCAAAGAAGAATGGAAATGTCTGCTAGGGTCCCAGGAATCTCGCATTAAGTGTTTGAACTCCGGTTGATCTTGCCAAGATGCTTTTGCTTTGAAACAAGGCTTGCCAGCAGGGATAAGTTTCTGAAGAATGGCAATAGGATTGTGGTCTGAGCCAATTTGAGGAAGGTTCTCACAGATGTAGTTTGGGAAGCTTTGAATCCAGGAGGCATTCGCAACGGCCCTATCAAGGCGTTCATGGAGGACACCCTTCTTGTAGGTGAATCTTTGCCCGATACTCCCTATGTCAGAGAGCCCGGCCTGGGTGAGCAAGTTATTAAAATTTGCTGCCTCGCGAAGGTTAAAACAATTACTTCCAATCTTCTCGTATGGACTTAACATGCAGTTGAAATCACCCAAGGTGATCCAAGGTTTATCAATGGTTGTACTGAGCTGGAGGAGATGATCCCACAGAACTGGGCAGCGTGTGGGGGACGGAGAGGCATAGACAAAAGTAGTATAGTAGTTGTTGTTAATAAGGCAGTGAATAAAGTATATGTTACTCTGGATGATGCTGATCTCACAGTCCTGTTCATTCCATAAGACCCATATCCTGCCTGAGAAGCCGGTTTCTTCAACTCTATGCGAGCTCGAGAGACCAATTTCCCTTATAGCTCGATCAACTTGTACACCTGAGATTCGTGGCTCAAAGATGGCTACAATCTTAACAGCAAACTTCTGAATGTTGTTTTTAAGGGACTGCCGGGCTAGCTTCTTACCGGCACCCCTAATATTCCAAGCTATTGTATTAAGAATAATCACGAGATGCATAGAATTATTGGTTAGCACCTGCTGCTACCCCTTACTTCTCCTCACCTCCTCTCTTCATTCCACCTCGGGTATTATAGACATGCCGCCTGGTTGGGCTGCTAGATTGAGTAGTATCTCCCTTCTCCTTTGCTTTCCTCCCTGCCATCACTGGTTTTTTGCTAGCTGCTGTGCTAGAGTTAGCTAAATTCTCTTTAGTCACTGTCGAGTTGCTGGCCTCAGCAGTGGTGATCTTAACAGTAGCCTCCGGTTCACCTGCTGGTCTTTCCATGATGACCTCATCCCCTTCCGGTATAACAACAGTATGCCTTGGTTTATCACTAGGAGCCGCTGTAGCCTGCACCTCCTTATCCTGTGTTGTTTTTGGTCATTCAATTGGTGTTTCTTCTGTGCTCATCGAGGATACATCAGTATCTTTATTTCTTCTTTGTTTCTTGCGCCAAACCTTTGGACTGCTCGCCTGAGATTGGTGCTCTTCTGTGTCCATATGTTCCTCATCACTGGGGGTTGTCTCTTCCTCCTCTTCGCTGTCTAACACCTGATATTGGTTGCTGTTTTCCTTCCCTTGATGTTTCCCCTTCCATTCATATCCTTTTCTTTCTTTCTTGGAGGTCTGCTGGCTATAAATTTCTTCCCATAGTACACCTGCGACTTGTCTTCCTCATCAACCCATCGCACCCCAGCCTCATCCTCCACAGGCTTCGGGTCTGTTGTTGTCGGTGCTTCAGAAGGTCCCTTGCAATATTGCGCTTCATGACCCAGTCTCCCACACTTTGTACAGAAGATCGGTAGGGATTCATACTCCAGTTTATACTCTCTTCTGTTGATCAAGATTTCCGGATGTATAGGAAGGCTAGTATCCAGTTCAAGAGCAAGTCTAGCGAACCTGCTCCTCATGCGATTGATGGAATGATCGTCGACTCTGATCAACCGCCCTACTGCTTCCCCAATCTTGTTGAAGATCTCCATGTTGTAATAATGGATTGGCAGACCTATAACACGAATGCAGGTTTCGATATGGTCTGGGATACCTTTAGAAGGTTCAAAATAACCATCCCAAGGCCATACCATTAGACATCCGCCGAACAGAGACCACGGGCCGCCGGTGAGCACGTTCTCATGGTCGTTCTTATTGAAGAACTTGGCCTCATAGTATTGATCAGTGAGTTCAAATAGTTCAAATCTCCCTGTCGGCCTCCACAGGAGCTTCAGTCTTTCGTGCATGGTGAGAAACCCTACCGACCTGTCTAAGAGCTTGACGATAACAAAGTATTTAAACGGCTTGCTTAGGATTTCCTCTGCCTCTAGAGCAATGTATATTTCTGGGTAGCCATGGATGTTGATCAATTCTATATCGTCGAGGTTTACGGCCTCCTCCGGTTGGTCGTCGATAAAGATAGGATTTGCTGCCTCCCCATTGCCGCCTCCTGTGCAAGCTTGCTTGCAGTTTAGGGTCTTCGCAGGAGGTAGCACCTCCGATGGAGCAGGAGTTACCGTGACCTCTTCAGGTACGTATGTATCCATACCAATAGGTTCAGCCGCTGGTCTAGCTTCTTCGGTATTACTAGAAGTCGCCCCTCTCATATCTCTATACGTGATATTGATGCATGTTTCCTGAACTAGCCTCTGCGTCCCAATCGATTTCTGATTCAGACTCTTCCTTCCATCCTTCCCTCCTCCGGACGATCTGCCGTCATCTTTTAGGGTTACGCCCCCTTCACCTGCACCGCCATTCTCCAGAGCTCCCGAGACCCCCGTCATCCCCCCTTAGGATGAAATTCTCTTTTAAGATGTATATGATGTGACAAAGTGGATTTTGGCTTAATTCTGAGGACGAAATTTCTTTTAAGGTGTGTAGGATGTGATGGAGTGGACTTTTGGAATCTATAAATGTCCAATGACATAAGTGAAATCATATGGTTGAGTTATATTAATAGTTCCAAGCTTTTGACAAAGGAGGTGTGTTGATGTGAGACTGACATCATTATTAAGATATCTCTTTTAATACATTCTTGAGGAATTTAATAGAATGATCAAATAGATGATTTTTGTCACCAAATTTTAGTATAAGGTAGCTTGAGTGGTAGGGAAGCTATGGTCAAATTTGGTGGCAATCGGAGCATCCTAGAAAGAGTTATTAAGGCTTGAATACTGTGAAATAATGTGTATTATTTATGTATTTTGGACCAAAGTATTTGATTCGTAGCCTAAGTTGTTGATCGAATAAGGTGTCAAGCGCCCCTTTGGTTAATGGTGTGTTGCATACTTAGATCATGTCCATCGATTCTTTATCTAGTGGGTGAGAGATTTAACTTAGGTGAGCCACGATTTGGGCATGGGGGCGAGATACTCCTAGCCCTTGGATGCCATCTGACGATGGAGAAAACCTTCTCGAACCTTGCGGTTACTGCCTTGACCAAAGGAAGTGACCACGATGTCAGGCTGCACACTGATTGTGGGATAAAAGTAGAGTGTGGGTGAGCAGTTGATCTCTGCTCATACATACCAATGCCACGACCCCTCTTTTGTATTCAGTGACTAAGTGATGAGGGAGAACAAGCTCCCCTTTTTCCTCAAGCTCCCACTGCAGCATACAAGTGGTGGTCGAAGGTGTAGCATGGAGTTAGAGGTGATAACAGAGGATGATAAGAGAGGTAGAAGGAAGAAGGAGGATAGAGGGTTTGATGCGACTGGTTTTGTTTCCAGTCACAGTGAGTTCCATGGCCGCCGAACCCAAGTTGGCCGGTGCTTGAAGATGAAGCTCGAAGGCTCGTGGTCAGTGCTTCCCACTGAGAATTAATGACACATAGGAGTTCAGAAGGATCCTGTGAAGCTTTTGGAATCTTCGAGTTTGAGTAGGAGTGAGAGGGGTGCTTTTTCCCCTTTTGCTCCACTGTAGAAGTAGCTAGCGGTGACACTCCTGCCCAGATGGAGGATCGGGGGTGCCAGGGTGAACCTGAGTAGCCGAGGAGGTTGGGAAGATGACACCGAAGCTAATGGATGGTCAAGACATCCGTGAGGAGCACTAGATGATGGTTGATTGCTCGTCGGAGCATCTCCCTCACGTCAGCGTCCTGTAGAACAGAGCCATGCTTGGGTTTGATCCTGATCGCATGAGAAAGCAAAAGGGGGAGAAGCCCGACTGGGTAAACGGACCCTCAGGTCTATGGATCCCGTCCCATACCCATACTGAGTCCCATCCAAGAGAGGAAAAAAGCCACACCAATATAATGGCCACGTGTCAGCGACCGATTGGCCTAAAAAGGTAATTCCTTCAGAAATGTTTAGATATTACAAAATTTGTATTAAATAGCGCAGTTGTTAGAAAAATACAAATAAGGTATCCAAATTCTTAGAAAAATGTGTAGAACACAATGGAAGCATAATATCAGGCTTTTGATGCATTAATAATAGTGATATCATGTAAGATGTGTAATGCTTGTTTAACGGATAATAAATATCAAATGATGTTCTAAAATTATGGAAAAATTCTAGTAAATTTATAATCAAGTTTATAATGCATATGATGTCAGATATGGTCATGTTGATGCAAAAAATCATATAATTTGATTAATATGGCTAATTAGGGCTAATAACACTATAGATGATGCAATTAATGCATGCATGCTCAATAAATGATGAGATTTATAGAAAACCCTCATATCTGTTACGGGAATATAATATATAAATCTGAGATCAGTTATATGAATAGAATTCATGTTACATGAGGATGACCCTAAATATACATGATGTGACCCTTATATAGTTAATGAAAGTGACATAATGTTAAGTATGTTCACATAATAATGTGACACATGAGTATATCCAATTGATGAACTATAATCTGGAATTTGACATCAGTAAGATAAATATAAGACATGAATGCAAGTGGTATGGAAATATATTAAAGAGATAAGGCAAACCCTAAAATGGATATAAATAGGGTTAATGATGATGAGAATCTGATGATAGTACATGATATTGTCTTAATCAGGGTTGACCAAAGATATAGATGACATGAGGAATATGTGATTAGGATATCTCTTTGGAAGGTACGCCATTACCTCTTGCTTGGCTTATTATACATTATGCTTGTGTTATATGGGAGTAAAGACTTGGCATATGGTATTGATTGAAATGATTATCTTGTATGATATGTTGCTAGAATTTCCATACTTATGGCTATGAACACCTACAAACATAATATAGATATTCCATCATAAGATAACTCATAAACCACTTGGTGGTAGAGCGCATGCATAGTGATCACAAACCACTTGGTGGTAGATCATAAGGCCTAAAGACGTCAAAGCCACTTGGTGGCATACACATGAGATGTATGATGGAAATGTGCTTAAAATATGTGTTCTCTTTTGTTAATGAACATCTTTGTGCAAGTATATGATTTTCTTATATTTCTTTATAACTTCCAGGTATTAGTTTTATCTTATTGCCAAGATATGCTGAGAGGTATATAAAATACACGTAGGAATACTCAGTACAATATTCTTGAATATTGTGCTGACGTGTACCACATGTAATCTTTTGTTTAGGTTGTGGTTATGCACTTGAAGATCCAGTATAGTTGAGAGTTGTGTGGTGAGCTGATGTACATATGGACCTGTTGTTTTAAGATCATGTAGTTTAGTGGTAGTACATGTATATGTAGAAGTTTTCTGTTCAATATTTAATATCAAATGTTGTAACAATTCATGTTGTAATTATATGTTGAATGGTGAACATGTGTCTATGGTTTTATTATTGTTCATGTACATGTGCTACTTTGTTTCCTTCTGTCTCCCTTGATTTTTCTTCTTCTTAGCCTAGTGTGGGGTTTTTAAATTGGAATTCTCACTGAGGTGAGGGTTTCAATTTGGACGTCACACATCATATTAAGTTTTAGAAAATCTGGAGATGTCACACCAGAGGTAGAAAAAGAGAAGGGCGCAGCAACCAACCCGCAGCTCGACAAGGAACTGGAGGTAGGGACAGAAGGACAAGGCTCTCAGGCTATACCAGATACGAGAATCTGTGGAGCAGATGTGGACCCACTAGATGAGTCAAAGGAGAAATAATAAGGACCACCGCCACTGCCTCCACAACCTACAATGCCAATCTCATCAACGACGCACATGGAGCATCAGCTGCACCAGTAGCAACAACATGCACCTTCCTCTAGAGGTGCATTTGGTATACAGTTTGATGCTATGTGGGAACACATGCATCAAATTAACACAATAAATAAAACCATCTCTTATTCTTTATATGCGCTAACCATGCAGGTACATGTTCTTGACGAAAGGACAAAAGCACTCCCTAACTTCTTCTAAGAAGTTATAAGCAACCAAGGGATGACGATGGGGATGCTAAAGAACATGAAGGATGTGATGGAAGACCTACAAAAAGAGAGGCATGCCATCCGAGCCGAAAACAAGCACATGCATCGGTGCTATAGTGAAGCAATGGCTAACCTCCAAGAAGAGCACCAACTCTTATAAGAAGACCGCCAGAAGCTCAACAAGGAATGTGAAGAACTTGAGAATTGGCGGAAGAAAAGGAAGACCAAGTCCTCAGCAAGCCCAGTGCAATCCTCAGCCAACCCCTCTAGCCATGACAACAACGATGATGACAACATGGGAAGAGTAGATACA
This sequence comes from Alisma plantago-aquatica, assembly GCA_963693085.1. Lineage (NCBI taxonomy): Eukaryota > Viridiplantae > Streptophyta > Magnoliopsida > Alismatales > Alismataceae > Alisma > Alisma plantago-aquatica. The sequence goes on along the minus strand of OY856410.1, from coordinate 389,840,337 downwards.
AGAGCGGTCATGCCAAATCAAGGAAGTGCCAACACAAAGGTGGCACCTTTAGTTGAGCCAAAGAGAAATGAGCCACCATAGTGGTCGAGCTCCCACAACGAAAAACAAAAAAAAGAAAAATGCGACATTGTCAAGGGGACTCAAACTCAACTACAATCTAGAAGAAGGTCAAGATGAAGATGATGAAGATGGTGGGAAACTGGCAGAGCCTCAATTCTCCCCACATATGCATACAATGGTGATATAAGAGCAGATTGCTGCTACACATCGAGAAGAAGTGGTCACCAAACTCAACGCAGTAGCAGCGGCAGAACTCGACATAATGCTAGCTGAGCTGGGGGTCGGACTTGAGGAGAGTAGCGAGTTCTTCTTATTCCAACCACATCACGAGCACAATGACTATCTCTATGATGGGAAGATGGAGGCAAACCTGGCAATGATGGAGGATGCCAAGCTAGGGAAAACTTCTCAGGAGAGCCATGTCAAATACAACATAGCTATTTAAGCTTCCTCAAAGGTAGCTGAACTTGGGGCCAATACAAAATTGTTGCACAAGGTGGCAAAAAAAGTACCCAAGGCAATGCCAACAATAGAGGAAACATCAGCACCCTTGGCATAGGAAAGAACATTCGATGATGAGGATGGCGGGCTGGCAACATTTTTCACAAATGAGCCCGCAGGGAGCGGAGTGCACCAGCTAAAGAAGAAATGCTTGGAACAACTTCCCCTCTGCCTTGCAAGATGAAAGATATAGAAATGATTGTGGTATCACAGATCACATGCAGAGACATCCACATCTTGGCAGATATCCTCAACGATGATCTGCCTGGGTCAGAGATTCTATATAACAACAAGGGTAGACGTCTGTCCAGAGACCACTTCCACAGGATATTCATGAAGAAGGCATGAGTACATAAAAGATTATTCAAGGTAATCTACGCAACCCTCCTGGAAGAGTTTCGGCATCTGGACAAGCCGCAACCTGTCTTCAACGGGACAACACATCTAGCTAGCCTCCTCTACAATGAAGACTACAAGGCAGCATAGCTGAACGGAAGGCAGTAGTCCGACGGAAGGAAACAAGACACATGGTGCTACCCATAAGGAATACAAATCATTTGGCATTGATAGTCGTTGATGTTGGCTAAATGGACATCTATAAATCCCTTTGTTTTGATTATGACAAACATTTCATTCTTATTGATCTAACGAGCTACTTGAGTGTGCAGGAACAAGGTGGATGACAAAAGCAACTAGGGAAATCCATATGCTTATATGTTTATATTTTCATGCAATGTAATCACTTTGTAAAAAACTTGTACAAATATATAATGTACAAGTACTTAGATTGCATGTAAATCAAGCATTAGATCTTCCCTAGCTAAACACCACATTTAGATAAGTTATCCCCTTCAAATAGGATCACATATGCACACTCATACATATAATTAGTGCCTAAATTGAAACATTGAAACAGGATCAATCTCGGTCGACAAACTCCTCGACCGAGACACTCTCGGTCGACAATCTTCTCGACCGAGAAAGATCCAAAGTATCCGTTAGACACAACTGACAAGGTAGTTGGCAGTTGGAGATAGACGTTGCAAATCACTTGTTCCAGAGAGCCTGTCGGTCGACAAAAGTTCGACCGAGTAGGTGTCTCGGTCGACTATTCTTCGACCGAGATGGTCTCTGACAGCAACTGCAGAATTAATTAATTAGCCGTTGTTAAAGCAACAAATTTGTACCTAACGGCTAGTTAAGCACTTAGAAACCCCTAGAAGTTGTCTAGAACGTCCTTAAGCATCCTTAGGCCATTCCTATAAATAGGACAAGCCATAGGACATTCAAACACACTTGTTACACTTGAGAAATCCTTGAGCATACTTTGAGCAATCTGTTTGTGAGCAATTTGAGCACTGTGACAATTGGCTACTTCCTTCCTTAGCTCAAAATTCGTGTCCTATAGGCTAGTATCTCCTACCCACTGCAATCACAAGTCCATACACTTAGTTAGGAGATCTATACGCTTGATCTAGGCAAATCAAGCCTTGGGCTACAAAGGATAAGTTGTAATTTCCTTTTTCCTTTCTTGTTCTCTTCTACCGTTTGTACTCTCCTTGCTACTCCTAGGTTGGAGGCTGCTGATTGGAGAGGGTGGAGATCTTCTTGGTGAAGAAGGTGACTTTGAGCTACTTCAGAAGGCTGGTGCAACGGGAGGTTACTTCTAGAGAGGAAGGCTACTTCAAGGGGGAGCTTGGAGGTACTTCAAGAAGGCTACCTCAAAGTTGGTGCACCTACTTCAAGTGAAGGCTGTTCAAAGGGTGTAAAGGAAAGTATTGTATTTTGTATAAATCCTTGAGAAGGTAATAAAATAAATACTTTCAAAATCCCGGTTGGGTAAGCAACCGGGTAGTGGACTGACAACTTTAGTAGTTGCTATAGGTTGGAACCACTCTAAACACCTGTCTCCTTCTTCCAATTTTCAATTGTGGTTGTTTGAGTTCAATAAATTGTTAAAATTATTTAAAAACTCTATTCACCCCCCCTCTAGTGTTTTTCAATTGGTATCAGAGCAAGCTTCAAGGAACCCTAACAAGGTCTTGAAGAAATGGGTGATGGAGTGCTCAACAACCTTAACCTTGAAGGGACACTTGTTGCTAGGCCTCTAGCGTTCGATGGAACAAACTACCAATATTGGAAGAGAAGGATGCAGTTCTACTTCCAAGGCATCAATTGGGACTTATGGAGAATGGTGTCAACCCCATATGAGCTCCCTCAAATTCAATTTGCAGAATGGGATGCAAATACGGTAAAGCTAGCTCAAATGAATGCAAAAGCTGTAAGCATTTTATATTGTTCTATATCGGTAGGAGAATTTAATAGAATATCTAATTGTGACACAGCCTATGATATTTGGCATAGACTATACATAACCTATGAAGGAACAGTCCAAGTCAAAAATTCCAAAATTAGCATGTTTAAACAAAAGTTTGAACACTTTCGTATGGATCCTGATGAATCTATTAGTGAAATGTTTGCAAAATTTTCTACTATTGTTAATGGTTTAAGTGCCCTAGGAAAACATGTACTTGAAGAAGATCAGGTATCAAAGATCCTTCGTTCACTTCCTCCAAAATATAAGCCAAAGGTGACAGCCATTGAAGAAGTAAACGACCTCACTCGACTGAAAATGGAGCAACTTATTGGCAACTTAGAAGCTCATGAAGCAACCCTAGAAGAGGAAGAAAGAAGAGCACGTGAACTTCAGCAAGGAAAGAAGAAGGATGTGGCTCTAAAAGCTTCAAAGGTCGTCACACAAGAAAGTGAGAAGTCAAGTGAAGAAGAAGGAGAAGAAGCCTTGATAGTCAATGGTAAGAAATACAAAAGATTTAAATCTAACAAAATTTCCAGTTCTTCTTCTACCCCTCCTAGGTGCTTTGAATGTGGGAAGAAAGGGCATTTCAAAAATGAATGTCCTAAAGCAAAGAAAGGAAAGAAAAGCTCACACAAGAAGAAGGGAGAAAAAGCCTATAAAGCTGCATGGGACGAGTCAAGTGACAGTGAAAGCGGAGAAGAAACGGTGGATTGTCTAATGGCAAGAGAAGATGATGAAGACTCTCAAGAGGTAAGCCTACTTGATCTTCCTAAAGAAGAGTTAGTTACTAGTCTACAAGAAATTCATGATAAGTATGTTGATGTCAAGAAGAAACTAAAAAAGGTTATCAAATCAAATGATGAGCTAATTGCTAAATTAGATAATCTTTCTTCTGACAAGAATAACATTGATCTTGAGAATTTATCTTTAAAAACATCTTTAGATGATTGCACTAGAAAGTTACTCACTTTAGAAACAAATGTTGATCTTCTTTCTAAAGAAAAGTCTGACTTGTTATCTAAACTAAAAGATTTTCAGACTCAACCTATTTTGTGTAACCATCTAGACTATGATAATGTTATAAAAGAAAGAGATTCATTGTTATCTGATTTAGATCAAGCAAGAAATGATCTACACAAGAAAATGAATGATATTGCTCAGCTGCAAAGAGAACTTTATGAGTTAAGAAGAAAAGATATACTTGATAACATTCTAAGCATTGGTACTGTTTTCAATGGAAGAAAAGGTTTGGGATATTCTCCAAAGAAAAATCAACCCAAAAGAACTCAAACTATGTTTGTACCCAAGAACACAATGGCTAGAAATAGAAATGAAGTTGATTCTATTACTTGCCATTTTTGTTTACGTCTTGGACACTATTCCTTTTCATGCCCTTATAAAACTAAGGATTCCGAATTAGTTTGGGTCCCAAAACCTCAAACTTAGTAGAGTCAAATAGAATTTAGTTGAGATATGACCAAAAAGCTCCATCTTGCTATTTATATTGTCTTATCTCAACTAAACAAAAGATTTCATGCTTATTGTTAATTTTCTGCATTGTTGTACTAAAACAGAAACTTAGTCGGTCGAAGTATTGTCGACCGAACCATTAATCGGTCGAAGTATTGTCGACCGACCGAATGTCTGTAACATATCAAAATTTACAGCAATTATTTCGGTTGAAAATTGGTCAACCGAGCTAAATTTCTGTGTTTCTTTGTTTGTTATACAGTAATCTTCTCGATCGACAATTAGTCGACCGAGACAGATGTCGATCGAACAATTTTCGACCGACTGGACTTCTGATTCAGAACTCTTATACAAATCTGTACTTAAATGATTCTAACCATATCGGACCATCACATGGGTACCAAAATCTACATTTTAATGCAGGAATGGGTGGTTGACAGTGGATGTTCCAAACATATGACCGGGAACAAGGATGCATTTCAAACCTTTGAAGAAAAGAAAAGTGGAACAGTCACCTTTGGAAACAATGGTAAGGGCAAAATCGTTGGAATAGGTAATGTTGGTACAAACCTCGAAATAAAGAATGTTCTACTCGTTGATGGGTTGCACCATAATTTGATAAGTGTTAGTCAATTATGTGATAGTGGTTATGATGTGTTATTTAACAAAACTTGCTGCAAGTTATTGATAGAAAACACTACAAATGTTGTTTATGAAGGAAATAGAGTTGGAAATCTTTATATCCTTAAACCTAACTCTATGAAATCAGTAGTGGGAAAATGCTTGCTTGCAAATGAAAATACCTTACAAGTATGGCATAAAAAGCTAGGACATGCTAGTTCACATGTTATTAAAAAGTTAGTGAAATATGATCTTGTTCGTGGATTGCCTACTTTATCTTTTGATCAAGTTGAAAACTCTGAACCATGCACAATGGGAAAGCAAACCAAAACCTCTTTTAAACCAAAACATGTACTTAGCACCAGTAGGTCCTTAGAATTAATTCATATGGATTTATTTGGATCCATGAGGACACAATCTATTGGTGGTAAAAGATACTGTTTTGTTATTGTTGATGATTATATTAGATACACATGGGTACACTTTATTGCAACTAAAGATGATACTATTCATGCTTTTATACAATTTTGTTCCAAGATTGAAAATCTATTACAAAGCAAAATATGTACCATTAGAAGTGATCATGGTGGAGAATTTGAAAATCATACATTTGAAGAATTTTGTACATCTCAAGGGTACACTCATAATTTTTCTGCTCCACGCACCCCACAACAAAATGGTATAGTTGAAAGGAAAAATCGATCACTACAAGAAATGGCTAGAACTATGATGCTTGAACACAACACACCCAAAACCTTTTGGGCTGAAGCTGTAAACACTGCATGCTATGTGCTAAATAGAGTAACTGTTCACTCTCATTTAAAGAAAACTCCATATGAACTAATACATTCTAAGAAACCTAGAGTTGACTATTTTCATACCTTTGGCTCCACATGCTATATTTTAAATACCAAAGATGATCGAGATAAGTTTGACTCAAAATCACACAATGCATTCTTTTTGGGATATTCCACTTCTAGCAAAGCTTTTAGAGTATATAACACTATATCTAGAAAAGTTGAGGAATCTATTCATGTTTCTTTTCATGAAGAGTCCAAATCTGAAAATCTAGAAATCATAGATCTCACTAATCAATTCGAAAATTTAAACATACCAAATGATAGTGAGAAAGGTACTACAAATAATCATCAAGCTGAACCACAACCTACACCTAGGCTTATTAAAGATCATCCTCAAGAATTAATTATTGGAGATCCTAATGATAAAGTCAAAACTCGGTCTTCCTTCAAAGATGTTGCAAACATGGCTTTTGTTTCTATCATTGAACCTAAAAAGATATCTGAAGCTCTTAAAGATAATTATTGGATAATAGCCATGCAAGAAGAATTGAATCAATTCACTAAAAATGATGTATGGGATTTAGTTCCTAAACCACAAGATAAAACCATAATAGGGACTAAATGGGTTTTTAGGAACAAGCTAAATGAGGCAGGAGAAGTAATAAGGAATAAAGCTCGATTAGTAGCACAAGGATATAATCAACAAGAAGGAATAGATTTTGATGAAACGTATGCACCGATAGCTAGACTTGAAGCTATTAGAATGTTACTAGCTATTGCTGCACCTAAAAACATCAAACTCTACCAAATGGATGTAAAAAGTGCATTTCTAAATGGCATCATTCAAGAAGAAGTATATGTTGCCCAACCACCTGGTTTTGAAATACCGGAAAAAGGTGACTATGTTTATAAACTTAAGAAAGCACTTTATGGTTTAAAACAAGCACCTAGAAATTGGTATGAAAGGCTCAAAACATATCTTTTTGATAATGGTTTTTCTATTGGAAATTCAGATTCTACTTTATTTTTCAAAACATATACATCTGATTTCCTAGTTGTGCAAATATATGTTGATGACATTATTTTTGGAGCTTCTAATGATTCATTGTGCACACAATTTAGTGACGTTATGCAAAAAGAATTTGAAATGAGCCTCATGGGTGAACTAACTTTCTTTCTTGGTTTTCAAATTAAGCAAACACCTGCCGGAATATTCATAAGCCAAGAAAAATATACTAAAGAACTCTTAAAACGTTTTGGGATGGATCAGTGCATACATCTACTACTCCTATGGCTACTTCTATTAAAATTGATAAGGATGAAAATGGGGAACCTATTGATGATTCCTTATATAGAGCCATGATTGGTAGTTTGCTTTACTTAACTGCTTCTAGACCGGACATTATGTTTCCCGTTGGTCTTTGTGCTCGATTTCAATCACAACCTATGCACTCTCATTTTCTAGCAGTTAAACGAATTCTTCGTTACCTAGCCGGCACTACTTGTTTTGGTTTACGGTATCCAAAAGGACAATCCTTGCATTTTAAAGCTTATACTGATGTGGATTATGCTTGTTGTCTCCATGATCGCAAGAGTACTAGTGGTGGTTGTTTCTTGTTAGGAAAAGCTTTAGTATCTTGGTTTAGCAAGAAACAAAATACGGTTGCCCTATCTACAACTGAAGCTGAATATATGGAAGCCGGGTCTTGTTGTGTTCAAGTACTTTATATGCAACAAGTATTAAACGATTATGGTTTTACTCTTTCATCTACGCCTATTTTTTGTGACAACATGAGCGCTATAAACTTAGCACACAATCCTATTTTACACAGCCGAGCTAAACATATTGAAATCCGTCATCACTTTTTAAGGGATCATATCTCCAAGAATCATGTTTCCCTTCATCATGTTGATACAGAAGATCAATTGGCTAATATTTTTACAAAACCGCTTCCACTAGATCAATTTAACAAAATTAGGAAGCAACTGCTTATCACTCCTTTGGAAGATGTTTTCTTTGATATTTGTGCTACTTAAACAAAAACTCTTACTTGCATCATGATATTTTGGCTTTTAAATGGACATCTTTTTCATTAGATTTGATGGGACATCTAATTAAGGGGGAGTTTTTATTTCTAAATGGATATATTTTTGAAATGACAAAGGGGGAGAAATAAATATAAAACTAAAACTTAGAAACATTCAATCAATGAGTTTCATAAATAAACTCTTGGCTTTACATTGAAAGTTGCTATATTCCCTAGTGAATTGGATTTCATGTTCCATAATTCAAAGGGAATAATAAGCACACATTTTATAACCAAGAGGAAAAGCTACAAAAGGTAATCTTCAGGTATGAAACTCATATGGTTTATATTTCCTTTATTTATATTTTTGGAAATGTTTGTCATCTTCAAAAAGGGGGAGATTGTTGGCTAAATGGGCATCTATAAATCCCTTTGTTTTGATTATGACAAACATTTCATTCTTATTGATCTAACGAGCTACTTGAGTGTGCAGGAACAAGGTGGATGACAAAAGCAACTAGGGAAATTCATATGCTTATATGTTTATATTTTCATGCAATGTAATCACTTTGTAAAAAACTTGTACAAATATATAATGTACAAGTACTTAGATTGCATGTAAATCAAGCGTTAGATCTTCCCTAGCTAAACACCACATTTAGATAAGTTATCCCCTTCAGATAGGATCACATATGCACACTCATACATATAATTAGTGCCTAAATTGAAACATTGAAACAGGATCAATCTCGGTCGAGAAACTCCTCGACCGAGACACTCTCGGTCGACAATCTTCTCGACCGAGAAAGATCCAAAGTAGCCGTTAGACACAACTGACAAGGTAGTTGGAAGTTGGAGATAGACGTTGCAAATCACTTGTTCCAGAGAGCCTGTCGGTCGACAAAAGTTTGACCGAGTAGGTGTCTCAGTCGACTGTTCTTCGACCGAGATGGTCTCTGACAGCAACTGCAGAATTAATTAATTAGTTGTTGTTAAAGCAACAAATTTGTAACTAACGGCTAGTTAAGCACTTAGAAACCCCTAGAAGTTGTCTAGAACGTCCTTAAGCATCCTTAGGCCATTCCTATAAATAGGACAAGCCATAGGACACTCAAACACACTTGTTACACTTGAGAAATCCTTGAGCATACTTTGAGCAATCTGTTTGTGAGCAATTTGAGCACTGTGACAATTGGCTACTTCCTTCCTTAGCTCAAAATTCGTGTCCTATAGGCTAGTATCTCCTACCCACTGCAATCACAAGTCCATACACTTGGTTAGGAGATCTATACACTTGATCTAGGCAAATCAAGCCTTGGGCTACAAAGGATAAGTTGTAATTTCCTTTTTCCTTTCTTGTTCACTTTTACCGTTTGTACTCTCCTTGCTACTCCTAGGTTGGAGGCTGCTGATTGGAGAGGGTGGAGATCTTCTTAGTGAAGAAGGTGACTTTGAGCTACTTCAGAAGGCTGGTGCAATGGGAGGTTACTTCTAGAGAGGAAGGCTACTTCAAGGGGGAGCTTGGAGTTACTTCAAGAAGGCTACCTCAAAGTTGGTGCACCTACTTCAAGTGAAGGCTGTTCAAAGGGTGTAAAGGAAAGTATTGTATTTTGTATAAATCCTTGAGAAGGTAATAAAATAAATACTTTCAAAATCCCGGTTGGGTAAGCAACCGGGTAGTGGACTGACAACTTTAGTAGTTGCTAAAGTTGGAACCACTCTAAACACATGTCTCCTTCTTCCAATTTTCAATTGTGGTTGTTTGAGTTCAATAAATTGTTAAAATTATTTAAAAACTCTATTCACCCCCCCTCTAGTGTTTTTCAGTTGATCTGTATGAGCAGAAAATGATGATTCTCAATTGTTCTACAGTAGAACTGGACAACAACTCACTGGTTTACAAGAGGAAGGATGCCAGAGACGCTTTAAAGATACTATTGCACCTACAACGAGCTATCAAGGATGTAGATAACATGTTCAAAGGGTCCTAGAAGCTCTTCTTAATTAATTAGAAAGTCCCCCAAGAAGAGGCCGGTTCGAGGGATTGCATCTTCATAGTACTACGAATGATGGAGGCCATCAACAAGAGCATCCCCCTGGAGGATTTAGACACTGAAGACCTGCACGGACTGCAGCGTGTGTATGTTATAGAGGTCATCTATGATCGTCGGTTCTTCAATGACCCAGCGATGCCTGTAGAAGTTGTACCCCGGTGGCTTCACATGGATATCCCTCTACCTAAAAAGGTCACCTAGAGGGAGTAGCTAAAGACCATGTGGGTTGATCCAACTAAGCCAGCCAGAGCTGCGTCATGGAAAGAAGGATGGAATGAAAGCTCTAGAGAAGCTACACAACAGACATCAAACTACAAAACAAAGCAACCTCTAGTAGCATAAGTCCATGAAAATCAACCTCAAAGAGAGTAGCCTGAGCAAGGAGAGGTTGAAGAAAAAGATCTAGGAGATGATAAACCAAACGGAACAACAGGAGAAATTACACCTTATTTCTAGAATTTTGACAGATGGAGCTGCTTCAGTGTATCCCTCGAAGAACTAACTATAATTATGACTTCTTTGAAATAAGACAAATCGCCAGGAGATGTCATCTTCGAGAGAGATGGCATTTCTGTGCTAAAAGATGACCTCTGGGAAACGCTGAAAATAGGAGGATACATGTAACACCCTTGACCTGGGTTATGAACTAACCCTAGGAGTTTTACCTAAGACATGTAATTAGATGCTTGTGATTATCTTTTGATATGTAATTAAATCTTCTGAGGAATCTATATTTCCATTTCTGTTCCTTTTGAACAATGTTACAATATTGTTTTGTTAATTTTGGACTAAAGTGCAAATTACCCAATTAGAGTGGTTAACTTGCAAATTGCACATGTTAGGATGTTCCTCTGATGATAAGATACCATTCGAATGAACATGATGTGGTGGAATGAATGCCACAAGCTTGGGCACCAAGATATAGCTTGTAGAGCAATCCTTGTGCTTTAAAACCGAGTTTGATGTAAAATGCAATTTACCCAAAATCTAGGGTGCAACATGTAAAATATAACTTCTAGAGTATCTTTCATGACTCTTGACATCAAGTAGAGAAAAGAAGATAAGGAGGGCACCTCATCATAATGATCAAATAAGAAAGATAACCTTTATATCTAAATAACCAAGTTTTATACAAAATGACCCTTTTATATGTATAACTTCGTGAGGTGTTTGGCTTCTTTTCCTATAAACCTTGGATAAGGGAGGAGTTTTGCTTGAGATAAGAAGGAAGAGACATGGCTAAGGAGAATCTCAGGAGTAGAGGAGAACGACTAAGCTGGTTTAGGTAAGCTTTGACCATCACCTAGCTCGAATTCTTGGAGGAAACCCTACTACAAGGTTGGTTTGTTAGTCTTTCTTACACAACTCTTCTTTCTAGCCATCTTTTCCATCCAAATCTTGAAGACAGGACCTTGGGCAACCTTTAGAGATTCATACACCATTAAATATATGGATCTTGGAGCTCTAGATCAGTCCTAGAGGAGGGTTTTATAACTCTAACCCTTAAAGTTTTGTTTATGCATCTTCTTTCTATGAAAATGTTGCTTAATCTTCTTCCTTAGACATTTCTATGTGTTCTTGCTACCAACACCATGAAGAACAGTCCATGTTCTTGAGGTATAAGAATATGGCGTTAATTCCAAAGTTCATCCTAATCTTACTTTAGCAAACGGTCCTCCACCTCTTGCCCAAATAGTTTGCAAAATGTTTGGAAGCAAACGGTTTCAAAACTGGTTGAAGAGAAAACAATTTCACAAGAACGTTTGGGAGCAAATGGTCCCAAGAGTGTTTGGATGTGTTGACCAAGCGTTAACCATTTGGAGGACTGTTGTACATAATGTGGACTAATCAGTCACCAAAAATCATCATCTAATTCCAAGTAAATCATCAATTGAAGGAACATTAGTCAGCTAAACCCTAATCGGGTTTATTGCTGATTTCAATGGTGCAATCATGTTGAAGTTTGGGTTGAGTGGCCCAAACTGTTTCAAAACTGTTTGGAGATCACCCAAACGGTCTCAATACTGTTTGGTGATCACCCAAGACCATTTGGAGGTCTAGGGTTAAGTGGGGTTGACCAATTGAGGGTCCAATCATATCAAGTTGTTGAGCAATTAAGTGCTGATTTAGTGACTAAACCTAGGGTTCAACCCTTAAATGAATGACTTGGATTTTGATGACATAATGGGAAAAAGGTCTCAAGACCGTTTGGAGAGTGGCCAAATGATCCCAAGACCGTTTGGGGGTCACCCAAGACCGTTTGGAGGTCTAGGGTTGACCATGGTTAAGTGGTTGAAGATCGAAAGAAAACAAGATGAAGTACAACTGATTAGTGACCTAATGGTCAAATCAATGGTCCAAACCTTAATAGGTTGACTTTGTTTTTTATGTTGACTTGAGAAAACGGTGTCAAGACCGTTTGGAGGATGTCCAAACGATCCCAAGACTGTTTGGGGTCAGGACATGACCCAATTGAAAGATGGTTCAATGGTCTCAAGGTCAATTAGACTCATGTTGATACATGTTGAAGGATGATCATTTTCAAACCCTAATCCAATCAATCCAAACCCTAATTGGTGACCAATTGAGGTTCAATTGAGGGTCAAATCAGTAAGGATTGAACTAATTGACTCAATTTATGAGTGGCTAACCTTTGCATGATCGATTGAGGGGTTCAACCCTAGAAACCCTAACTCAATTGGATAAGTTGAGGCACTTTTTGGTCCATGCGGTTTTGAGGGTGTTTGGATCAAATGGTCTCAAGACCATTTGTGTCCAAACGATCCTAAACTGTTTGGTGGCCATGCAGTTTCAAGATTGATTTGTCCATGCGGTTTCAAAAGTCAAAGTTAGCCAAACGGTCAACATGACCAAACGGTCTTCACCTCACCTAGGGAAAACAGTCTTGATAGTGTACTTGGCGATGCGGTCTTGAAAGTCAAAGGTACCAAATGTTCAACAACTCCATTCGGTTTGAAAACCGTTTGGAGGTTGAAAGTGCAAAACCGTTTGGGGTCTATTAAGGTCAAGAACGTTTGATGCTTTAGAGGTTAAAATGGTTTAGTAGTTGATTGACCTAAACCTTAAAGATACCTAATGACATTAAGGGTCCAAGTAATTAGTGGATTAATGCATGTTATGACCAATGGTAAACATTACAAAAGTACCCTTGATGGGATAGGGTGACTAATAACCCTTGAGCAAGTAAACCCTAATCTAGGGTAATGTGATGTATCATGAATAGTATACCCTAATATACGGAAATGTCATGATGTGAGATAGTAATTCCTAATGGTGGAATATTAATGATAACCCTAATCTAGGGGGATGTGATATGAATAAAAACTCTAATTGGGGGTGATGTCATGAGAAACCCCAATTAGGATGAATAGTAAGCTTAATTATGATTTATTGAATGTGAAACCCTAGTTTTAAGTAATATTATGAGAAACCTTGATATTATGATATGGTCTAAGACTTAATTCAGGGTAATGCCAAGAAATGATATATGAAACCCTAGAGATGGTTTGTTAGCCAGTACACTAAAGAGAGGTGTGGCTAAAATAATTAAATAGAATAATCATGTCATAAACATAAAAGATAGGGTTAATAAACCTTGTGAATGATAAATGTGGTAATTTTAATGAATAAGTATTTAAGAGGAAAGATGATGCCTAGATCCTTGTACAAATATCTCTATGAATGAGTAATAGCTTTTACACCTTACAATGATAATGGACATGAGGCTTTTAAAAATGATATATACTAAATAATGATGTGGATAACATCCTGAATATAGAAATACATGAAATAGTTGATGATGGTTTATCCTATATCAATAATGTTCACCAAATAAATTAGTCCATATCATTAAAGACAATAGGACAATTCTAATATATGATCCATGCACCATATGATGAAAGTAACAAGTTAGTGGATAAAGTATTAAGATGGAAATACCTTAAATACTGAGTTAGTTAATTAACTCAAGTAAGATGGAAACGAGAAGGAAGTGATACATCAAGATATGATAGATATCACATTGAATAATTCAGGGTAACATACCTTGATGAACCTCTAAACCATTATACTTGGATAAGAGACACATGGAGTATATGATGAGTAATTGTTTACAATAAAGATATAATGGACTCAATGTACTCAATAAGTGCTGATTAATATATCTTGAGAATGGAGTAAGCCAAATCAATGAGTATGATGTAATCATACCATAACATGAATAAGAAGGAAACTAATACTTAGAATTGATGATCATTAGTGATATATGACGAGTATAGTAACCAAAATCAAACACTTATAATATCTTTGAATGCTCCCAAGAATGGTGGAGTAATATATTAGGATTGAACTGATAATGTGAACAGAAAACCCTAATTAATGAAAGATGGGGTACACTAACCCTATGTTTGAGTTATGCTTTTAAGCATGGAACCCTATGCTTGGATCATGTAATAAAGAATTGCTATATCTTCTTAAAGGTAAAAAGGGGTTGAATAACCCTAATTGAATCGAATAGGGAAACCCTAACCCTAGAAACCAACCGTGGTGATGTAACACGGTCGTGGTAGTTTCTCAGTAGCACGACCGTGCAAGGTAGGACGACTGTGGTGTTCTATGATTAAATTTAAAAGAACTTGTATTGTGCAGATACAGATATAATGTGCATGTTTTTAATTATACTAGTCATGCATGTTGTTATAAAAAGGTAACCATAGCCATGTAAGGGTTATGATACTACATTCATTGAAAGTATTCCTTATCATTTGAAATCAATGATATGTTATATTGTCTATTAAAAGGTAACTTTTGAGATGGATAGGCTGTATGAGCCATGAAGACCATCTGTATTGTTACAATCAAGGTCATGTTGTTAAATGACTTATGATGATCTAAGATTTTGAACACCCATGTTCCTGAATCATTATGATGAGATGATTAGGGATTGACATCCCAATGATAATTGGATGTAAAATGAAATGGATACATTTAGTATTCTTCTTTTATAGCATCTGTTTTAATGGTTTATGTTTGAAAACATGCCTGATGCTAAAAGAATGCTATAATGTACCTAAATAATCTAGTATAATGATATCATGTAGGGCCCTGACCATAGATCCATCATTTTCAAGACCAAATGATGGTGAAACATGTTTTCCTAAGGGAACTCCTGGAGAACATACTTTTGAGTATGTGGGGGATTATGGACGCAAATATCCTTACGTCCTAGTGTAGGAATTAATGAAAGATATACCTTTAATCCATCAATCCTTCATTATATGTCTATACCGGGACGATGTATCACTAATCTCCCAAGGATACCGTTAATGTCGCATCAATGAGAGATAAACAAGAGATCCCTTGATGACGAAGAGAGTACATAACGCCACTGTAACTCTAATAGCGAAGTTGCCAGAATACCATGGAAAGCTATTATAGCAGAGACACAAGATGTCCTGCATGTCAATCCTCACACTGACTGAGGAAGATGAGGTCATAGGAATCTGGTCCTTCTGATGACCTATGTATGGTACCGATGCGATTTCATAATGGTCGGTTGGAGTATGAGTGGTATACCTTATCTCCTCAAGGCATAATATGTTTGAAAGATGTAAGCAGCCGAATAGAATAATTGCTTAGGTTGAACTATGAGAAACAATGATTGATGTTATGTTGTTTATAATGCTCTAGTTGAATAACTAGTATACATGTTCTTCATATTCCTTATTGAGATATGTTTTCCATTCAATTAAGTTATAATTGAAATGATTGCTTAAAAGAATGTTGTTTCACTTAGTTTACACAATGTTAAACTTGTTGTTAAATGTTTATAATTCTTCTGCTTAATGTTATTCCAATATTGCAATAACAATGCTTCTGGCGAAGAGTTATAACTGTCGCTGGGACAATTATTCAATTGTCTCACCCCCGTGGGATTCGACTTTTTAGGTAGACGCCGAGGATGAAGGAATCCATCTAAGGGTGAGCAACAACAGCAACAACATCATGGACAATAGTGATTCTCAGGTGGAGGCACTGTCTATCAAAGTCTTGTAGATAGTATGTCCTATGTGTCGTCTCTGTACTCTTAGGTCCTAGGAGTCAGTAGATCTGAGGTTTTTGGCTTAATGCCTCGAGATTTTGGTATCTTTCCTTGTACAGATAACTGGGCAATTGATGTATGTAGTCACTCAAGATGTGATTTGACAGAGATGTAATGATGAATCATGTTGTCAACAACTTATCTCATTTTCTTATAAAAGAGTTTTATTATTTAAAGATCTCTTTCCAAAAAGTTTTAATTTTTAGTGATTTTTAATAAATCCGCTGCTAGTTAATCACTTCCGCATTCGTTGATCTCGTTTTTCCGAGACAGACGTTACATTTAGATGGTATTAGAGCTCTAGGTTTGTTGAGTCTACAGAGACATAGGACTAAGGTAGTAGAGTTTGTCCTAGTGTCATCCAGTGTATCTGATAGTATCTTCTTCTCATATAGGAGAAGAAGAACTTGAAGATGACTGGGTCAAATGAGGAGTTTGTTGCAGAGAGCAACAATGCTGCACCAAGAGAAGGTGCAGGGGAGCAGGCAAGAGAGGGACAATTGCCTAAGACCCCCCTAGTTAATTCAACCATGATAAGAAATCCTTCCTTAGGAATCACTGTTGGGGAATTTAGGGTGACCATGATGTATCTAGTAGATCAAGCACTAGAAATACAACCTAGATTACCAGCTCCCAATGATGATGTATTGGATATCAACAGGATATGTAACCCACAATAGCAGGTTGAAGCAATGGGAAATGATGAGGTTCTAAATTTAGAACGAGTATGTGCTCAACCTCAGCCTGTTGAATCAATAGATAGTAATGTAGGGGTTAGAATACAACCAGAAACCAGGATCTGCCATAGGTGTAAGAAGCCTGGACATATCAGACCTAATTGTCCAGAAAAGGAATATAAATGAAGAATTGAGAAGAGGCCTATCCAAACCCAGGAGCAGAGACCTGGTAGTTCCGAAAGGAAGAAGTATCTGGTATCACCAGTACAACCAGGACCTAGTGCACCAAGGCAATGGTCATCCAGAAAGGGTAAAGCACCCTTAAGACCACATCGGGCACCCAGAGTTTGCTATCAATGTGGACAGGTAGGACATCTGGTAAGAGATTGCTCAGCCAAAAATGTTATATCAAATCAATCTCTAAGGCAGAGTCAGCCTGAAACAATGAATAATCCTCGAATCATGACAAGTTAGACAAAATAAATGATATTCTTATATGTTCTTTTTATGATCTCTTGGATAAAACTGAGAAAGTGATTGATTGAATATTCCTTGATTAGTCCTATGAGGACTTATAATTTTTCATAATAAACATAGTAGATGTTTCATGTTGCTCTTACCTCCATGAGGAAAAGATGGAATATTAAAGAAATGTCTGGATAAAAATTAGTAATGTTAAATCCTATACCTATGATAATAGGAAAAGAAGGAAAATGGTAGTATACAAATGCATATTACCTTATCTTAGTATTTATATAACCTGGCCAAGTATACAATTGTTGATGATAAGGTAAGTATGGAAACTATTAGATTGCTATCTTTTTTATTGCTCTGATCAAGTAGTCATTCTGAGACAATCAAATGAGTATCATGAAATAAGAAATATGGGATAAACAAATGTGTCATGTCCTAAGTATAAGAAAGGGAAATCTGAGATACCTCAGATGAACATGATGAATAAGGAATTAAAAGTATACTCCTCATAAGATAAGGATGAGAATAAGGAAGGTCAACCCTGTCCAATAAAGTTATAAGAACAATAAAAATCTTCCCCATAATGTGAAAAATGTGATGAGATTATAAGATGTTCAGGAATATGATAGATAATAACAAGGAAAGGAACAATGTCATGTAATCATTCTTATAAGGTTCCCATGCTATGACAAGGAACCTAAGATGAGTTAAGAGTAAATGTTTCATGAATGGTTGAAAATACATGATATAATAAGAGGAATATGATCCCTTATTATCTTTCCTTCCAGGGACATGGCAATCAAGTGGGTCTTAGGATACTTGATGTGCATAATATAAAGATGTTTATGTAATGATATATCAAATGATTTATGTTGACTACCTGGAATAGTCAACCATGGAATCGAAGTAAACATGTAAAATAATATGAACATCACATGTTAGGGGTTTATGTTTTTCATAAACATATCTTTCTCCAAGATATCTGTCAGATAAGTCCTTGATTGATAAGTAACTTTTCCCAATGATAAGAGAATGTACAACTAATGAGATATTTAGTGCAAGTAATAAGGAAAGTTAGCATGGTGTTATCAGGTGAGATGACACAATCAGGGTATGAAAGGACATATATAGTCTCAAAATAGATGACAGGGTATAATTGTGATCTTAAGAAATGTTGATCTAACTAAGGAACATGAGAGTATATGTTCCATGTGAATCTTCCCATGAAAAACTTGTATGGAGAAACCTTTTATTGGTTAAAATTCTATAATATCTGCTTCCCTTTTTATCTGAGATTTCGGGGACGAAATCCTTGTTAGGGATTTATAATTTGTAACACCCCTGACCTGGGTTATGAACTAATCCTAGGATTTTTGCCTAAGAAATGTAATTATATGCTTGTGATTATCTTTTTATATGTAATTAAAGCTTCTGAGGAATCTATATTTCCATTTCTGTTCCTTTTGAACAAAGTTACAATATTGTTTTGTTAATTTTGGACTAAAGTGCAAATTACCCTATCAGAGGGGTTAACTTGCCAATTGCACATGTTAGGATGTTACTATGATGATAAGACACCATGAGAATGAACATGATGTGGTGGAATGAATGCCACAAGCTTGGGCACCAAGATATAGCTTGTAAAGCAATCTGTGTTCTTTAAAACCTAGTTTTGGTGTAAAATGCAATTTACCCAAAATCTAGGGTGCAACATGTAAAATATACCTTCTAGAGTATATTTCATGACTCTTGACATCAATTAGAGAAAAGATGATGTGGAGGGCGCCTCATCATAATGATAAGATAAGAAAGATAACCTTTATATCTAAATAACCAAGTTTTATACAAAATGACCCTTTTATATGTATAACTTAGTGAGGTGTTTGGATTCTTTTCCTATAAACCTTGGATAAGGGAGGAGTTTTGCATGAGATAAGAAGGAAGAGACGTGGCTAAGAAAGTGGAGAAGGGCTTGGTGGATATAGTTGAGAAATAAGTAAATAATCCTCCTTGCCTTGAAAATACTCAAAAATATATAAGCAACTCTTTTTAGCAAAGCAAGGGATCGTTTCCCTTCATTCCTTCACTTATCCTCTTGCTTTGGCCGACTAAGGAGAATATCAGGAGAAGAGGAGAATGACCAAGCTGGTTTAGGTAAGCTTTGACCATCACCTAGCTCAAATTCATGGAGGAAACCCTACTACAAGGTTGGTTTGTTAGTCTTTCTTACACAACTCTTCTTTCTAGCCATCTTCTCCATCCAAATCTTGAAGAACGGACCTTGGGCAACCTTTGGAGCTTCATCCACCATTAAAGATACGGATCTTGGAGCTCTAGATCAGTCCTAGAGGCGAGTTTTATAACTCTAACCCTTAAAGTTTTGTTTATGCATCTTCTTTCTATGAAAACGTTGCTTAATCTTCTTCCTTAGACATTTCTATGTGTTCTTGCTACCAAAACCGTGAAGAACAGTCCATGTTCTTGAGGTAGAAGAAGATGGCGTTAATTCCAAATTTCATCCTAATCTTACTTTAGCAAATGTTCCTCCACCTCTTGCCCAAACGGTTTGCAAAACATTTGGAAGAAAACAGTTTCAAAATCGTTTGAAGAGCAAACAGTTTCACAAGAACGTTTGGGAGCAAATGGTCCCAAGACCATTTGGATGTGTTGACCAAGAGTTTACCATTTGGAGGACTGTTTTATATAATGTGGAATAACCACTCACCAAAAATCATCATCTAATTCCAAGTAAATCATCAATTGAAGGCACATTAGTCACCTAAACCCTAATCGGGTTTATTGCTGATTTCAATGGTACAATCATGTTGAAGTGTGGGTTGAGTGGCCCAAACGGTTTCAAAACTGTTTGGGGATCACCCAAACGGTCTCAAGACCGTTTGGTGATCACCCAAGACCATTTGTAGGTCTAGGGTTAAGTGGGGTTGACCAATTGAGGGTCCAATCATATCAAGTTGTTGAGCAATTAAGTGCTGATTTAGTGACTAAACCTAGGGTTCAACCCTTAAGTGAATGACTTGGATTTTGATGACATAATGGGCAAAAGGTCTCAAGACCGTTTGGAGAGTGTCCAAATGATCCCAAGACCGTTTGGGGGTCACCCAAGACCGTTTGGAGGTCTAGGGTTGACCATGGTTAAGTGGTTGAAGATTGAAAGCCAACAAGATGAAGTACAACTGATTGGTGACCTAATGATCAAATCTATGGTCCAAACCTTAATAGGTTGACTTAGTTTTTTATGTTGACTTGAGAAAACGGTATCAAGACCATTTGGAGGATGTCCAAATGATCCCAAGACCGTCTGGGGTCAGGACATGACCTGTAACGACCCCACCTCCCGGTAACCCCCAATTAAGAAAGACCCGAAGGTCGGAATCATTAATCAATTTACAGGATCAATGGTTCGACAAATAATCAATAACAATTATGAAATTCTACTAACTAACTGGTATTTGGTATAAAATTAAAACTTTACGTACCTTTGAAAAACTTGGGAATCTATCTATCCAAGCTTGAATCCACTCTAACTAATCCTCCTTGTACTTTATGATTTACTTTCACAATGTGTCACTTTACTATTTGTTCTTTCAAATGTTGTTCCTAAAACGCCGAAAAACAAAACATCGGTCAGTATATCGAAATATATTGGTATGTGGGAACAACCAAAATCTTGCAAATATGGCTAACAATTTAATAATCACAATCACATTAATTAACAAGCCAATTTACACTTTTTAGTATGACATTCTCCATCGCTTTTGCCCTAACCCTGGCATACCCACCTTAGGGTGCCCTTTGCCAATGACTTATGGCCACCTTCTCAATCCCGAGCTTGGTGCCTGGGGGTCACCACTCATGGTGCCCACTAGTCATGCAATATCATAGGCCACCTTCTTGGTGCCTGGGGCCACCACTCAAGGCGTCCATTGGTCTACCCATCTGGGCCTGACCTTTGGTATCATCCATCAGGCTGGCATGTAGGTGCGAGAATCCATACTTCTATTATTAATTTGGTAATCATAGTGACTTTATAATTTGCAAGTATGAACATCCAAACTGATAATTTGCATTCAATACGATAAACCATCCGAAAAATCATCGGGAAACTAAGGCGGTTATTCATAATTAACCACATACCTGCTTAAGAAGACTTGAATGCAGAAGTAACTTAATCAATCAGGAAATCAAGCAAGTACACACACAAGCTCCTGTAAAGGCATTCAATTCCTCTATTATTAATCATGTCATTATGATTCAATAATTCTAAGGGTTTCCTAGGTTATTTTCCCTTTTAGGGTTTTGACCATAATTAGGGTTTTATTTCCTTTTTATTTCTTTTACCTTACTGATATCAAATTATACCTCAAACCCTAATTTTCTTGCTTAATCATCCATTAAGATTCCTAAGATCAGACTTAGTCCATTAAACCCTAATTTTCGAATTACTCTATCATTTCTTTTTTTAAATTAGGGTTTCCAAACATTTTAATCCACATATGGAGTTACAAACCCTAAACTTGTAATTCTATCATCAAAATAGGTTAATAACCATTTAAAACAGAAAATAATTTAATCATACTCAAATTAACTTAATTGTAAGACTAATTATATCTTTTATCAACAATTAGGGTTTTTATCCACAAATTAACCCTTTTTCTATTCTAGAAATATACTTTTACAAAAAGAGTTTAATTCAGGATCTCAAACCATTTTTATTAAATTCCTCATATTTTTCTGGTCATTTTTCATGCATTAAGTTTTTCCATCCGAGCTTCCTAGCTCCAGATATGATTTTTACACGAAAAACCCTTTTTATCCATTTAATTGCTATTTTCAGGAAAAGGCAGGGCCGCCCGATCCATGGTTCGTGGATCCACTGAGGATCTAACGGCCATGGTCGTGCATGCCCAGGACAAGCATTTAGAAGGGTCGAAGGACTAAGATGTCCTTACCTGATCACAGAACGCGAAGGGGCAGATTGGTAAAAGGCCAGATCGGCCTTCGTCTTCTACCTCGCGCGAGAGCAGTAGCTTCGACAGTCAACTTTTGAGTTGACTTCAGGCTGCAGTCCTCCTACGAGCGAGCTGAGGGTACAGGGAGCTCCATCTCCCGTTGACAAATTCGTCCAGGGGCCCAATTGCATGCGGCAACCACGTTGGGGCTCCCTCCTATTGGTCAGACTCCGGCGAGCTTCACGGAGATGGCGAGGGCGAAGGTCGGGGTAGATTTGGTGATTGAGGGCACCAGCAAGACCCTCGCGCTATACTGCAGGGTTTGGACTAGCAAAAAGGGATGTTGATACCCGTGATCATTTCCCCCCTATATAGGGTCGACAAGGTTCCTGCCCAGAAGGGCGTTTCCACAAACGGCGACGAAACTCAGTAAAAAAATAGGGTTGATACTTCCCGGTTCTTTCTCCCGAATCTAATGGGACCATTATTAGGTGATGAGTTTCCCTAGATTCCGAGAAAATCAAAGGGGAAATTCCCCTGCAACCACGCAGAGTCCTAGTCCCATGGGGACTTAGACGACGACCCATCTTTGTTGGATCAAAATCCAACGGACTGGATTGTTCGCGTTCAAAGGAAAGAAAATACATTTATCAAATAATTCAGGAAAACTCCCAAATCCAAGATAATCTTGTAAAATTCATATCTCTGATTTATCTCAAAATTTAAAGGAATGTTCCTTTTAATATTTCCTAACTTTGTATGAAAATTGGGAAGCAAAAAGCAATGTATGAGAAGGATTACTTCTCTCCCAAGTTTTCCTATTAATTACTCCCAATTAAAATATATCCTTATTCCTTTTGCCTTTATCTCATTATTTTGGGTCCCTTGGACCTCAAGGAAACCCAAAGGCACTGATTCCCATATTGGGGAATATTAGTTTACCTTTATCAATTTTTCATATTTCTCTTTTATTAGTCAATTTCTTTTCCTTATTAATTCGCTTTTCTTTTCAATTGGGCTCAATGGCCAACAATGCCCATAATCAATCAATCAAAGCCATTTCTCACGAAATCTATTGCAAATCAAAGAAAAGGATATCATTTATTCATTAAAAAGGGAAATAAACTTTACATTATATTTTCAAGAAAATGGGGTTGTAACATCCTCCCCTCCTTATAGAAATTTTGCCCTCAAAATTCCATCAAGCAAGCAAACAAATAGGATAAGCCTTTCATGTGTCCATCATGGCTCCCATGTGGCTTCACCCGTTTCCATGGTGCTTCCCAAGAACCTTCATCATTTCATATTCTTTCATCTGAGTTCTTTCTTACCTTGGTATATCATATCCTCATAGGTGACTTAGGACTTTTTAGCTTCTCAAAAGCTAAATAGGTTCAGGGCTCAACACATATCTTGGGTACCTCACATAGTGCTCTAGATTGGACTCATGCAACACATCATTTTATCCTGAGGGTTAGGTTAACACAACCATACCCACCAATCCATCTCAGATGGACCCATATATCAGGGACTCAACTTTCTCAGCTCTAGCTCAGAGGGGTCGGATTTTCATGTCACATATTCTCCCACAGTGAACTGCATGTCAGTCTACCTTGCATCTGCTCACGACTCTCGTCGTCTCTAGGCTCCTTTCAGCCCTTGGATGATCAAAGCGACTTTATCTATACACACTGTGGTCCTTTTCTAACCATCACGTGGTCCTTTCACCAACATCACCTTACTGAAGTGGTGACCGACACAACCTCCCTTATAGAGCTTCTTTAAAACCCGATATTGGCTTTGGTGGTTATCATTCACATCTCTCATAGGACAAGAACTGTCTCTAGATATCACCCTGAACGAGCACACATGCTCTCATCAGACCCTTTAGTCTAGATCATACTAACCATTAGTAAGGGGTGATAAACTGTACCAACATCGAGTTCTGCATGCTTCTACTTCCACCTTTTGGAAGGGAACCTTTAGGTCAAACTCGCATCATGGTGTAGTTGAACCATCTCTCTCTCTTATGTAGTTCAACATAATCTATCTCTTGACAAAACTCCTTTCTTTCTCCTGTTATCTAGGTAAGGCGACCTACCATAACCCATATTGCATCTTGACCCTATGGGTCTAGGGGAGACTCACAACATCCATAGTGATGAACTCCTATTCCCTCTTGGGAACTCTTTATATTTTATATCCATGCACTGGGTTACTAGTGTTCGTCCTTCACCTCCTGGCTTGCATGGCCACATGCTACATGTATCAGGCATCCAAAGCACTATCATCACTTACTACGGTGTATCACAATTTCTTGTATGTCATGATTCCTCAAGATTGATTCCTCAAAAACCCTTAGTCGGGTCTCATCACCCCCTTTTCCAAAGAAGTGTATATGAGGTTCTACAACCATCCTTTTATCGCATCAAGGCCTAGGCCGGCTAACCAAACAACCACTAATCTTGTTCAACATATCTCATTATATCTGAGGGTTAGCCAGACTCATCTCTTTTTCTCAACTTAAGGTTAGCCTAACAATCTCAACTTCTTCTAGCTTCCAGCTAAACTAGGCAGCTATATTTCAACCAGAGCATTCATTACCACTTCTTATCCTTAGGTGTTAGGTATGCCGAAGACATGCAACTCCATGTGTTATACTTATCATCTCATCTCAGACTCTAAGTTGGTCTTCATCAAGAAACTCTGAGCTCATCCTCATGGTGATCACACTCAACCTTGGTTAACTTGCAAATTCCACACAGCTCCTGATAAAGCATCCTCATATGCTGACTACACTACTTCTCTTAGTGTTTGTAAACCATCCATGTATTATACCTTCCACAAAGGTAATTTATCATATCTATCCTCATACCTTGTAGCAATATTCCAACTTACATCATCTTTATCCTTGGTGTAAGGCATGCGTACTTTCCTATCTCTCACTCTCATAACAAGAAGAAATAAGCATTTGGCGGCCGTCCAAATACAGAGTTCTTCCCATTCTAAGAGTAGAGATGGTACATCCCACCTTGCCAGTACACCTTTAAATCTAAGTTGAAACATGCAACTCATGTCTTTACATCACAAACACCATGATATCAAAATTACTTCCATGGAAAACTGGTCTTGAACCTACTTGGGTTTACACACAATCCTTGGTCATATCCTCTAGGTCTATAGGGTGCCGGCACTTCTGGGGTCATCCCTCTTCCCCTATGCATCTAGAGAGTGCCCTACTCATATTCCCTTTGGGTCCCATGAGATCATGAAGGTGATAAATCTCCTAACCCATGGTCCTCGGACAATGATAGTTGTTACCTCCTAACCCTACGGTCATGTGCAACTAGGGAATTAGGCAACTCCTTCTTCCATCGGTCTTATCCCTACCTGACCCTAGGATAGACTTAGGATTATATCATAGTACATGTTCAACTTAGAACCTTACCCAATCCTTCATCATCTCTCTCTGCATTCTTGACTGTCTTTTATCCCTTTATAGGGGTCATGGCAACCTGCCTACCTTGGTCAGGCCCCATACCGGTTACCTCCATGGTAACACATCCACATGTACTTAGAGATGGTTATCTATGGGTCAATAGGTTCATTCTCGTACCACATACTTTTCACTTAGCTTCTCAAGATCCTATGAAACCTCTTTAGGTCACCTCAAAACCAACACAACTGGTATACACCCTACCACAGGGTCCCTCTCCCAGGATGGGAGGAAACTACAACTTGTGACAATAAGGTCACAAACATCCTTAGGGTTTACATCCATATGAGCATGCTTAGCCCTAACAAGCTACTAAGGCATAGAAAACACTTATAAAACCATGCTAGGTCACACCTGTCCTCATCCTCATCATTAGACCAACTTAGTTTTGAGGGGTTCGTCAAACATACCCTTACCTTAAAGGGTTTCCTTTACCTCCACACATGCTCAAGACTATAAAGACTATAAACTCATCATGATCATTGGATACACTACTCCCCCCTTAGGCCTAGGAACCCTAGGTTCACCTCCGATTGTCCAACTGCATGCTCATTCTCTTAACCACGAATCAAGCATTGTCCAAGATATGTCATGTACTCCCATGATCTTTCTACTCGATTAAAATTTTGGAGTTGATTCCTCTTCCAGGACAACTAACTAGGTATAAAGCCTCACAACTGGTGACTTAACCTCCTCAGGGTCTAAAGCACTCTTTATCTCATCCAGTAGGTAATCACTTATACCATAGGTACATAAGCATCACCCTCTCTCCAGGGTTTGGTTACTCTCAAGCTAACCAAGACATCATCAGCCTTCAGGGGTCAAGCATAAGGCAACCACTATCATTCACCTAGGTCGCATCATCCTCAACTTCCCACTATTCCTCATGTCTTGGGATTATAAGTTTCCAACCTTTTGCTCGGCTCCTGCTTTCTCTCTCTAGAGCTAACTCCACCTCCAACCCTACAACTAGAGGTCATCTCTCCATGAAATTGGATCAAGCTCACGAGCATATCCCTACCCGGGTGAAGCCTTTGCTCAAATCCTGTTTGGCTCAAGATCATCCTTAGCTCTTTATGTTTATCTCATAAGCCATCCATTGTGCCCTTCTGGCCAGGGTTTCATCCTACTGTCAGTACTACTGACTTACTTTGGGTGCAAGCTATATCCTACTTGCAACAACCCATTAGGTTTCTATGGGTTCTTCCCTACGCTCATCCATGAAGGAGTTATCCTTCACTCAAACATGCACGACCCTTCCCAGGGTTGATTTGCCAAAGGTACTCGGTCATCTAACCTCTCATGGCTCGCATGTCATCCAAGGCATGTTTATCATGACATCTAACTCATCATGTCATCTCTCTCTCTAACCTTCACTTAGGGTTAGGGTTAACTTCATCCTCTAGGTCTCTACTTTTAATAGAGGTCTCTACCTCCAAGACTAACTCTCTCTACTCATCCTCCTGACAAGGAGGTCCATCCTCAAGTCTCTCCTGAGGGCAACAAAAGGCCTAAGCATGTATCTATTCCTTTACGCTTACTCTATTAAGCTTATGTCCATGACATCTTATTTACATGCTTTTTATTAATTTTTGGTGGAGGATTCCTTAATCCTTATCAACCTTGCCCATACCTCAAGAGGGTGAGGAAGAGAGAGAAAACCCTAATCCTTAAAATCCTTAAAAGAATTTGAGTTGAGAAGGGATGAACAAGATGAGAGAGTCCTAAAGGTATCTTATTTCGAGTCTTATCCTAAGACGTCGGCCAGGCAGTCACATGATCCGGGAGTCCTCGTATTCCGACTAGCGGTGCAGAGGAAAATTTTTCCATCCCCCAGATGTGATCTTTTTCTAGTCACCTCAGCCTTTCGGAAAATCCTCTAATAACTCCCTCAGTTCTACAAAATTTGTAAAATTTAATAATTATTAATGATTAGATGGAGAACCTACGCTCTGATACCAATTGTAACGACCCCGCCTCCCAGTAACCCCCAATTAAGGGAGACCCGAAAGTCAGAATCGTTAATCAATTTACAGGTTCAAAGGTTCGACAAATAATCAATAACAATTATGAAATTCTACTAACTAACTGGAATTTGGTATAAAATTAAAACTTTACTTACCTTTGAAAAACTTGGGAATCTATCTATCCAAGCTTGAATCCACTCTAACTAATCCTCCTTGTAATTTATGATTTACTTTCACAATGTGTCACTTTACTGTTTGTTCTTTCAATTGTTGTTCCTAAAACGCCGACAAACAAAACGTCATCCAGTATATCGAAATATACTGGTATGTGGGAACAAACAAAATCTTGCAAATATGGCTAACAATTTAATAATCACAATCAAATTAATTAACAAGCCAATTTACACTTTTCAGTATGACATTTTCCACCGCTTTTGCCCTAACCCTGGCATACCCACCTTAGGGTGCCCTTTGTCAATGACTTATGGCCACCTTCTCAATCCCGAGCTTGGTGCCTGGGGGTCACCACTCATGGTTCCCACTAGTCATGCAGTATCATAGGCCACCTTCTTGGTGCTTGGGGTCACCACTCAAGGCGTCCATTGGTCTACCCATCTGGGCCTGACCTTTGGTATCATCCATCAGGGTGGCATGTAGGTGCGAGAATCCATACTTCTATTATTAATGTGATAATGATAGTGACTTTATAATTTGCAAGTATGAACATCCAAACTGATAATTTGCATTGAATGCGATTAACCATCCGAAAAATCATCGGGAAACTAAGGCGGTTATTGATAATTAACCACATACCTACTTCAGAAGACTTGAATGCAGAAGTAACTTAATTAATCAGGAAATCAAGCAAGTACACACACAAGCTCCTGTAAAGGCATTCAATTCCTCTATTATTAATCATGTCATTATGATTCAATAATTCTAAGGGTTTCCTAGGTTATTTGCCCTTTTTAGGGTTTTGACCATAATTAGGGTTTTATTTCCTTTTTATTGCTTTTACCTTACTGATATGAAATTATACCTCAAACCCTAATTTTCTTGCTTAATCATCCATTAAGATTCCTAAGATCAGACTTAGTCCATTAAACCCTAATTTTCGAATTACTCTATCATTTCTTTTTCTAAATTAGGGTTTCCCAACATTTTAATCCACATTTGGAGTTACAAACCCTAACCTTGTAATTATATCATCAAAACAAGTTAATAACCATTTAAAACAGAAAATAATTTAATCATACTCGAATTAACTTAATTGCAAGACTAATTATATCTTTTATCAACAATTAGGGTTTTTATCCACAAATTAACCCTTTTTCTATTCTAGAAATATACGTTTACAAAAAGAGTTAAATTAAGGGTCTCAAACCATTTTTATTAAATTCCTCATATTTTTCTTGTCATTTTTCATGCATTAAGTTTTTCCATCCGAGCTTCCTAGCTCCAGATATGATTTTTACACGAAAAACCCTTTTTATCCATTTAATTGCTATTTTCAGGAAAAGGCAGGGCCGCCCGATCCATGGTCCGTGGATCCACTGAGGATCTAACGGCCACGGTCGCGCGCAACCAGGACAAGCGTTTAGAAGGGTCGAAGGATGAAGATGTCCTTACCTGATCACAGAACGTGAAGGGGCAAATTGGTAAAAGGCCAGATCGGTCTTCGTCTTCTACCTCGCGCAAGAGCAATAGCTTTGACGGTCAACTTTTGAGTTGACTTCGGGCTGTAGTCCTCCTGCGAGCGAGCTGAGGGTACAGGGAGCTTTGTCTCCCATCGACAAATTCATCCAGGGGCCCAATTGCAGGCGGCAACCACGTCTGGGCTCCCTCCTGTTGGTCGGACTCTGGCGAGCTTCACGGAGATGGCGAGGGCGAAGGTCGGGGTAGATTTGGTGATTGAGGGCACCAGCAAGACCCTCGCGCTCTGCCGCATGGTTTGGACCAGCAAAAAGGGATGCTGATACCCCTGATCATTGTCCCCTATATATAGGGTCAGCAAGGTTCCTGCCCAGAAGGGCGTTTCCACAAACGATGACGAAACTCAGTAAAAAAATAGGGTTGATCCTTCGCGGTTCTTTCTCCCGTATCTAATGGGACCATTATTAGGTGATGAGTTTCCCTGGATTCCAAGAAAATGAAAGGGGAAATTCCCATGTAACCACGCAGAGTCCTAGTCCCAGGGGGACTTAGACGATGACCCATTGTCGTTGGATCAAAACCCAACGGACTGGATTGTTCGCGTTCAAAGGAAAGAAAATACATTTATCAAATAATTTAGGAAAACTCCCAAATCCAAGATAATCTTGTAAAATTAATATCTCCCAAACCATATCTCTGATTTATCTCAAAGTTTAAAGGAATGTTCCTTTTAATATTTCTTAACTTTGTACAAAAATTGGGAAGCAGAAAGCAATGTATGAGACAGATTACTTCTCTCCCAAGTTTTCCTATTAATTACTCCCAATTAAAATATATCCTTATTCCTTTTTCCTTTATCTCATTATTTTGGGTCCCTTGGACCTCAAGGAAACCCAAAGGCATAGATTCCCATATTGGGGAATATTAGTTTACCTTTATCAATTTTTCATATTTCCCTTTTATTAGTCAATTTCTTTTCCTTATTAATTCCCTTTTCGTTTCAATTGGGCTCAATGGCCAACAAGGCCCATAATCAATCAATCAAAGCCATTTCTCACGAAATCTATTGCAAATCAAAGAAAAGGATATCATTTATTCATTAAAAAGGGAAATACACTTTACATTATATTTTCAAGAAAATGGGGTTGTAACATGACCCAATTGAATGATGGTTTAATGGTCTCAAGGTCAATTAGACTCATGTTGATACATGTTGAAGGATGATCGTTTTCAAACCCTAATCCAATCAATACAAACCCTAATTGGTGACCACTTGAGGTTCAATTGAGGGTCAAATCAGTAAGGATTGACCTAATTGACTCAATTGATGAGTGGCTAACCTTTGCATGATCGATTGAGGGGTTCAACCCTAGAAACCCTAACTCAATTAAATAAGTTGAGGCACTTTTTGGTCCATGCGGTTTTGAGGGTGTTTGGACCAAACGGTCTCAAGACCGTTTGAGTCCAAACGATCCTAAACTGTTTGGTGGCCATGCGGTTTCAAGATTGATTTGTCCATCGATTTTAAAAGTCAAAGTTATCCAAACGGTCAACATGACCAAACAGTCTTCACCTCACCTAGGGCAAACGGTCTTGATAGTGTACTTGGCCATGCGGTCTTGAAAGTCAAAGGGACCAAACAGTCAACAACTCCATGCGGTTTCAAAACCGTTTGGAGGTTGAAAGTTCAAAACCGTTTGGGGTCTATTAAGGTCAAGAACGTTTTGATGCTTTAGAGGTTAAAATGGTTTAGTAGTTGATTGACCTAAACCTTAGAGATATCTAAAGCCATTAAGGGTCCAAGTAATTAGTGGATTAATGCATGTTATGACCAATGGTAAACATTACAAAAGTACCCTTGATGGGATAGGGTGACTAATAACCCTTGAGCAAGTAAACCCTAATCTAGGGTAATGTGATGTATCATGAATAGTAAACCCTAATCTTGGGAAATGTCATGATGTCAGATAGTAATTCCTAATGGTGGAATATTAATGATAACCCTAATCTAGGAGGATGTGATATGAATAAAAACTCTAATTGGGGGTGATGTCATGAGAAACCCCAATTAGGATGAATAGTAAGCTTAATCATGATTTATTGAATGTGAATCCCTAGTTTTAAGTAATATTATGAGAAACCTTGATATTATGATATGGTCTAAGACTTAATTCAGGGTAATGCCATGTAATGATATATGAAACCCTAGGGATGTTTTATTAGCCAGTACACTAAAGAGAGGTGTGGCTAAAATAATTAAATAGTATGATCATGTCATAAACAAAAAAGATAGGGTTAATAAACCTTGAGAATGATAAATGTGGTAATTTTAATGAATAAGGATTTAAGAGGAAAGATGATGCCTAGATCCTTGTACAAATATCTCTATGAATGAGTAATAGCTTTTACACCTTACAATGATAATGAACATGAGACTTTTAAAAATGATGTATACTAAATAATGATGTGGACAACATCCTAAATATAGAAATAACTGAAATAGTTGATGATGGTTTATCCTATATCAACAATGTTCACCAAATACATAAGTCCATATCATTAAAGACAATTGGACAATTCTAATATATGATCCATGCACCATATGATGAAAGTAACAAGTTAGTAGATAAAGTATTAAGAGAGAAATACCTTAAATACTGAGTTAGTTAATTAACTCAAGTAAGATGGAAATGAGAAGGAAGTGATACATCAAGATATGATAGATATCACATTCAATAATTCAGGGTAACATACCTTGATGAACCTCTAAACCATTATACTTAGACAAGAGACACATGGAGTGTATGATGAGTAATTGTTTACAATAAAGATATAATGGACTCAATGTACTCAATAAGTGTTGATTAATATATCTTGAGAATGGAGTAAGCCAAATCAATGAGTATGATGTAATCATACCATAACATGAATAATAAGGAAACTAATACTTAGAATTGATGATCATTAGTGATATATGATGAGTATAGTAACCAAAATCAAACACTTATAATATCTTTGAATGCTCCCAAGAATGGTGGAGTAATATATTAGGGTTGAACTGATAATGTGAATAGGAAACCCTAATTAATGAAAGATGGGGTACACCAACCCTGAGTTTGAGTTATGCTTTTAAGCATGGAACCCTATGCTTGGATCATGTAATAAAGAATTGCTATACCTTCTTAAAGGTAAAAAGGGGTTGAATAACCCTAATTGAATCGAATAGGGAAACCCTAAACCTAGAAACCAACCGTGGTGATGTAACACGGTCGTGGTAGTTTCTCAGTAGGATGACCGTGCAAGGTAACATGGCCGTGGTGTTCTATGATTAAATTTAAAAGAACTTTTATTGTGCAGATACAAATATAATGTGCATGTTTTCAATTATACTAGTCATGCAGGTTGTTATCAAAAGGTAACCATAGCCAGGCAAGGGTTATGATACCACATTCATTGAAAGTATTCCTTATGCTTTGAAAACAATGATATGTTATATTGTCTATTAAAAGGTAACTTTTGAGATGGATAGGCTGTATGAGCCATGAAGACCATGTGTATTGTTACAATCAAGGTCATGTTGTTAAATGACTTATGATGATCTAAGAGTTTGATCACCCATGTTCCTGAATCATAATGATGAGATGATTAGGGATTGACATCCCAATGATAATTGGATGTAAAATGAACTGGATACATTTAGTATTCTTCTTTTATAGTAGTTGTTTTATTGGTTTATGTTTGAAAACATGCCTGATGCTAAAAGAATGCTATAATGTACTTAAATAATCAAGTATAATGATATCATGTAGGGCCCTGACCATAGATCCATCATTGTCAGAGATCAAATGATGGTGAAACAGGATTTCCTAAGGGAACTCCTGGAGCACATACTTTTGAGTATGTGGGGGATTATGGATGCGAATATCCTTACATCCTAGTGTAGGAATTGATGAAAGATGTACCTTTAATCCATCAATCCTTCATTATATGTTTATACCGGGATGATGTATCACTAATCTCCTGAGGATACCGTTAATGCCGCATCGATGAGAGATAAATAAGAGATCCCTCGATGACGAAGAGAGTACAGAACGCCACTGTAACTCTAATAGCGAAGTTGCCAGAATACCTTGGAAAGCTATTATAGCAGAGACACAAGATGTCATGCATGTCAATCCTCACACTGACTGAGGAAGATGATGTCATAGGAATCCAGTCCTTCTGATGACCTATGTATGGTACCGATGTGATTTCGTAATGGTCGGTTGGAGTATGACCGGTATACCTCATCTCCTCAGGGCATAATATGTTTGAAAGATGTAATCAGCCGAATAGCATAATTGCTTAGGTTGAACTACGAGAAATAATGATTGATGTTACGTTGTTTATAATGCTCTAGTTGAATAACTAGTATACATGTTCTTCATATTCCTTATTGAGATAAGTTTGCCATTCAATTAAGTTATAATTGAAATGATTGCTTAAAAGAATGTTGCTTCACTTAGTTTACACAATGTTAAACTTGCTATTAAATGTTTATAATTCTTCTGGTTGATGTTTTTCCAATATTGCAATAACAAAGCTTCTGGCGAACAGTTATAACTCTCGCTGGGACAATTATTCAATTGTCTCACCCCCATGGGATTCGACTTTTTAGGTATACCCTGAGGATAAAGAAATCCATCTAAGGGTGAGCAACAGCAGCATCAACATCATGGACAGCAGTGATTCTCAGGTGGAGGCACTATCTGTCAAAGTCTTGTATATAGTATGTCTTATGTGTCATCTTTGTACTCTCAGGTCCTAGGAGTCATTAGATCTGAGCTTTTTGGCTTAATGCCTCGAGATTTTGGTATCTTTCCTTGTACAGATAATCGGGCAATTGATGTATGTAGTCACTCGAGATGTGATTCTACAGAGATGTAATGATGAATCATGTTGTCAACAACTTATCTCATTTGCTTATAAAAGAGTTTTATTATTTAAAGATCTCTTTCCAAAAAGTTTTAATTTTTAGTGATTTTTAATAATTCTGCTGCTAGTTAATCGCTTCCGCATTCGTTGATCTTGTTTTTCCGAGACAGACGTTACAATACCTTTTTGTGAGTACGATGTCAGCTTACCAGGTGATACTAGGTGATACCATGCCAAATGCCCAAATGGCATACTTCTTACTAGTGGATGACATCCTAAAAGACAAAAGATCAGGAGAGAAGGAGCGACTGCAACAACGCCTTGCGACATCACCACCAGACCACATTTTCCTACCTATTCTTCACGACAATCATTGGACTTTGCTGTATGTCAACATCCTCAGAAGGACTGCAATACTCTACAACAACTCTGATGCAACCTTCACACTTAATAAGAAGACTAATATGACAACAACAAAGACGCCAATAGTAGAAAAGGAAAACACATACGCTGAGGATATCATTGACATGATAAGAAGTCACTGCAAAGGGTACGACCATACGACAGGCAAAAACTTCAAGAAGGCGTAGTTCTGCCATAGGAGCCCCCAGTAGGTGCCCCTATCAAATGAATGTGGCTTCTTCTGTCTATCCTGGATGGTGGCCATATCCACTATTGGATTTAAGGTGGAAAACATGCAATATGAACAATACCACACACTAAGAGGAATATATGCAAGAATGATCCTCGAGTCCAAGGGGGCCTCTGCCACCAACAACAAAAATAAATAAAGAAAGCTCGTTTATACATCCCACTCAAATTTTGACACCCCGAGACATGGTGCAGGATAAGTTTGGGGGAGGAGTCATAAACGGGATACAGAGGTACATTTACCATCCTTTTACCCTTTTATCCCTAAAAATTTTGAATTTTGAATTTTTTGCTAAAACTACCTTTTTATTTTAGAAGCTCACCTCCTCTCTTACTAAATTTTCTGATTTTAGAGTTTCAATCCTCTTAGAGAGAAATTCATGACCAATATATACATGCATATACGAGTAAAACAATAGTTATAGCAATACTACTCTACCCCATTCTTGCAATAAGACGTTGTAAATCACCTTAACTCATGAAACCCTCAGAGACTAGAGAACTTCACCTAGTGATACTCCTGACCAACCACCCTCACCTGACGCTTTTGTCTAGAAAATCCTTATCTCCATATAAAGGGAAACATCTTCCCTCTTCAAAGCATATCTAAAAGAGGCTTCGTCACCCAGAAGACCAAGTAAAATTCCCCGCACCCAAGCCTGAAAGGAGATGTAAAAAGCCAAAAAGAAAGAAAAATATAATGAGAGTTGTGCCCAAAGGATGAAAAAAGTTTCCGAACGGCCGGTATATTGCTGCACTCATGAATGCAGATATGTCATGCCTATAAGTAGAATCTTGAAGCCAAGCTTACACACCTCCAATCCTGAATGAAAATTCAAAAAACCACCTGACTTAAAGTTAGAAGCCCAAAAAGGGAAACACTATTCTTACGACAGTTGTGGGTGAGGAGTTCAGAAGGAAGAGGAAAACACCTACATCCTTAAGCCTACTCGAACACATTAGCATAGGTTCAACTGAAAAATAAAGAATTGGTGTGAAATCTACCCCTCGAAAAAGATCGAACATTAGTACGGTCATTACCTAAGGGAAGGGGGTGATAAGTTGAGAAGGATGAGCCTTTTACAATTGAAGGTAATGGTAGGGAAATGAAGTTATGCAACTCCAGTTGAGGTGTAGGAATGAGACCTAAGGGTTTGAAAACATGCAACAATAGTCTTGATGGAAGAATGAGATATTGTAGTCATGTTATAATATTGTCCTCTAAGATTGTTCATTCTCTCTCTGAATTTTGGAACCTACACTTCGCCTGAGGAGATGCTTGATTCTATGTTTGGGTGAGTTCATAACAATCTATTTTATGTACTTTCTGTATATATTTTACACGTCTTTTAGTATATCTTTTATTAGCTTTTCACATATTTTTTCTATCTTTTTTACTAAAGCCTCACTTACATGCTTTCATGAACATTCACAACCCAGGTCGCAGTTCATGGGCCACGACTGAGGTCCACTTATATCTCAACCACGATCGTGGTTCCAGAGCTCTCTAGAGATCACAATCATCAGGTGTCAAGGAAGGATCATGGCTAGTTTATAGACTGTGGTCATCGCTTAACTATGACCTCAAGGATGGTCACGATCGGAACATGTGCCCCAATGATAGACTAGGGGTCGCGATATGGACACATACCATGATCAAGAAGGACCACGATCAACTTGGAAACTGCAGACACTGATGAGTTCTTACAAACCGCAACCAAGTGGGAAGACCTCGACCTTGACCACCCAGATGCAATGTATAAGCAGACCTCGATCGTGGTTGTCACCATATCGCGACTAAGCTCAACTGCGGTGAAAGATGAATAAAGACAAGACTGTGATCACAGTCTCACCCCTCACTTAACCTAGACTGCGACTGCGGTCCAAGCCTAAGTCAGTGGAATGTGCTTATAAATAGCACACCTACTTGTCTTATCAAATCATCAGATCATAGATCAGATCCTGAGGACCACAAAGTGTTGTTATGTTCCAGATTCATCCCAGACCATCTTATCACCAGTCTTGGATCTCCAAAGGCAGAAGTTGAGGAGAGAGAATACTGGTGCGGAATCCAACTCACATACACATGATTAATTAATAAAACAAGATTATCTAATGTGGAAGCGTATCAATTACAGCCGATTAACGAAAATCACTAAAAATTAAAACCATTTACAAAAAGATCCATTCTCAGGAAAACTCTTTAAACAAGAACCAAAGTATTATAATTACATATTGGTCCACATTGTACATTCCATGTACCATCTCTTCTCGAGCAATATATATACAACACTTTGCCTTAATGAAAGCACATGTAACAAAATCCTCGAGGTATTCAAACCAAAATTTCATATTGATTATAAAAACACTATCTATTGACTCCTAGGACCTGAGAGTACAGAGATGACACATAGGATTCTATATACATATGTACAAATCCTGACAACCAGTATTCCCACCTGGGATATCACTGTTGTCTTTGTTGTTGCTGCTGCTATTCCCCTGCTACAGAGTTTCTGCCTCTTTGTCTTCGTCTACCTAAAAACGTTGGATCCAACGGGGGTGAGACAATTTGTTAATTTCCCCAGTGAGAGATATAAGTCTCCGCCGAAAACATTATTGTGGCAGTTTAATAGAAATAAACTGAGCAGTGGGATAATATATTTCAATGGCAGATAAATCAGTATCTTTGTTGATTAGAGCAAAATTTCTATTCGAGTATTTCAGGTATAACTTGATAAGGAAGAATCTCTCTTATTTAATATGGAATTAAAGAACATAAGTATGTATTGAGGACATGCTAAGCAATATAACATCAACCAGTGGTTCCCACATTTCAATCTTATGCAAATACGCTACACGGCTGATTACATTTTACAAACATTCTTAAGCTCTGAGGAGATGAGGTATACCGCTCATACTCCAACTGACCATTGCAAAGTAGAAGTCGGTACCATACAAAGTCAATGGAAGAGCTGACTTCCATGACTTCCCACATCTAGGTCAGTGTAAGATCACATGCATGACATCTTGTGTCTCTGCTACATAGCTTGCTAGGGTATAGTGGCATCTTTGCTATAGAGCTACAGCGGAGACTACACTCTCTTCACAATCAAGAGATTTCAAGTTTACCTCCATCGATCCAGCATTAACAACATCGGGATATTTATGATACATCCATCTTGGAACATATAATGAAGGATTGAGAGGTTTAATGTTTACCTTCCATCAATTCCCCCATTAGGATGTATGGATATTTTCACCCATTGACCCCGACATATTCAAAAATATGCAAACTCTAGGAGATCTCATAGGAAAATATATTTCACCATCACCATCTACTGACGATGATGGATCTATGGTCAGAGCACTACATGAAAAGATTTCACTTGATTAATTAAGCACATTATTATATTCTTTTAGCATCAGTCAAGTTTTCAAACAAAACATTTAGGACACATGCTACAAAGAAACATGTACTATTTTCATCAGCTACTTCTCAGTCTTTATAAGACATTGGGACCTCATTCCATTATTTCAATACTGGGAATACTCATCCCTTCATAAACTCAATGCCATAATCATATGGTTTTGGGTATTCAAACCCTTAGCTCATCACTGAGCACTGTTACCACTCTTTCAGGTAACTATCACCTTCAGGTCATCTGACCAAGGTAAACATGACACTTGCTACACAAGCATCTCTTATGGACTTGAGGCCCATTAACTCTCTTGTTACCTCTTACTAGGCAACAAGGCATATTATGGCACACAAGGCCCAATAAATAATTTCAATAAATAAAACATCATAGCTCATACCTGGATATGTTCATCATCTCATGATTCCTGCATGGTTAGTACAACTGATAACAAATATATCAATCATATTACAATTCCATGTTGTTCAAGGGTAACACCACTATTCCCTTACCAGGGTTAGGGTTTTCCATTTCATGTCAATCAGGGTTACTCATTCCCTTTGCACAATTAGGACCAATGATTTATCATTTCATTGTCCAAGGTTAGAGTTTTATGCCATATAATATGACCCAGAATTAGGGTTTCACATACCTTCACCCTATTTTAGAATTAGGGTTTACCATTCACATCACATCAGGGATTATCATATACTAACACCTAATTTAGGGTTAGGTTTTACTATTCCTCCCAATTAGGGTTTTATATTCCATTACAAACAATTAGGGTTTACTATTCATCCTAATTAGGGTTTATCATCAGGATACCCTAAATTAGGGTTACTCATGTCATTACCCTAAATTCATATCACATCATCCTCCTAGTTTAGGGTTTCACTCAAACTTGCCCTAAATTAGGGTTTGAGTTCATTAATCAACTCAATTAGGGTTTTATGATCTCTTTATCAAGGATCATACCCTAATTGCATATCACAATTGTTTTTTATGTGTTAGGCTTAATTACTACATGATTATCATTCATGTATGAATCTTTCTCTCTCTCTCATCCTACTGAGGATGTTCACTACTCAATTCTTGATTAGATTGAAATTACTCTTTATTCGAATACATGCATTGATGGTTAGCATGATGTATTGAATTATTACATTATTATACATCAATGATTAATCCCACTAAGGGTATCAATCATCTAAGTACATTAAGTCTCCAAATGGTTTAATCAATTTAACCTTTAATTATATGAGGATCTGAATGAATTGACCAATTGAACCTTCAATTACATTAGATGATAAATTAGATTAACCATATTGGATCTTCAATTACATGAGGTATCCAAATCGATTAACCATGTTCAACCTCAAAAAGATTTGATTACCTAGACCCTAAACGATCTTAGTTCTCAGAATTCAATTAGTAGAAAACCATTTGGGGAAATTGCCCTTGAAACCGATTGGACAAGAAAGGTGTTGAACCCGATTGAACTTTGGGTCTCCAAATGGTTTGAGACCGTTTGGACTCAAACGGTCTTAGGACTGTTTGGTCCAAACCCTCTCAAAACCGAATGGACCAAAAAGTTCTTTCAACACTTAAACATTTCATGGTTTCAATAGATGAACCGATTATCAATTGAATCCTTGATTTCTTCATCAATTGAACTATTGAATCATCCTTCAATTGGACCATTAATTAGGGTTTTAAACCCAATTGATCTAGGATTTCTACTCAAGAACCTTCAATTAGGGCTTTGAAATTGAGGAACCATCATTGATCAACATTGTGGAATTGATTCAATTAAAATTAATGAATCATCATCAAATTTTTGATATGACCTGACCCCAAACGATGTTGAGTTCATTTGGATGATCTCCAAATGGTATTGAGACCGTTTGCCCCATCCTATCCCTGAAATTTGTGAAATTCCAATAGGGTTTTGATCATTGGATTGATCATCAAATAAGCTATTAATTGCATTTCAATTTTGTATCTATGGACCTTCAATTACTCAACCATACTCAACCCTAGACCTCCATACGGTCTTGAGACCATTTGGGTTAATCAACCCAAAAATCTAAATCAACCAATTGGAATTTCCGCACTTAACCTGATTAGGGTTTGGTAATTGATGAACCTTCAACTAATGAACCCTTTGGAATTAATCAATTAAATTTAATGGGTCATCAACCATCATCATTAGCATCAAATCTCCACATGGTCAACTGTGGTCAACTCTTCCAAACTGTTTGAAACCATTTAGTTCCTAACGGTTTGATGAAACTGTTTAATTCCAAACGGTTTTGTTAAAATCGAATGGACAACTTGTTAAAATTGATTGGAATAGGAATTCCTTGGGAAAAGTGTCCAAGATGATGTCATCATCATCTACCTTCATCCCTGTAACTTATAGTACTTCTGATTTCATTAATTTACCAATTACAACAAACAATTATTCAAGAAGATGAAGGAATCAATGAAATTGCAAGATTGATAGTTGAATAACAATGTAGAGGGGTTCAAGTTATAAAACCTGCCTCGTAATTGATCTTCAAAGCTTCAATCTCACATCCACAATGGCGGAAGAAGTTTTTCACACCACAAGGTTCTTTCCT
Source organism: Alisma plantago-aquatica (assembly GCA_963693085.1). Classification (NCBI taxonomy): domain Eukaryota; kingdom Viridiplantae; phylum Streptophyta; class Magnoliopsida; order Alismatales; family Alismataceae; genus Alisma; species Alisma plantago-aquatica. The sequence goes on along the minus strand of OY856410.1, from coordinate 389,799,521 downwards.
CATGCTTTTGAGTGAAAAGGAATGGTTAGAATTGAAGATGGGATCGAGATAAGAAGAAATCATGCATTGATTTGTGATTTCCACCATGAAATCAAGGTGAAAGAAGGTCAAGAAGCTTACCAACGGGTTGGGGGTCGTCCTCCTACTTCTCCTAGCTCCCTTGGTCGTTTTTGCAAGCAAAGAGAAGAAATGGATTCGAAAAAGCCTTTGGTTTGAGTTGTAAAAGGTGTTTTTATAAGAAAATCAATGAGAGAGAAAATGCCTTATAAAAATCTTTTAATTCCAAAATTGGTGCCACCTCTCCCCCTTTGGTTCCTTGCATGCAAAGATATCTTTCTTACCTCCGAATTCCCTTCCATTATCCATGAATTAAGGGAAAAGAAATTAAGCACCTTAACCCTTATAATATTACTATCCATAAGTTAGTGGATATTTCTTTTTGTTTTCTTAATGTGAGTGGGTTCTCCACTCACGTATATATTTCCTTTGCCTTTGCAAGGCACAAGGACGTTCACACTTGAGAAAATCCAACCATCTCATTTTTGGTTGAAGGCCCTTCAATTATTTTATTTATTTTTGCATTAAATCGAATTAAGGTTTCAATTATGCTTAAATCTTGATTATTTTAATATCAAGATTCTCTCTCCTTCAAAGAGATACAAATGAGAAGCCCCTCTCGTTTTCTTTTCTCTACATGATTCCAAGAAATATTAGGGACTATTTTGAAGTGGTAAATTGCACATTACACCAAAACTAGGTTTTAATGCACAAACATTGCTTTATCAGCTCTTTCTTGATACTTAGGCTTGTGGTAGCCATACCTCTGCATCATCTTCATTATCATGATGCTTCAACACATGAGGAACATATTATCATTCACAATTTTCAATTTAACCCCTCAACTTGGGTAATTTGCACTTTAGTCCAACACAAGCAAAACATTATTTTCAACATTATTCAAAATGGACTAAAATGGAAGTATAAGTTCCTCTCGAGCCTTAATTACTTTTCAAAAGATAATATCAAGCATATAATTATCTTTCTTAAACAAAACACCTATGGTTAAAGCATAACCCAGGTTAGGGATGTTACAACTGAAGACTCCTTCTTTAAGAGAAGAAGATCGTCTATGCCATCCACGTGTTAGATCCATATGGTGCCATCTCAATACTGTGCTGATAGCTATTATTATAAGAAAATTCTATCAAGCTCAGGTGTAGATCCCAACTTCCTACAAACTGAAAGACACATGCCCTAAGCAAGTCCTCCAAAGTTTGTATGGTACTTTTAGATTGTCCATCTTTCTATGGGTGAAAGGTTGTACTAAACCTTAATTGTGTACCCAAAGCTTTATGGAGTCGTTCCCTAAAACGACTCGTGAACTGGGGACCTCTATCAGAAACGATAGTATCTGGAACTCCAGGAAAATGCACTATCTCATCTATGTATATCTTTGCAAGCTTCTCAGTAGTGTAGGTTGTTTTGATAGGAAGGAAATGTGTTGTCTTTGTCAACCTATCAACTATCACCCAAATGGAATCATGACTTTTGGTTGTTCTAGGCAAACCAACCACAAAGTCCATGGTCACATTATCCCATTTCCACTGTGGTATGGGCATAGGTTGCATTGTTCCTGCGAGTTTTTGATGTTCAAATTTAACCTGTTGACACACGTGAAACTGCATAACAAACTCAGCTACATCTTTCTTCAAACCAGGCCACCAATACATATCTTTCAAGTTATGATACATCTTGGAGCTTCCTGGATGCATATCATACATTGAAGAATGAGCTTTTTCCAGGACTAACTTTCTTAAGTTATCGACATTAGGTACTATCATCCTACCATGATAATAGGCTACCTGATCATCTGAATAATTGAAACCATCCCATTTCTCACTACCAAACTCTGACCTAATATGTTGAATCACAATATCAGCTTGTTGTGCTTCTTTAATCTGCTGTATCAGAGTAGGTTTTACTTGCATCTCAGCTAATAGCCCAGCTAACAACGACACCTTAAGCTCTACATTGTGTTGCCTTAAGGATATAAGCATATCTCTTTTAAAGCACCTTAAAGAGTTTTAATGTGCTTTATCCAAGGCTGGTGTTGCTGATTTTCTACTTAATGCATCAGCTACCACATTAGCCTTCCTTGGATGATAATTAATTGTACAATCGTAGTCCTTGATTAATTCCATCCAGCGGCGTTGCCTCATGTTCAGCTCATGTTGTGAGAAGATATATTTTAAATTCTTATGGTCTATGAAAATCTAGAATGTCTCTCCATAGAGATAATGTCTCCAGATCTTCAAGGCATGGACCACATCAGCTAGCTCTAGATCGTGTGTCAGATAATTCTCCTCATTTTTCTTAAGCCTTTGAGAAGTAAAAGAAATCACTTGCTTATCCTGCATCAACACACATCCTAGACCATTCTTGGATGCATCACATAAGACTATGTACCCTTTCCCTTGCTCAGGTAATACTAACACAGGTGCACTTGTTAACCTTTCCTTCAGCAACTAAAAAGATTGTTGGCACTTGTCATTCTAGACAAAAGGAACCTCTTTCCTAGTCAATTTAGTTAGGGGTATAGCTATAGAACTGAAGTTCTTAATGAACCTCCTGTAATAGCCTGCCAGTCCTAGGAAATTACGTATCTCCGTTGGTGTCTTTGGCTATTCCCATTGTAGGATAGATTCTACCTTCTTAGGATCAACACGAATACCTGAGCTAGATATTACGTGTCCAAGAAAAGAAACTTCTGGTAACTAGAACTCACATTTGGTAAACTTAGCATATAGCTGATGCTCTCTTAGAAAAGTCAAAGCCTGATGGAGGTGTTGATCATGCTGTTGAGCATCTCTACTATATATCAAAATATTGTCTATGAAGACTACTACAAACTGATCAAGAAAAGGTCGAAAGATTCTATTAATGAGTTCCATGAATGCAGTTGGTGCATTAGTTAGTCTAAATGACATAACTATGAACTCATAGTGACCATACCTTGTACTAAAGGCAGACTTAGGTATGTCACTTTCCTTGATATGAAACCGATGGTATCCTGACCTCAGATCTATCTTAGAAAAGATAGTTACACCACGCAACTGATCAAACAAGTCATCAATCCTTGGAAGAGGATACTTGTTCTTTATTGTTACTTTATTTAACTATCTATAGTCAATGCATAACTGCATCGATCCATCTTTCTTCTTAACAAAGAGGACCAGAGCACCCCATGGTGAAGTACTCAGTCAGATAAAACCTTTCTCAAGCAACTCCTATAGTTGTTTCTTGAGCTCTGCCATTTCAACAGGTACCATTCTATAAGGTGTTTGTGCTATCACTTGTGTGCCTGGGTTTAGATTAATCTCAAAATCAATCTCTTAGGGAGGAGGAACACCTGGAAGTTCCTCAGGGAATACATCTTCAAACTCCCTAACAACTAGAACTTCAAAAGGATGAGGGATCTCGGTATCTACCACATGAGCCAAGAATGCAAATCATCCCTATCTCATCAACTTCTCAGCTACCATAGCTGACACAAGATAGGTTTGAAGAATCTTTCTATCTCCCTAAAAGATCCATGTTTCACCATTGTCTGTGAACACAGCCTGCTTGGAACCACAATCCAGGACAACCTTATACTTCTCTAAGGTGTCCATCCCAAGGATTATATCAAAACCCTGCATCTCAAGTGGAATAAGATCCACTTGAATGCAATGTTTAGAAAAGGAAAGATTGCAGGGAGAACACACCTCCCACAACACTGCAGATCCCAACAAAGGGGTTTCCAGCATCAAACTATCTACTCTATGACCAACTGCCATACTGCAGTCAAGAATTACTTCTTGAGTGATAAAGAAATGCATAGAACACGGATCACGTAACACAGATACGAAGTAGGACAAAGACATATCAGAATAAAATAGTTCCATCTGACCTGTCACAACCCGAGGGTTGACTACTGCTTCAGGTTGATTCATGGCATAGAATCTAGCTGTTGCTTGTTGTTGACCCTGTGCTTGGTTGTTGGGTGCCGACAATCCAACTTGGGATGCTTGTCCACGTCCTCTAGCATTATTATTGAACTTTCACCTCTGTGATCCTGGCTGACTCTGCCTCTGGGGTTGAGTTATAGTTCTAACTTTCTTAGGACAATCTCTCTTCAAGTGTCCTTACCTCCCACACTGGAAGTAATTGTAACTTCCCAAACTCTGCCTGGGTGGTCCTGTCACAGATGTTGATGCTGTACTGGGAGCTCTACTTGGAGGAAAGGTACGACCCTTTCCCCTACTTGACATCCACTACGTCGGGGTATTAAACATTGGTGGTGGTGGTGCAGAGAACCTTGGCTTCTTGAAACTCTAAGACCTTTGTCCTTGAAAATGAGGATACACTTTCTTATTGCTGGTCTATCACTTTTTGATCACAAACCTCTCTATCTACCTAACGGATTCCACAAAAGTGGAAAATCTCTCCTATTCTCCAGAGCAGACATAAGAGTAGTCAATTCAGCTTTCAACCCCTTCTCAAAACGCCAAATCCTTTCTTCATCAGTAGTTGTCATATGCAGACAAAACCACAAAAGTTCCATGAACCTAGCTTCATACTTGCTAATATTCATCTATCCTTGCCTCAACCTCTCAAATTGAGAGATCTTCTCATCTAGATACGTCTTGGGAAAGTATCTAGTGACAAATTCACGTCAGAATTCATCCCATCCGACTTCAGCGCCTGGTCTCTTACCTTCCTCGATGGTCCACCAATGACCAACACTCCCCTTCAGAAGGTATACAACATGCCTCACCTTCTCTACTTCAGGGATGTTAAGGATTCTAAAATCTGTCTCCAGCTCCGTCAACCACAAATCTGCATCAGTTGGGTCAGTTGTACCAGCATAATCTGTGGCTCCTACCCGGCGAAGCCGTTCAAAGGTCTTGCCAGCTCCTTGTCCTTCATTATGGTATGTTGCCCTCGGTGCAGGTGGTGGCATTCTGTCTGCCATATGCATCATTGTGACGTCCCCGGATTTTTATTTCACCAAACCCTATTGGGAATGAGATGTCAGAATCTGAAAACATCATCCAATCATATCAGAAAGCGATGTGGAAGCATAATATGCATACATGAACATACAACCATAACATTTCTCAACAAAATCATGTATATTTGAAACATGAATTAAATTTTGCAACTTACATTTACATAATTTGAAGAAAATTTTACAAGTCTATGAGAATGTATGCTAACATGATCTTAACACAATAGGTACAACCTGGACAACTGCTCACTTCCCATCTTTTATCCCAAGCTAGCTCTGAAACTAAAACATACGTGAAACAACGAATCAACACACAAGGTGTTGTGCATGTGGGTAGAAAGATACATACTAATATGCTTGCATAATTGAAATAACATGGGAAAGAAAGAGTAAAAGAAAACATTGTTTAAAGTGATAATCATGTAAACACATATTTTTAGATGTCTTTTGATGCATTTGTACTACTAAGTGGTGTCGCACTTCATTTTTTCCCGCCCCTGGATTTTGATTTCTCCATACCCTATTGGGAATGAGAGGTCAAAATCTGAAAACATCATCCAATCATATCAGAAAGTGATGCGGAAGCATAATACGCATACATGAACATATAACCATAACGTACTCAACATTCAACATGCATATTTAAACAACATGAATTATTACACAATGATTTACAATTACATATTGAATGAAGATTTTACAGTCTAATAACATGTATGCTAAACTAGGATCTACACAATAGGTACAACCTGTACAACTTGCTCACATCCTGTACTTTTCTCCCATCTATCTCTGAACCTAAAACATACGTGAAGCAGTGAATCAACACACAAGGTGTTGTGCACGTGGGTAGAAAGATACATACTAATATGTTTGCATAATTGAAATAACTTGAGAAAGAAAGAGTAAAAGAAAACATTGTTTAAAGCGATAATCAGGTAAACATTCCTTTTACTGCTTTCACTTTGATGTGGTTGTACTACACATACTTGCACTTGACTTACATCTAGTGTGGGCAATATAGTATCATCATACATCTAACATGGGCCAAGGAATCATACATCCATGTTAGGCAACATACATCCACACCAGGCTATGTGCTCTAGTAGCTACAACCCATCATACTCATTTATGTTCTATTAGATTTGGCAAGGTATAACTCATACTAGTTCAACCAAGCAATCATATCCAAATATGAGCATTCAAGATATCACATATCATATGCAACCAGAAAACTAGTCTTATACTTAATAAATCCCACGTACCTGAGTTCAGAGTTTCATAAATATCTTTGATCATCTAGACAAATTGGTCAGCACCTGATTAATAACAAAATCATATACTAGCATCAGATTCTCATCATCTTAACCCTAGTCACGTTCATTAGGGTTTATATTATCTCACTAGGATATTCCAACGTTTACTTGCATTATTGTCTTATATTTATCATACTGATGTCATTTTCCAGATTAAGATTCATTATCTGAATATTAGGTTCCATATCCTTTTTGTGCACATATTAACCTTGGTTTATATACATTATTCAATTTAGGGTTATAATCCATGTATTAAGGGTCATCTTCATATAACATGAATTCTATGAATATAACTGATCTCAATTATATATATTATATTCCAGTTCATATATGATGGTTTTCTGTAAATTTCATCATTTATTGAGCATGTATGTATTTATTGCATTTTATTTAGGGTTATTAGCCCTAAATAGCCATATTAATCAAATTATATGCTTTCATGCATCAATATGACCATATCTGACATCATATGCGTTATAAACATGATTATAGATTTACTGACATTTTTATATAATTTTATGTCATCATTTGCTATTTATTATCCATTAAACAAGCATAATACATTTTACATGATATCACTGATATTAAAGCATCAAAATCCTGATATTATATTTTCATATTATTCTACTGATTTTTCTGAGAAAAACGGTACATTACTTGTATTTTTCTGATATATGTGCTAATTACTAGGAATTATTTATGATCTGGACATTTATGAGATATTTACCTGGTCGGGGCAATCAGAGTCGGCCACGTGTCCACGTGGGGACATGGCTCCTTACTTGCTGGTGAGGCCAGCGGTTCAAGGCACGCTCGGTCCACTCAAACTGGGCCGGCCGGTCTGGGTCTCTTCTTTCTCCTTCGCGAGAGATTGCTGCACCCGATGCCTGCTCCTTCGATTCTCAGCACACGAGGCCGCCGCCTCCTGGTGATCCTCCTCTCTTCTTCCCCGCATTCCTACCAGGGCGCCGCCATGGAACAGGGCACCCATGGGGATCGACATCCCCCCTGCTGCTCAGTTGACACCTGCGTGCATCGTTTCCAAGAAACGGTCGCCGCCAATTGTGTGCGCTGTTCTCGGCGCCGCACGACGCCCACAGGAGCCCGCGCTCCCCTGCTCCAGTGCTACCATTCCGCTACGAGCTCTGGCAAGAGATCGACCGTCCGTCTCCTTTGGTTCTCACGTGATCCTTCTCCCATGCAAATAGACGCCGATTGTGCGGCTCCCTATCTCGCAGCCGCCCCCACTGCTGCAATCTCCTTGGGCCCTTCTCCACACCTCCATAGCTCTAGGTCCATGTGCTCGCCGTCCATGGATCCGTCTCCCGGCTTCTCATCCTTCTAGGTTGCTACTATTACAGGTCCTCCTCATAGAACCTACTGACATCAGCTTCTCTTGCTGTGTACCGCCGATCTTGGGGCGGGGGTTCCTCTTTGACGCCTAGAGGAGCTCGCTACCTTTTACTGGATCAACGGCCGAGGGTCTCACCAAGTGCTCCTCTGAGATACATCTCCTTGATCCTTTCCATGCTGTCTAACCATGGCAGCTCCTTCTTCAACCTTGACCTTGCTCTCATCAACCGCATGGTCTAGCCACCTCCTCTACTGCTACCTGCAATCCTATGGTCCTAGATGCTTCCATCACAGATCTAGCTTCCTTCATTCCTCATCTTATCATCTATTGTATCTATAGGTAGAGGAGGGGAAAGTGAGTGGAAGGTACATCTCTCTATTTATATCACTATGCAGGTTTTCCTACGGGTCGTTCCACAGTTTCAAGCTTATAGGATCTAAACCTCCAACTCAAAACACGTACTTGGAGCTCTGCAAATAACTGGGAAAAGGAGGTCAGGAAAATGTGGTCTATCTATTCTTCTCCCCACTTTAGATGGAAGTTGAAGGGAAGAGAACGGCCATAGGATTCTAAACATTATTTCCTCATCATATTATATAGCTCTCAAACAAGTTTGATACCAAACTACATTATCTAGTCATGCAAATAGATTCTTCAACTAAGGAAATCCAAAAGGAGGTACATTTATAAGTATACTAAACTTACGCTATACATCAATTGAACTCTAACATCAACAATATAAATTCAACTTAGCATGACCATGATGCAATCTAGGTTTCATTACTCCATCATATGAATCCACATATACCTCATTTGATATTTAACTACATGTCCTCAAAACAGACCAATAAATTGTATTAATCATCTCCATATACAAATATGGCTTTGTAGTCATGTTGTGGGTCAAGATAATACATTGTTGAATAAAAGTCACCCTAACTTGGGATCCACTACCCAAGAATATCAGTGGCCCAAAAATACTATATTAGTATTAAAAAAACAAAATTATGGGTTTTCACATTCACCCCATCTTATATGAAATTTCGTCCCCGAAATTCAACCAATCTCATCCTTAAGAGGCTATTTAGGGGTTCAACTTCATATACATCATCATTACTTGGGTTCTAAGACCACCATAATTGCACGCACTCTAAGTTGTCAGCTTAGGGTCTAAAGATTATTGGGTTTGTCCACCCTACCTTATATATGTGGAAGCATCACTTAATGTCTTAGTCATCATACGACATTATGTTATCTTAGGATTACATCACCCCTAAGGATACGGGTTTTGTTCATACCTTTAAAGTTCAAGAGGAATTCATTTATATGCCATGGTATTCAGATCGTTTAAATCTAACATCATTAACATATTCAATGATTTCAGGATTAGATGAGATTTATCTTCATCCTTGATATTAGGATTTTTCTACATAAGAAGGGCTTACGTAACATGCTTGACCATTAGGGTTTCACCCTATGGTGTGATATTCATACTAAACTTAGAAGCATACATTGAGAAGGATCAAAGTTATGAACTATATTTTTGATCACATATCCTATGATCCAAAAATATCTTTATATTAAGTTCATGAGTTCAACTTTTATGTCTTGCATGTATTATGTGAAGGGAAAAAAGAATATACTAAGTTTATCCCATGATCTCAGCATCATATATTTCGTGTTTCATATGAAGGGGAAGAGAATATTTTAAAGTCAAACTTATCATGATTTCAATCTTGGGTGCTACATGTATGATATAGGGGGGAAATATAGAATAGGTCAAGCATATACGAGTGACTCCTCATATATAAATCATCTATATAGCTCAAGTGAGGTTTCTATCATCACATATTAAGAAAGAGAAGAAGAAGGGAGAACATGTATTTTGAGTATCGTTTGCACAAAGCATCATACTCTTATAACTAGAGTTCATATATTACCTCACTTGCAACTAATGAAGAGATTCACAAAATATGTCACTCCAGCTAGGACCTAACTCAGCCAAAGGATTGACTTTATCATATGGGCCATCTACCCATCCTTTTATTTTACCCAATTCTCACATATAAATTTGAATCATGCATAAGGACTCAACTCAACACTCAAGAGTAATCTAGTGTAGGACTTTTTTTTAGCACATATCTCATATATTATAGGCTAGGTCCTATGACCTTCTCCTTGTGGGTCTTACTCTCTCTAGAGTTCACCACATATCTCATCCTACCACTAGACGTCCTCCTTGTATATGAGCTTGAGGCTCATGCACACTCATCTCTATCTTAACTTAGCTTATCTTAAGTAGGAAAAGGGAATGTACTTTCATCATCACGACTTATCATAGATTCTCCAAGAGTGGATTCGGTTCATATATAAATCAAATCATAATAAGGAAACTTATACCATCTTAGATCAACTTAGGTAAGATTCTATATGCTTATTTCCTTCATCTTTCTTTTGTCTATCTATGTATCACATAACCTTATGAGGCACATCTAATCTAGATCTATTCTCTCTTCTAGACTGATGTCACTCCCTTTCACTTATATTGCATGAACACCCACTGCTCTCCTGTGTGAGGGACACATTTTTATATTTACATATATCTAATAAAATATTATATAGTTTTTCTCCGAGAAAGAAGGCGTCAGAGAAAATTGTTGAGGTTCGAGCCAATTGGAAAACAAAACCAAATTAGAAAAACCGAGTGTCCCACACACAGTAGATAGTCTAGTGCTATGTCACCTAGTGAAATGGTGAGAACGAGATGTAGACTAGTGTAGCTACCCAATGCATATGAGCTCTATATGGAAAGGGTTTCACACACTTGTCTAAACCTAGTTCTCGAACATCTAGGTTCTAACCTAGAGGCTAAGTTAAACCTTATTCCCATAGAACAACTTACTAAGTTTCTAAGGTTTTAAAGTGAAAGGTGAGATTTAGGTTTAATGTTTCATGGTGAGCAACTGTTAGGTGTAGCTATTGTTCATGCTCTGATACCAAATGTGACGTCCCCAGATTTTGATTTCTCCATACCCTATTGGGAATGAGAGGTCAAAATCCAAAAACATCATCCAATCATATCAGAAAGTGATGCGGAAGCATAATACACATACATGAACATAAAACCATAACGTACTCAACATTCAACATGCATATTTAAACAACATGAATTATTACACAATGATTTACAATTACATATTGAATGAAGATTTTACAGTCTAAGAACATGTATGCTAAACTAGGATCTACACAATAGGTACAACCTGTACAACTTGCTCACATCCTATACTTTTCTCCCATGCTATCTCTGAACCTAAAACATACATGAAACAGCGAATCAACACACAAGGTGTTGTGCACGTGGGTAGAAAGATACATACTAATATGTTTGCATAATTGAAATAACTTGAGAAAGAAAGAGTAAAAGAAAACATTGTTTAAAGCGATAATCAGGTACACATTCCTTTTATTGCTTTCACTTTGATGCGGTTGTACTACACATACTTGCACTTGACTTACATCTAGTGTGGGCAATATAGTATCATCATACATCTAACATGGGCCAAGGAATCATACATCCATGTTAGGCAACATACATCCACACCAGGCTATGTGCTCTAGTAGCTACAACCCATCATACTCATTTATGTTCTATTAGATTTGGCGAAGTATAACACATACTAGTTCAACCAAGCACTCATATCTAAATACGTGCATTCAAGATATCACATATCATATGCAACTAGAAAACTAGTCTTATACTTAATAAATCCCACGTACCTGAGTTCAGAGTTCCATAAATATCTTTGATCATCTAGACAAACTGGTCAGCACCTGATTAATAACAAAATCATATACTAGCATCAAATTCTCATCATCTTAACCCTAGTCACGTTCATTAGGGTTTATATTATCTCATTAGGATATTCCAACGTTTACTTGCATTATTGTCTTATATTAATCATACTAATGTCATTTTCCAGATTAAGATTCATTATCTGAATATTAGGTTCCATATCCTTTTTGTGCACATATTAACCCTGGTTTATATACATTATTCAATTTAGGGTTATAACCCATGTATTAAGGGTCATCTTCATATAACATGAATTCTATGAATATAACTGATCTCAATTATATATATTATATTCCAGATCAGATATGATGGTTTTCTATAAATTTCATCATTTATTGAGCATGTACGTATTTATTGCATTTTATTTAGGGTTATTAGCCCTAAATAGCCATACTAATCAAATTATATGCTTTCATGCATCAATATGACCATATCTAACATCATATGCGTTATAAACATGATTATAGATTTACTGACATTTTATATAATTTTATGTCATCATTTGCTATTTATTAAACATTAAACAAGCATAATACATTTTACATGATATCACTGATATTAAAGCATCAAAAGCCTAATATTATATTTTCATATTGTTCTACTAATTTTTCTGAGAAAAATGGTACCTTACTTGTATTTTTCTGATATATGTGCTAATTATTAGGAATTATTTACGATCTGGACATTTATGAGATATTTACCTGCTCAGGGCAATGAGAGTCGGCCACGTGTCCACGTGGGGACATGGCTCCTTACTGGCTGGTGAGGCCAGCGGTTCAAGGCACGCTCAGTCCACTCAAACTGGGCTGGCCGGTCTGGGTCTCTTCTTTTTGCTTCACGAGAGATTGTTGCGCCCGATGCTTGCTCCGTCGATTCTCAGCGCATGAGGCCGCCGCCTGCTGGTGATCCTCCTCTCTTCTTCCCCGCGTTCCTTCCAGGGTGCCGCCATGGAACAGGGCACCCACGGGGATCGGCATCCCCCCCTTGCTGCTCAGTTGACGCCTGTGTACATCGTTTCCAGGAAACAGCCGCCGCCAATTGTGTGTGTTGTTCTCGGTGCCGCACCACGCCCACAGGAGCTCGTGCTCCCCTGCTCCAGTGCTACCATGCCGCTACGAGCTCTGGCAATAGATCGACCGTCCGTCTCATTTGGTTCTCACGTGATCCTTCTCCATTGCAAATAGACATCGACTGTGTGGCTCCCTATCTCGTAGCCGCCACTGCTGCGATCTCCTTGGGCCCTTCTCCACACCTCCATAGCTCCAGGTCCATGTGCTCACCGTCCATGGATCCGTCTCCCGGCTTCTCATCCTTCTACGTCGCTGCTATTACAGGTCCTCCTCATAGAACCTACCGACGTCAGCTTCTCCTGCTGTGCACCGCCAGTCATGGGGCGGGGGTTCCTCTTTGATGCCTGGAGGAGCTCGCTGCCTTTTACTGGATCAACGACCGAGGGTCTCACTAAGTGCTCCTCTGAGATCCATCTCCTTGATCCTTTCCATGCTGCCTAACCATGGCGGCTCCTTCTTCAACCTTGACCTTGCTCTCATCAACCGCAGGGTCTGGCCACCTCCTCTACTGCTACCTGCACTCCTATGGTCCTAGATGCTTCCATCACAGATCTAGCTTCCTTCAATCCTCATCTTATCGTCTATTGTATCTGTAGGTAGAGGAGGGGAAAGTGAGTGGAAGGTACATCTCTCTATTTATATCACTATGCAGGTTTTCCTACGGGTCGTTCCACAGTTTCGAGTTTATATGATCTAAACCTCTAACTCAAAACACGTACGTGGAGCTCTGCAGATAACTGGGCAAAGGAGGTCAGGAAAACATGGTCGATCTGTTCTTCTCCCCGCTTTAGATGGAGGTTGAAGGGAAGAGAACGGCCATAGGATTCTAAACATTATTTCCTCATCATATTATACAGCTCTCAAACAAGTTTGATACCAAACTACAAAATCTAGTCATGCAAACAGATTCTTCAACTAAGGAATTCCAAAAGGAGGTACATTTATAAGTATACTAAACTTACGCTATACATCAATTGAACTCTAACATCAACAATATAAATTCAACTTAGCATGACCATGATGCAATCTAGGTTTCATTACTCGATCATATGAATCCACATATACCTCATTTGATATTTAACTACATGTCCTCAAAACAGACCAATAAATTGTATTAATCATCTCCATATACAAATATGGCTTTGTAGTCATGTTGTGGGTCAAGATAATGCATTTTTGAATAAAAGTCACCCTAACTTGGGATCCACTACCCAAGAATATCAGTGGACCACAAATACTATATTAGTATTAAAAAAAACAAAATTATGGGTTTTGACAATCCCTTAGACCTCCTCCTGGTGCAACAACGCTGCTCTCAGAAGCATGTTCATTATGTGATCCATACATCTTCAAGTTCTTCTTCTCCTATATGAGTAGAAGACACTATCAGATAAACTACAAGACACTAGAATAGACTCAACAACCTTAATCCTATGTCTTTGTAGACTCAGCGAACCAGAGCTCTGATGTAACATCCATGACCTGGGTTATAAACAAAGCCTAGGTGTTTTCCTAAATATGTAATTAAACCCTGGTGATTACCTTTTGACATGTAATTAAGTTCCTGAGGAACATATACTTCCAATTTTGTCCTTTTTAAACAAAGTTGTAGTATTATTTTGGTTATGCAGGGGCTTATGTGCAAATTACCCAGTTAAGGGGTTAACTTGCAATTGCACATGTTAAGATGTTCTTTTGATAATGAGACATCATATGAGTGAATATGATGAGATATGATGGATTTCCCAAGCTTGGGCATTTAGATGCAGCTTGTGGAATAATCCATGCTTAAAAACCCTAATTCGGAGTAAAATGCAGTTTACCCAATTTGAGGGGTGCAACTTGTAAAATACACCATCTAGAACATCTTTTATGACTCTTGTCATCATTTAGAGTAGAATTGGTGAAAGGGAAACATCAATGAATAATCAGATAAGAAAAATGACCTTTGTACATAAAATTCACTAAGTTTGAGTAAGGAAACCTTTCATGTATGTACCCTAGTTGAAAGTTGGCTTTAATTAACCCTAGATCTTGAGATTTCATGAGCTTTGCATAAGTTTAGATGAGACTGGACGATCCCTTAAATAAGAAAGGACTTGGATGAGAATTTCAAAGTTTTAGAGGTCCTTATGGTGAAAATCAGCCTAATCTATATAAGCACCTTTCTTTTGGGTTGACACCCGTTTCATCTCAATTGGGTTGACACCCGTTTCATCTCAAACGGGTTCATACTCGTTTGATCTCAAATGGGTTCATACTCGTTTGATCTCAAACAGGTTCATACTCGTTTGATCTCAAACGGGTTCACACTCGTTTGATCTCAAGTGGGTTCACACCCGTTTAAGATTAAGGGGGAGTCCACATTCATTTAAGGCCCAAATGGGTTCTAGGTCGTTTGAGGTTAAACGAGTTCAAGGCCATTTAAGAATCCAATGGGTTGAAGATTGAAGATCAAACCCTAAACCAATTGAAGATTTTCAAGGTTGATTATACTTAATCACTTAAAGGTATAAATGGTTCAATGATGATCTAATCTAAACCATAATGGTAATTTAAGATAGTAAGGGACTAAGTGATTAATGAATTGACCCATGAGGATGATCAATGGGTAATTTACCAAAATGCCCCTGAGAGGTTTAATTGAGTTATACCTTGTTCTAATCAAACCCGAATCACTTGTTAGTGGTGATTTGGTTTATGTAGATCAAAGGGGACTTAACCTAACCTAATCTAAGTGGTGTAGTCACCATCTACTAGTGAGAGGAGAGAGAAAGTACCATTTATGGTGGAAACTCAAGTAAAATACCTTCAATATACATGAATGTGCATGATTAGGGTATGATCCACTTATGTGAGATCATGGAAACCCTAATTATGATAATTGATGAATCTTAATCTTATCTGAGGTCTTTTATGATGATGTTTCTCATACATGAGGATGTTATGAGATCTTTTCACCATGAGGTGAATAGAAAACCCTAATTCTACAGTGATGACATCTAATGTGAATAGTAAACCCTAATTGATGAAAACCAGGGAAACCTAGATCTTGTATGAGTAGGGAGATACAACTTCTTTAAATGAGTTATTTACTGTTATCAGTTGATTTAACCATGCAGGTTCCTTTATGAGAATGATCATATCCAGGTATGGATGATGATACTATATTCATTGAAAGCATGTTGTTAGCTTTATGAATAATGATATATCCTGATGCCTAGTTAATAGCATATTATGAGATTGATAGGCTGTGAGAGCCATGAATACCATCAAGGTCATGCTTTAAGAGATGACTTGTGATGAGAATATTGAGAAATGATAATTGATGAGAGTTAGGCTTGTTACATTTAGTATTCTTCCTTCATAGCTGCTATGCTAATGATTAATGTTTGAAAACATGTATGATGATAAAATAATACTGAAATGTACCTAACTAATCAAGTATAATCATACCATGTAGAGCCCTGATCATAGATCCATCATTTTCAGGAGTTAAATGATGGTGAAACAGGTTTTCCTAAAGGGATTCCTGGAGCACATATGTTTGAATGTGGGGTAATATGGATGTGAATTTCCTTACATCCTAGTGTAGGACTTGATGTAGATGTATCTTAATCTATCAATCCTTCACTATGTTTTATGCCGGGGTGATGTAACACTAATCTCCCAAGGAAATCTTTTATACCGCATTGATGAGAGATAAACAAGAAATCTTTCGGTAGCGAAGAGAGTACAGAATGCCACTGTGACTCTAATAGCGAAGTACCAGAATACCCTGGTAAGCTATAGTAGCAGAGACACTAGATGTCCTGCATGTTTATCCTCATTCTGACTGAGGTAGTTGAAGGTCATGAAAATCCGGCTCTTTCCATGACCTAGTATGATACCGATGCGACTTACTAGTGATCGGTTGGAGCATGAGCAGTATACCTCATCTCCACAGGGCATAATGATGTTTGTAAAACATAATCAACCGCGTAGCATAACTGCTTAGGTTGAACTACGAGGAACATTGATTGATATCACATTGCTTGTTTTTTTTATATATATCCTGTTCAAGCATTAGTATATGTGTTCTTCATAGTCCTTAAATAAAGATGAGTATTTGTTATCAAGCCTGTTGTGAGTAACCTAAATTACTGCTCATGATATTTCCTTTGATTGCTTTTAAGAAAGTTTCTGGCAGAGAGTTATAACTCTCACTGGGAAAATTATTTAAAATTGTCTCACCCCGTAGATTTCTACCTTTAGGTGGATGTTGAGGTCGAAGAAACCGATCTGTAGGTGGACAGCAGCAACAGCAGCAAATTCAGGAGCAACAGTGACTTTAGGTGGAAACACTATGCTTTCTAGTCTTGTAGTCAGAATAGTCTTATGTCGTCTCTGTACACTCAGGTCCTAGGAGTTTGTTGATCTGAGAATTTTGGAATCTTGATATTTTGTATCATGACGTATATAATTACTCGAGAGGTGATTTATCAGAGATGTAAACAGTTCATCTTACTTTTATAAAAAGAGTTTCAGTTTTTTTTAAGATCTCATTTTCAAAAAGTTTTAATTTCTCGTGATTTTCGTATTCCGCTGTTAAACGAATCACTTCCGCTATGTTTAGTGGTATCAGAGCTCTAGGTTCGCTGAGTCTACAGAGACATAGGACTTAGAGTGTCAAGTCTATCCTTAGTACTTCTTTCTTATCTAATAGAGTCTTCTGCTCCTCAAGAGAAGAAGATAATTAAGGATGTCTGGACCACATGAGGAGTACGAGGCCGAAAGTAGTGTTGCTGCGCCACGACAAGGTGCAAGGAACCTAGAAATAGAGCAATCTGCACCTGAGCCACCCGTGGAGCCACCTCGGTTTGACCCAGCTGACATGGGAAACCCAGCTGTTCAAACTATGTTCGGGCAGTTTATGACTGCTATGACACACATCACCGACAGGATGCCCATATCTGCACCTAGGGCACCTTCCCAGCCTGAAGGACAAGGTATCGGTAAGACGTTCGAGTGACTTCATCGTGTCGGAGCAACCGAATACTTTGGAACAGTTGATCCTGCAGATGCCGATCTATGGTTAAGTGAGTTGGAGAAAGATTTTAGAATCCTCAACATCCCAGAAGCTCAGAAGGTTAGACATGCTGTCTATATTCTCAAGGGAAGTGCTGGTCACTGGTGGACCATGGAAGAGCAGAAGAGGCCTGGAATAGAGATCTCGTGGGAAGAGTTTCGCCGGGAATTTGTTCATAGATATTTCCCGAAGACCTTCCTGGACGAGAAGATCTCTCAGTTTGAGAGACTGAGACAGGGTATGATGAACATTAGTGAGTATGAGGCTAAGTTCATGGAGTTGTTGTGATTCTGTCCGCATATGGCTATCACAGATGAAGAAAGGATTAGGAGGTTTGAGAAGGGTTTGAATGCCGACATGACTACTCCCGTGTCTGTACTAGAAAACCGGGAGAGATTCTCTACCTTTGTTGAGTCAGTCCGAAGGATAGAGAGATCCGTAGTCGAGAAAAGACAAACCCAAAAGAGATATCCACAGTTCCATGGATCTTCATCTAGAGACTTTAAGAAGCGTAGATTCTCTACACCTACACCTCCACCACCCAGATTGAGTTCTCAGACTCAGTGGTCCCCAAGTAGAGGTAGAGGACGAGGTTTACCACTACAAGAGACTCACAGTTCAGCGTCAATGTCAGTCACAGGACCACCCAAACCACAACAACTGGAAAGAAGCTGCTACAACTTTGGGAAGGTGGTACACTTGATGAAGGACTGCAGGTCTAGGCCTGTTAGTGTGACACAACCTCAGAGGCAGAATCAACAAGGATCATAGAGAAGGCAGTTTCAAGGAGCAGTTAGAGGACGTGGGCAAGTGTCTCAGGCTGGATCGTCAGCACCAACTCAACCTCAGGTGACAGGCTCTAACTCTGCTAAGAAAACATAAGCTATATGCTAAGTTTAGCAAATGTGAGTTCTGGTTGCCGGAAGTATCTTTTCTGGGACATGTGATATCTGCCTCAGGTATTCGTGTTGACCCTACAAAGGTAGAATCTGTTCTACAGTGGGAACAACCGAAGACACCAACGGAGATTCGAAGTTTCCTGGGATTAGCTGGTTATTATCGAAGGTTTATTAAGAATTTTAGTTCTATAGCCTTACCCCTAACCAAGTTAACCCGGAAAGATGTTCCTTTTACCTGGAGTGATAAGTGTCAACAATCTTTTCAGTTGCTAAAGGAGAGGTTGAAAAGTGCACCTGTGCTTGTCCTACCTGAGCAAGGCAAAGGATACATAATTTTTTGTGATGCCTCCAAGAATGGACTCGAGTGTGTGTTGATGCAGGATAAACAAGTGGTTTCTTTTGCTTCCCGACAACTTAAGAAACATGAAGAGAATTATACGACACACGATCTGGAGTTAGCTGCTGTGGTTCATGCCTTGAAGATCTGGAGACATTATCTTTACGGAGAAACCTTCCAGATTTTTATAGACCATAAGAACCTTAAGTATATCTTCTCTCAGCATGATCTTAACATGAGACAATGTCGCTGGATGGAGTTAATCAAGGATTATGATTGTACAATAGATTACCATCCAGGAAAAGCCAATGTAGTTGCAGATGCCTTGAGTAGGAAATCAACAACATCATCCTCTGATAGGGCACAATTAAACTCTTTAGTATGCCCTAGGAGAGATATGCTTATCTCCTTAAGGCAAGACAATGTACAGATGAAGGTGTCCTGGATTGCCAGGTTGTTGGCTGAGATGCATATCAAACCCACCCTAACAGAGCAGATTAAGGAGGCACATCAAGTTGATGTTGCAATTCAGCAGATCAGATCTGAGTATGGTGATGAGAAGCAAGATGGTTTTCATGAATCAGATGATCAAGTGGCATGTTATCATGGGAGGATGATAGTACCAGATATAGATAACCTGAGGAAGTTAGTCCTGGAGGAAGCTCATTCTTCGATGTATGCTATGCATCCAGGAAGCACCAAGATGTATCGAAACTTGAAAGATATGTATTGGTGGCCTGGGATGAAGAAGGACGTAGCTGAGTTTGTTCTAAAGTGTCCAGTGTGTCAGCAAGTTAAAGTTGAACACCAGAAGCCTGCAGGAACAATGCAACCTTTACCCATACCACAGTGGAAGTGGGATCATGTAACCATGGACTTTGTTGTTGGTCTACCTAAAACAAACAAAGGACATGATTTCATTTGGGTAATTGTTGATAGGTTGACTAAGACAACGCATTTCTTACCTGTCAAAACCACCTATTCTGCTGAAAGGTTATCCCAGTTATATGTTCAAGAGATAGTGTGTTTGCACGAAGTTCCTGTCACCATAGTTTCTGACAGAGGTCCTCATTTCACAAGTCGTTTTTGGGAACAGCTACATAGAGCACTAGGCACCCAGTTAAGGTTTAGTACAGCCTTTCATCCACAGATGGATGGACAGTCAGAAAGGACTATACAGACCTTAGAAGATCTGTTGAGAGCATGTGTTCTCCAGTTCACAGGAAGTTGGGATCTACACCTAAGCTTGATAGAGTTTGCCTATAACAATAGCTATCAACATAGTATTGATATGGCACCTTATGAAGCCTTGTATGGTAGACATTGTAGATCACCCTTATGCTGGTATGAGACTGGTGAACATCAACTGTTAGGTCCTGATCTTGTGCAGCAGACTACAGAAAAGATTAAAGTAATACAACAACAGATTAAGACTGCACAAGATAGGAAAAAATCTTATGCTGACAAGCGTCGTAGACCGTTGGAGTTCCAGGTTGGAGACAGAGTATATCTCAAGGTCTCGCCTTGGAAAGGAGTCCTTCGCTTTGGAAGGAAAGGGAAGTTAGCTCCTAGATTTATAGGGCCTTATCCAATCATTGAACGGGTTGGAAAGATAGCCTATAGACTAGAGTTACCACCAGAATTACAAAAACTACACCCTGTGTTTCACATTTCTATGTTAAGGAAATGTCATCCCGATACCGAGTCATTTCTGCAACCTATGGAAGTAGAATTGAATGAAGATATAACTTATGAGGAAGGACCGGTGTCAATCCTTGATAACAGAATTAAAAAGTTAAAGAAGAAAGATATAAGCCTTGTGAAAGTCCTCTGGAACCACCGTGGTGTTGAAGAAGCCACTTGGGAACTAGTGGATGAGATGAGAAGGAAATACCCTGCTCTTTTCTCCTAATACGTTTTGTTGATTTCGAGGACGAAATCCTTGTAAGGGGTGGATAATTTGTAACATCCCTGACCTGGGTTATAAACTAACCCTAGGTGTTTTGCCTAAATATGTAATTAAACCCTGGTGATTACCTTTTGACATGTAATTACGTTCCTCAGGAACATATACTTTCAATTTTTTTCCTTTTTAAACAAAGTTGTAGTATTATTTTGGTTATGCAGGGGCTTATGTGCAAATTACCCAGTTAAGGGGTTAACTTGCAATTGCACATGTTAAGATGTTGTTTTGATAATGAGACATCATATGAGTGAATATGATGAGATATGATGGATTTCCCAAGCTTGGGCATTTAGATGCAGCTTGTGGAATAATCCTTATGCTTAAAAACCCTAATTCGGAGTAAAATGCAGTTTACCCAATTTGAGGGGTGCAACTTGTAAAATACACCATCTAGAACATCTTTTATGACTCTTGTCATAATTTAAAGTAGAAATGGTGAAAGGGACACATCAATGAATAATCATATAAGAAAAATGACCTTTGTACATAAAATTCACTAAGTTTGAGTAAGGAAACCTTTCATGTATGTACCCTAGTTGAAAGTTGGCTTTAATTGCCCCTAGATCTTGAGATTTCATGAGCTTTGCATAATTTTAGATGAGACTGGACGATCCCTTAAATAAGGAAGGACTTGGATGAGAATTTCAAAGTTTTAGAGGTCCTTATGGTGAAAATCAGCCTAATCTATATAAGCACCTTTCTTTCCAAACCAAACAAACGTATTCCCTTCACTTCCTCACTTCTCATCTTTCTCAACCAACCAAGGCAAAGCTTTGGAGCTCAAGGGGACGACCAACCTGCTCTAGGTAAGAGAACACCACCTTCTAGCTTGGATTCATGGAGGAAATCGTATTACAAGGTTGAATTGCTAGTTTTCTTACTTAGGTTCCTTGTTCTAGCCGACCATCCCCATCTTTTTCTTGAAGAATTGACCTTGGCCAACCTGTGGAGCTCAAGATGCCATTAAAGATTTGAAGCTTGGAAGCTTGGAGCTCAAGGAACGACCTTAAGGAGGGTTTTATAACTTTAACCCTTAGCTTTGTTATGCAT
Organism: Alisma plantago-aquatica; assembly: GCA_963693085.1. Classification (NCBI taxonomy): domain Eukaryota; kingdom Viridiplantae; phylum Streptophyta; class Magnoliopsida; order Alismatales; family Alismataceae; genus Alisma; species Alisma plantago-aquatica. The sequence continues at coordinate 389,777,555 of OY856410.1, read as the reverse complement.
ATCTTTGTTCTTATTTTCTATGATTAGTTCTCCTTCTACCTCCCTTCTTCCTTGCTCTTTTGCAAGCAAAACGGTGGAGGAACCGACCTGAACAGAGGTTGGGGATGATGGGCGTGAATTCCTATGTCACTTTATGAAACGACCTTGAACCCTTTTGGTCCAAACGGGTGCAACTTGTTTAAGGTCAAACGGGTTCAACCCGTTTGATCTCAAATGATCATGCAAGATCGTTTGGATCAAAATGACCCCAAGACCGTTTCATAGGGTTGACCAAGCATGGACCGTTTGGGTTTTTTGTTCACAATTATGTAGGTTAATGACCCACCAAATTTGAGGGGTTAACTCTAAAGGAATCGTAGGTTGAAGGCCAATCAATTAGGCAATAGAATTGAATTAAGTACTGAATTTTCCAAACTAAATAGCTTGAACGTTTGGGCAAACGGGTTCCAACCCGTTTGAGTGAATTGACCAGGCATTGACCGTTTGGGATACCTATTCATAATGTATTGAATTTCATTCCTACAAAGAATTGTAATCTAATTCCTAACCAATTAAGAGTTGAAGACACTTCAATAACCTAACCCTAATCGGGTGAAAGTTGCTGATTTCAATAAAGATCTGGTTGAGTTTTGGGTTGAAGGACCCAAACGGGTTCCAACCCATTTGGGGGTTCATCCAAACGACCTCACACTCGTTTAGTGATACCCCAAGATCGTTTGGAGGTCTAGGGTTAAAGAAATCTGATGGTTTGAGCCAAGTTTGGGCCCAATTGGAGGTCAATTGATAGGTTCAATTCTGATTTGAATCATATTGTTGAACATTGATGATTAGCCGATTGGAAACCCTAATTGAGTTAGATTTAACCCTAATTGGATTTCAATTGAGGGTCAATTTGGTGTCCAGTAGTTTGAGGCTCATCCTTGTTGACTCAATTTGTAAGTGGTTAACATGGCTTTTGCCAATTAAAGGCTTCAACATAGGAAACCATATTCAAACATAACCTATGTGTTACCTTCTATGTTCATGCGGTTTGGACCCAAGTAAGTTCACACTCATTTCATATCAATTGGGTTGACACCTGTTTCATCTCAATTGGGTTGACACCCGTTTCATCTCAATTGGGTTGACACCCGTTTCATCTCAATTGGGTTGACACCCGTTTCATCCCAATTGGGTTGACACCCGTTTCATCACAATTGGGTTGACACCCGTTTGATCTCAATTGGGTTGACACCCGTTTCATCTCAATTGGGTTGACACCCCTTTCATCTCAATTGGGTTGACACCCATTTCATCTCAATTGGGTTGACACCCGTTTCATCTCAATTGGGTTGACACCCGTTTCATCTCAAACGGGTTCATACTCGTTTGATCTCAAACGGGTTCATACTCGTTTGATCTCAAACGGGTTCACACTCGTTTGATCTCAAGTGGGTTCACACCCGTTTAAGATTAAGAGGGAGTCCACATTTGTTTAAGGCCCAAATGGGTTCTAGGTCGTTTGAGGTTAAACGAGTTCAAGGCCATTTTAGGAATCCAATGGGTTGAAGATTGAAGATCAAACCCTAAACCAATTGAAGATTTTCAAGGTTGATTATACTTAATCACTTAAAGGTATAAATGGTTCAATGATGATCTAATCTAAACCATAATGGTAATTTAAGATAGTAAGGGACTAAGTGATTAATGAATTGACCCATGAGGATGATCAATGGGTAATTTACCAAAATGCCCCTGAGAGGTTTAATTGAGTTATACCTTGTTCTAATCAAACCCGAATCACTTGTTAGTGGTGATTTGGTTTATGTAGATCAAAGGGGACTTAACCTAACCTAATCTAAGTGGTGTAGTCACCATCTACTAGTGAGAGGAGAGAGAAAGTACCATTTATGGTGGAAACTCAAGTAAAATACCTTCAATATACATCAATGTGCATGATTAGGGTATGATCCACTTATGTGAGATCATGGAAACCCTAATTATGATAATTGATGAATCTTAATCTTATCTGAGGTCTTTTATGATGATGTTTCTCATACATGAGGATGTTATTAGATCTTTTCACCATGAGGTGAATAGAAAACCCTAATTCTAGGGTGATGACATGTAATGTGAATTGTAAACCCTAATTGATGAAAACCAGGGAAACCTAGATCTTGTATGAGTAGGGAGATACAACTTCTTTAAATGAGTTATTTACTATTATCAGTTGATTTAACCATGCAGGTTCCTTTATGAGAATGATCATATCCAGGTATGGATGATGATACTATATTCATTGAAAGCATGTTGTTAGCTTTATGAATAATGATATATCCTGATGCCTTGTTAATAGCATATTATGAGATTGATAGGTTGTGAGAGCCATGAATACCATCAAGGTCATGCTTTAAGAGATGACTTGTGATAAGAACATTGAGAAATGATAATTGATGAGAGTTAGGCTTGTTACATTTAGTATTCTTCCTTCATAGCTGCTATGCTAATGATTAATGTTTGAAAACATGTATGATGATAAAATAATACTGAAATGTACCTAACTAATCAAGTATAATCATAACATGTAGAGCCCTGATCATAGATCCATCATTGTCAGGAGTTAAATGATGGTGAAATAGGTTTTCCTAAGGGGATTCCTAGATCACATATGTTTGAATATGTGGGGTAATATGGATGTGAATTTCCTTACATCCTAGTATAGGAATTGATGTAGATGTATCTTAATCTATCAATCCTTCACTATGTTTTATGCCGGGGTGATGTAACACTAATCTCCTGAGGAAATCTTTTATACCACATCGATGAGAGTTAAACAAGAAATCTTTCGGTAGCGAAGAGAGTACAGAATGCCACTGTGACTCTAATAGCGAAGTACTAGAATACCCTGGTAAGCTATAGTAGCAGAGACACTAGATGTCCTGCATGTTTATCCTCATTCTGACTGAGGTAGTTGAAGGTCATGAAAATTCGGCTCTTTCCATGACCTAGTATGATACCGATGTGACTTACTAGTGATCGGTTGGAGCATGAGCGGTATACCTCATCTCCGCAGGGCATAATGATGTTTGTAAAACATAATCAACCGCGTAGCATAACATCTTAGGTTGAACTACGAGGAACATTGATTGATATCACATTGCTTGTTTTTTTTATATATATCCTGTTCAAGCATTAGTATATGTGTTCTTCATAGTCCTTAAATAAAGATGAGTATTTGTTATCAAGCCTGCTGTGAGTAACCTAAATTACTGCTCATGATATTTCCTTTGATTACTTTTAACAAAGTTTCTGGCGAAGAGTTAGAACTCTCGCTGGGACAATTATTTAAAATTGTCTCACCCCGTAGATTTCTACCTTTAGGTGGACGTCGAGGTCGAAGAAATCGATCTGCAGGTGGACAGCAGCAACAACAGCAAATTCAGCAGCAGCAATGACTTTAGGTGGAAACACTATGCTGTCTAGTCTTGTAGTCAGAATAGTCTTCTGTCATCTCTGTACACTCAGGTCCTAGGAGTTTGTTGATCTAAGAATTTTGGAATCTTGAGATTTTGTATCATGACGTATATAATCACTCGAGAGGTGATTTATCAGAGATGTCAACAGTTCATCTTACTTTTATAAAAGGAGTTTTAGTTTTTTTTAAGATCTCATTTTCAAAAAGTTTTAATTTTTCGTGATTTTCGTATTCTGCTGTTAAACGAATCACTTCCGCTATGTTTATCTTGTGTTTTGGAATATCAGAGCCCACAATTAGTGGTATCAGAGCTCTAGGTTCGTTGAGTCTACAGAGACATAGGACTTAGAGTGTCAAGTCTATCCTTAGTACTTCTTTCTTATCTAATAGAGTCTTCTGCTCCTCAAGAGAAGAAGATAATTAAGGATGTCTGGACCACATGAGGAGTACGAGGCCGAAAGTAGTGTTGCTGCGCCACGACAAGGTGCAAGGAACCTAGAAATAGAGCAATCTGCACCTGAGCCACCCGTGGAGCCACCTCGGTTTGACCCAGCTGACATGGGAAACCCAGCTGTTCAAACTATGTTCGGGCAGTTTATGACTGCTATGACACACATCACCGACAGGATGCCCATATCTGCACCTAGGGCACCTTCCCAGCCTGAAGGACAAGGTATCGGTAAGACGTTCGAGTGACTTTGTCGTGTCGGAGCAACCGAATACTTTGGAACAGTTGATCCTGCAGATGCCGATCTATGGTTAAGTGAGTTGGAGAAAGATTTTAGAATCCTCAACATCCCAGAAGCTCAGAAGGTTAGACATGCTGTCTATATTCTCAAGGGAAGTGCTGGTCACTGGTGGACCATGGAAGAGCAGAAGAGGCCTGGAATAGAGATCTCGTTGGAAGAGTTTCGCCGGGAATTTGTTCATAGATATTTCCCGAAGACCTTCCTGGACGAGAAGATCTCTCAGTTTGAGAGACTGAGACAGGGTATGATGAACATTAGTGAGTATGAGGCTAAGTTCATGGAGTTGTTGTGATTCTGTCCGCATATGGCTATCACAGATGAAGAAAGGATTAGGAGGTTTGAGAAGGGTTTGAATGCCGACATGACTACTCCCGTGTCTGTACTAGAAAACTGGGAGAGATTCTCTACCTTTGTTGAGTCAGTCCGAAGGATAGAGAGATCCGTAGTCGAGAAAAGACAAACCCAAAAGAGATATCCACAGTTCCATGGATCTTCATCTAGAGACTTTAAGAAGCGTAGATTCTCTACACCTACACCTCCACCACCCAGATCGAGTTCTCAGACTCAGTGGTCCCCAAGTAGAGGTAGAGGACGAGGTTTACCACTACAAGAGACTCACAGTTCAGCGTCAATGTCAGTCACAGGACCACCCAGACCACAACAACTGGAAAGAAGCTGCTACAACTTTGGGAAGGTGGGACACTTGATGAAGGACTGCAGGTCTAGGCCTGTTAGTGTGACACAACCTCAGAGGCAGAATCAACAAGGATCATAGAGAAGGCAGTTTCAAGGAGCAGTTAGAGGACGTGGGCAAGTGTCTCAGGCTGGATCGTCAGCACCAACTCAACCTCAGGTGACAGGCTCTAACTCTGCTAAGAAAACATAAGCTATATGCTAAGTTTAGCAAATGTGAGTTCTGGTTGCCGGAAGTATCTTTTCTGGGACATGTGATATCTGCCTCAGGTATTCGTGTTGACCCTACAAAGGTAGAATCTGTTCTACAGTGGGAACAACCGAAGACACCAACGGAGATTCAAAGTTTCCTGGGATTAGCTGGTTATTATCGAAGGTTTATTAAGAATTTTAGTTCTATAGCCTTACCCCTAACCAAGTTAACCCAGAAAGATGTTCCTTTTACCTGGAGTGATAAGTGTCAACAGTCTTTTCAGTTGCTAAAGGAGAGGTTGACAAGTGCACCTGTGCTTGTACTACCTGAGCAAGGCAAAGGATACATAATTTTCTGTGATGCCTCCAAGAATGGACTCGGGTGTGTGTTGATGCAGGATAAACAAGTGGTTTCTTTTGCTTCCCGACAGCTTAAGAAACACGAAGAGAATTATCCGACACACGATCTGGAGTTAGCTGTTGTGGTTCATGTCTTGAAGATCTGGAGACATTATCTTTACGGAGAAACCTTCCAGATTTTTACAGACCATAAGAACCTTAAGTATATCTTCTCTCAGCATGACCTTAACATGAGACAACGTCACTGGATGGAGTTAATCAAGGATTATGATTGTACAATAGATTACAATCCAGGAAAACCCAATGTAGTTGCAGATGCCTTGAGTAGGAAATCAACAACATCATCCTCTGATAGGGCACAATTAAACTCTTTAGTATGCCCTAGGAGAGATATGCTTATCTCCTTAAGGCAAGACAATGTACAGATGAAGGTGTCATGGATTGCTGGGTTGTTGGCTGAGATGCATATCAAACCCACCCTAACAAAGAAGATTAATGAGGCACAACAAGTTGATGTTGCAATTCAGCAGATCAGATCTGAGTATGGTGATGAGAAGCGAGAAGGTTTTCATGAATCAGATGATCAAGTGGCATGTTATCATGGGAGGATGATAGTACCAGATATAGATAACCTGAGGAAGTTAGTCTTGGAGGAAGCTCATTCTTCGATGTATGCTATGCATCCAGGAAGCACCAAGATGTATCGAAACTTGAAAGATATGTATTAGTGGCCTGGGATGAAGAAGGACATAGCTGAGTTTGTTCTGAAGTGTCCAGTGTGTCAGCAAGTTAAAGCTGAACACCAGAAGCCTGCAGGAACAATGCAACCTTTACCCATACCACAGTGGAAGTGGGATCATGTAACCATGGACTTTGTTGTTGGTCTACCTAAAACAAACAAAGGACATGATTCCATTTGGGTAGATGTTGATAGGTTTACTAAGACAGCGCATTTCTTACCTGTCAAAACCACCTATTCTGCTGAAAGGTTATCCCAGTTATATGTTCAAGAGATAGTGCATTTGCACGGAGTTCCTGTCACCATAGTTTCTGACAGAGGTCCTCAGTTCACAAGTCATTTTTGGGAACAGCTACATAGAGCATTAGGCACCCAGTTAAGGTTTAGTACAACCTTTCATCCACAGACGGATGGACAGTCAGAAAGGACTATACAGACCTTAGAAGATCTGTTGAGAGCATGTGTTCTCCAGTTCACAGGAAGTTGGGATCTGCACCTAAGCTTGATAGAGTTTGCCTATAACAATAGCTATCAACATAGTATTGATATGGCACCTTATGAATCCTTGTATGGTAGAGGTTGTAGATCACCGTTATGCTGGTATGAGACTGGTGAACATCAACTGTTAGGTCCTGATCTTGTGCAGCAGACTACGGAAAAGATTAAAGTAATACAACAACAGATTAAGACTGCACAAGATAGGCAAAAATCTTATGCTGACAAGCGTCGTAGACCGTTGGTGTTCTAGGTTGGAGACAGAGTATATCTCAAGGTCTCGCCTTGGAAAGGAGTCCTTCTCTTTGGAAGGAAAGGGAAGTTAGCTCCTAGATTTATAGGGCCTTATCCAATCATTGAACGGGTTGGAAAGGTAGCCTATAGACTAGAGTTACCACCAGAATTACAAAAACTACACCCTGTGTTTCACATTTCTATGTTAAGGAAATGTCATCCCGATACCGAGTCAGTTCTGCAACCTATGGAAGTAGAATTGAATGAAGATATAACTTATGAGGAAGGACCAGTGTCAATCCTTGATAACAGAATTAAAAAGTTAAAGAAGAAAGATATAAGCCTTGTGAAAGTCCTCTGGAACCACCGTGATGTTGAAGAAGCCACTTGGGAACTAGCGGATGAGATGAGAAGGAAATACCCTGCTCTTTTCTCCTAATACGTTTTGTTGATTTTGAGGACGAAATCCTTGTAAGGGGTGGATAATTTGTAACATCCCTGATCTGGGTGATAAACTAACCCTAGGTGTTTTTCCTAAATATGTAATTAAACCCTGGTGATTACCTTTTGACATGTAATTAAGTTCCTCAGGAACATATACTTTCAATTTTGTCCTTTTTAAACAAAGTTGTAGTATTATTTTGGTTATGGAGGGGCTTATGTGCAAATTACCCAGTTTAGGGGTTAACTTGCAATTGCACATGTTAAGATGTTCTTTTGATAATGAGACATCATATGAGTGAATATGATGAGATATGATGGATTTCCCAAGCTTGGGCATTTAGATGCAGCTTGTGGAATAATCCTTATGCTTAAAAACCCTAATTCGGAGTAAAATGCAGTTTACCCAATTTGAGGGGTGCAAATTGTAAAATACACCATCTAGAACATCTTTTATGACTCTTGTCATCATTTAGAGTAGAAATGGTGAAAGGGACACATCAATGAATAATCAGATAAGAAAAATGACCTTTGTACATAAAATTCACTAAGTTTGAGTAAGGAAACCTTTCATGTATGTACCCTAGTTGAAAGTTGGCTTTAATTACCCCTAGATCTTGAGGTTTCATGAGCTTTGCATAAGTTTAGATGAGACTGGACGATCCCTTAAATAAGAAAGTACTTGGATGAGAATTTCAAAGTTTTAGAGGTCCTTATGGTGAAAATCAGCCTAAGCTATATAAGCACCTTTCTTTCCTAACCAAACAAACATATTCCCTTCACTTCCTCACTTCTCATCTTTCTCAACCGACCAAGGCAAAGCTTTGGAGCTCAAGGGGATGACCAACCTGCTCTAGGTAAGAGAACACCACCTTCTAGCTTGGATTCATGGAGGAAATTGTATTACAAGGTTGAATTGCTAGTTTTCTTACTTAGGTTCCTTGTTCTAGCCGACCATCCCCATCTTTTTCTTGAAGAATTGACCTTGTCCGACCTGTGGAGCTCAAGACGCCATTAAAGACTTGAAGCTTGTAAGCTTGGAGCTCAAGGAACGACCTTAAGGCGGGTTTTATAACTCTAACCCTTAGCTTTGTTATGCATATCTTTGTTCTTATTTTCTATGATTAGTTCTCCTTCTACCTCCCTTCTTCCTTGCTCTTTTGCAAGCAAAACGGTGGAGGAACCGACCTGAACAGAGGTTGGGGATGATGGGCGTGAATTCCTATGTCACTTTATGAAATTACCTTGAACCCTTTTGGTCCAAACGGGTGCAACTCGTTTAAGGTCAAACGGATTCAACCCGTTTGATCTCAAACGATCATGCAAGATCGTTTGGATCAAAATGACCTCAAGACCGTTTCATAGGGTTGACCAAGCATGTACCGTTTGGGTTTTCTATTCACAATTATGTAGGTTAATGACCCACCAAATTTGAGGGGTTAACTCCAAAGGAATCGTAGGTTGAAGGCCAATCAATTAGGCAATAGAATTGAATTAAGTACTGATTTGTCCAAACTAAATAGCTTGAACTTTTGGGCAAACGGGTTCCAACCCATTTGAGTGAGTTGACCAGGCATTGACCGTTTGGGATACCTGTTCATAATGTATTGAATTTCATTACTACAAAGAATTGTAATCTAATTCCTAACCAATTAAGAGTTGAAGACACTTCAATAACCTAACCCTAATCGGGTGAAAGTTGCTGATTTCAATAAAGATCTTGTTGAGTTTTGGGTTGATGACCCAAACGGGTTCCAACCCATTTGGGGGTTCATCCAAACGACCTCACACTCGTTTAGTGATACCCCATGATCGTTTGGAGGTCTAGGGTTAAAGAAATTTGATGGTTTGAGCCAAGTTTGGGCCCAATTGGAGGTCAATTGATAGGTTCAATTCTGATTTGAATCATATTGTTGAACATTGATGATTAGCCGATTGGAAACCCTAATTGAGTTAGATTTAACCCTAATTGGCTTTCAATTGAGGGTCAATTTGGTGTCCAGTTGATTGAGGCTCATCCTAATTGACTCAATCTGTAAGTGGTTAACATGGCTTTGGCCAATTAAAGGCTTCAACATAGGAAACCCTATTCAAACATAACCTATGTGTTACCTTCTATGTTCATGCGGTTTGGACCCAAGTAAGTTCACACTCATTTCATCTCAATTGGGTTGACACCCATTTCATCTCAATTGGGTTGACACCCGTTTCATCTCAATTGGGTTGACACCCGTTTCATCTCAATTGGGTTGACACCCGTTTCATCTCAATTGGGTTGACACCCGTTTCATCTCAATTGGGTTGACACCCGTTTCATCTCAATTGGGTTGACACCCGTTTCATCTCAATTGGTTTGACACCCATTTCATCTCAAACGGTTTCATACTCGTTTGATCTCAAACAGGTTCATACTCGTTTGATCTCAAACGGGTTCATACTCGTTTGATCTCAAACGGGTTCACAATCGTTTGATCTCAAGTGGGTTCACACCCGTTTAAGATTAAGGGGGAGTCCACATTCGTTTAAGGCCCAAATGGGTTCTAGGTCGTTTGAGGTTAAACGAGTTCAAGGCCATTTAAGAATCCAATGGGTTGAAGATTGAAGATCAAACCCTAAACCAATTGAAGATTTTCAAGGTTGATTATACTTAATCACTTAAAGGTATAAATGGTTCAATGATGAACTAATCTAAACCATAATGGTAATTTAAGATAGTAAGGGACTAAGTGATTAATGAATTGACCCATGAGGATGATCAATGGGTAATTTACCAAAATGCCTCGGAGAGGTTTAATTGAGTTATACCTTGTTCTAATCAAACCCGAATCACTTGTTAGTGGTGATTTGGTTTATGTAGATCAAAGGGGACTTAACCTAACCTAATCTAAGTGGTGTAGTCACCATCTACTAGTGAGAGGAGAGAGAAAGTACCATTTATGGTGGAAACTCAAGTAAAATACCTTCAATATACATGAATGTGCATGATTAGGGTATGATCCACTTATGTGAGATCATGGAAACCCTAATTATGATAATTGATGAATCTTAATCTTTTCTTAGGTCTATTATGATGATGTTTCTCATACATGAGGATGTTATGAGATCTTTTCACCATGAGGTGAATAGAAAACCCTAATTCTAGGGTGATGACTTGTAATGTGAATAGTAAACCCTAATGGATGAAATCCAGGGAAACCTAGATCTTGTATGAGTAGGGAGATACAACTTCTTTAAATGAGTTATTTATTGTTATCAGTTGATTTAACCATGCAGGTTACTTTATGAGAATGATCATATCCAGGTATGGATGATGATACTTTATTCATTGAAAGCATGTTGTTAGCTTTATGAATAATGATATATCCTGATGCCTTGTTAATAGCATATTATGAGATTGATAGGCTGTGAGAGCCATGAATACCATCAAGGTCATGCTTTAAGAGAAGACGTGTGATGAGAATATTGAGAAATGATAATTTATGAGAGTTAGGCTTGTTCCATTTAGTATTCTTCCTTCATAGCTGCTATGCTAATGATTAATGTTTGAAAACATGTATGATGATAAAAGAATACTGAAATGTACCTAACTAATCAAGTATAATCATACCATGTAGAGCCCTGATCATAGATCCATCATTGTCAGGAGTTAAATGATGGTGAAACAGGTTTTCCTAAGGGGATTCCTGGAGCACATATGTTTGAATATGTGGGGTAATATGGATGTGAATTTCCTTACATCCTAGTGTAGGAATTGATGTAAATGTATCTTAATCTATCAATCCTTCACTATGTTTTACGCCGGGGTGATGTAACACTAATCTCCCGAGGAAATCTTTTATTCCGCATCGATGAGAGATAAACAAGAAATCTTTCGGTAGCGAAGAGAGTACAGAATGCCACTGTTACTCTAATAGCGAAGTACCAGAATACCCTGGTAAGCTATAGTAGCAGAGACACTAGATGTCCTGCATGTTTATCCTCATTCTGACTGAGGTAGTTGAAGGTCATGAAAATCCAGCTCTTTCCATGACCTAGTATGATACCGATGCGACTTACTAGTGATCGGTTGGAGCATGAGCGGTATAACTCATCTCCGCAGGGCATAATGATGTTTGTAAAACATAATCAACCGCGTCGCATAACTGCTTAGGTTGAACTACGAGGAACATTGATTGATATCACATTGCTTGTTTTTTTTATATATATCCTTCTCAAGCATTAGTATATGTGTTCTTCATAGTCCTTAAATAAAGATGAGTATTTGTTATCAAGCCTGCTGTGAGTAACCTAAATTACTGCTCATGATATTTCCTTTGATTGCTTTTAACAAAGTTTCTGGCAGAGAGTTATAACTCTCGCTGGGACAATTATTTAAAATTGTCTCACCCCGTAGATTTCTACCTTTAGGTGGACGTCGAGGTCGAAGAAACTGATCTGCAGGTGGACAGCAGCAACAGCAGCAAATTCAGGAGCAGCAGTGACTTCAGGTGGAAACACTGTGCTGTCTAGTCTTGTAGTCAGAATAGTCTTATGTCGTCTCTGTACACTCAGGTCCTAGGAGTTTGTTGATCTGAGAATTTTGGAATCTTGAGATTTTGTATCATGACGTATATAATCACTCGAGAGGTGATTTATCAGAGATGTAAACAGTTCATCTTACTTTTATAAAAGGAGTTTCAGTTTTTTTTAAGATCTCATTTTCAAAAAGTTTTAATTTCTCATGATTTTCGTATTCCGCTGTTAAACGAATCGCTTCCGCTATGTTTATCTTATGTTTTGGAAGATCAGAGCCCACATCTGATACCACTAAACTTGTGGCATCCAACTCACATAAACATGATTAATTAATAAAACAAGATCATCTAATGTGGAAGTGTATCAATTCCAGCGGATTAACAAAAATCACTAAAAATTAAAACCATTTACAAAAAGATCCATTCTTAGGAAAACTCTTTAAACAAGAACCAAAGTATTATAATTACATACTGGTCCACATTGTACATTCAATGTACCATCTCTTCTCGAGGAATATATATACATCACTTTGCCTTGATAAAAGCACAAGTAAGAAAATCCTCGAGGTATTGAAATGAAAATTTCAGATTGATTATAAAAACACTATCTACTGACTCCTAGGACCTGAAAGTACAGAGACAACACATATGATTCTATATACATATGTACGAAGTCTGACAGCTAGTATTCCCACCTAGATATCAATGTTGTCCCTGTTGTTGCTACTGCTCTTCCCCTGCTACGTAGTTTATGCCTCTTTGTCTGCGTCTACCTAAAAATATTAGATCCCATGGGGGTGAGACAATTTGTTAATTGCCCCAGCGAGAGATATAACTCTCCATTGAAAACATTATTATTTCAATTTAATAGAAATAAATTGAGCAATGGGATAATATATTTCAATGGCAGATAAATCAATATCTATGCAGATTAGAGCAACATTTCTATTCGAGTATTTCAACTATAACTTGATAAGGCAACATGTCTCTTATTTAATACGGAATTAAAGAACATAAGTAACATTTATGTATCGAGGACATGCTAAGCAAGATAACACCAACCAGTGGTTCTCGGATTTCAATCTTATGCAAATACACTACACAGATGATTACATTTTACAAACATTCTTAAGCTCTGAGGAGATGAGGTATACCGCTCATACTCCAACCGACCATTGCAAAGTTGAAATCGGTACCATACAAAGTCAATGGAAGAGCCGACTTCCATGACTTCCCACATCTCAGTCAGTGCGAGGTTAGGACATCTTGTATCTCTACTACATAGCTTACCAGGGTATAGTGGCATCTTCGCTACAGAGCTACAGCGATGGCTGCACTCTCTTCACAATCGAGAGATTTTGTATTTACCTCCATCGATCCGATAACATCGGGATATTTGTGATACATCCATCCCAGAACATATAATGAAGGATTGAGAGGTTTAATATTTACCTTCCATCAATTCCCCCATTAGGACGTACGGATATTTTTGCCCATTGACCCCCACATATTCAAAAATATGCAAACTCCAAGAGATCCCATCGGAAAACCTATTTCACCATCAACAGCTATTGACAATGATGGATCTATGGTCAAAGAACTACATGAAAAGATTTCACTTGATTAATTAAGTACATTATCATATTCTTTTAGCATCAGCCAAGTTTTCAAACATAACTTATTAGGATAAATGTTACAAAGAAACATGTATTGTTTTCATCAGCTACTTCTCAGTCTTTATAAGAAATTGGGATCTCACTCCCTTATTTAAATACTAGGAATACTCATCCCTTCACAAACTCAATGCCATAATCATATGGTTCTGGGTATTCAAACCCTTAGCTCATCATTGAGCATTGTTACCACTCTTTCAGGTAACTATCACCTTCAACTCATCTGACCAAGGTAAATATGACACTTTCTACACAAGCATCTCTTATGCACTTGAGGCCCATTAACTCTCTTGTTACGTCTTACTAGGAAACAAGGCATATTATGGCACATAAGGACCAATAAATAATTTCAATAAATAAAACATCATAGCTCATACCTGGCTATGTTCATCATCTCATGATTCCTGCATGGTTAGTACAGATGATAACAGATATATCAATCATATTTCAATTCCTTGTTGTTCAAGGGTAACACCACTACTCCCTAACCAGGGTTAGGGTTTTCCATTTCATGTCAATTAGGGTTACTCATTCCCTTTGCACAATTAGGACCAATGATTTACCATTTCATTGTCCAAGGTTAGAGTTTTATGCTATATAATATAACCCAAAATTAGGGTTTCACATACCTTCACCCTATTTTAGAATTATGGTTTACCATTCACATCTCATTAGGGATTGTCATATACTAACACCCAATTTAGGGTTAGGTTTTACTATTCCTCCCAATTAGGGTTTTATATTCCATTACCCACATTTAGGGTTTACTATTCGTCCTAATTAGGGTATATCATCAGGATACCCTGAATTAGGGTTACTCATGTCATTACCCTAAATTCATAGCATATCATCCTACTAGTTTAGGGTTTCACTCAAACTTTCCCTAAATTAGGGTTTGAGTTCATTAATCAACTCAATTAGGGTTTTATGATCTCTTTATCAAGGATCATACCCTAATTGTATATCACAATTATTTTGAATGTGTTAGGCTTAATTACTACATGATTATCATTCATTTATGAATCTTTCTTGAAAAACACTAGAGGGGGGGTGAATAGGGTTTTAAGGTTATTTTAACAATTATTTAACTCAAACAACCACACATGAAAAAGTAAGAAGGAGACAAGGGATTTAGAGTGGTTCCTACCTTAGCAAATACTAAGGCAGTCAGTCCACTACCCGGTTGCTTACCAAACCGGGATTTGAAAGTATTAATTTTATTACCTTCACAAGGAATTACACAAAATACAATACTTTCTTACACCCCTTTGAATAGACTTCACTTTGAAGTAGATGCACCAACTCGAGGTAGCCTTCTTGAAGTAACTCCAAGCTCCCCCTTGAAGTAACCTTCCTCTTAGAAGTAACCTTCCGTTGCACCAGCCTTCTTGAAGTAGTCCAAAATCTCCTTCTTCACCAAGAAGATCACAACCCTCTCCAATCCGCAGCCTCCAACCTAGGAGTAGCAAGGAGAGTACAAACAATGAAAGTGAACAAGAAAGGAAAACAGAAATGACAACTTATCCTTTGAAGCACAAGGCTTGATTTGCCTATATCAAGCGTGTAGATCTCCTAACCCAAGTATATGGAAGTGTGATTGCTGTGGATAGGAGATACTAGCCTATAGGACACGAATTTAGAGCAAGGTGAAGAGTAGCCAATTCCTAGTATGCTCAATTGCTCAAAACAGGTTGCTAATGCAAGTGTATGATCAAAGATTGCTCAAGTATGTAATCAAGTGGTTTTAGGTGTCCTAAGGCATGTCCTATTTATAGGAATGACCTACAAGTGCTTAAAGACGTTCTAGACACTTTCTAGGGGTTTCTAAGTGCTTAACTAGCCATTAGATATAAGTTAGTTGGATTAACAACGACTAGTTAATTAATTCTACAGTTGCTGTCAGAGTCCATCTCGGTCGAGAAATTGTCGACCGAGATACCTACTCGGTCGATGTTTTGTCGACCGGCAGGCTCTCTGGATCAAGTATTTGCAACGTTCATCTCCAACTGCCAACCACCTTGTCAGCTGTGTCTAACGGCTACCTGGGTCTTTCTCGGTCGAGAAGTTTGTCGACCGAGAGTGTCTCGGTCGAGGATTTCGTCGACCGAGATTGACCCTGTTTCAATGTTTCAATTTGAGTACTAAGTGTGTATGTGAGTGTGCATATGTGACACTATTGAAGGGGGTGAACTATCTAAGTGTAGTGATTGGCTAGGGAAAATCTAACGCTTGATTTACATGAAGTCTAAGTACTTGTACATTATATATTTGTACAAGTTTACAATTGATTACAGTTCATGAAATTTATAAGCATTTAAGCATATGGATTCCCTAGTGCTTTTGTCATCCACCTTATTCCTGCAACACTCAAGTAGCACGTTAGATAAACAAAAATGAAATGTTTGTCATAATCAAAACAAAGGGATTTATCATAATGTCCAATTTAGCCAACAATCTCCCCCTTTTAGAAAATGACAAACATTTCCAAAATATAAATTAAGGAAATATAAAACATGTAAGTTTCATACCTGAAGATTACCTTTGTGAATTTCTTCTTTTGTTTATAAAATGTGTGCTTATTATTCCCCATGAATGATACAACATGGAATCCAATTGTTTAGGGAATATAGCAACTTTCAATGTAAAGCAAAGAGTTTATGAAACTCAGTATATGTAACAATTACTAAGTTTTTAAGATTTATGTTTATTTCTCCCCCTTTGTTATTTCAAAAAGATATCCGTTAAAACAAGAAAACTCCCCCTTAATTAGATGTCCCATCAAATCCAATAAAAAAAATGTCCATTTAAGAACCAAAAATGATGCAAACAAGAATATTTTTAAGAAGCACAAATATCAAAGAAAACATCTTCTAAAGGAGTGATGAGCAGTTGCTTCCTTATTTTGTTGAATTGGTCTTGTGGAAGCGGTTTTGTAAAAATATCAGCCAATTGATCTTCCATATCAACATGATGAAGGGAAACATGATTCTTAGAGATATGATCCCTTAAAAAGTGATGACGGATTTCAATATGTTTAGCTCAGCTGTGTAAAATGGGATTGTGTGCTAGGTTTATAGTGCTTGTGTTATCACAAAAAATAGGCATAGATGAAAGAGTAAAACCATAATCATTTAACACTTGTTGCATATAAAGCACTTGAGCACAACAAGATCCGGCTGCCATATATTCAGCTTCAGTTGTAGAGAGGGCAACCGTGTTTTGTTTCTTGCTAAACCAAGATACTAAAGCTCTTCCTAACAAGAAACAAGCACCACTAGTGCTCTTGCGGTCAAGTCGACAACCAGCATAATCAGCATTAGTATAAGCTTTAAAATCCAAGGTTTGTCCTTTTGGGTACCATAAGCCAAAACATGTGGTGTCGGCTAAGTATCGAAGAATTCGTTTAACTGCTTGAAAATGAGAATGCATGGGTTGTGATTGAAATCGAGCACAAAGACCAACGGAAAACATAATGTCCGGTCTAGAAGTAGTTAAGTAAAGAAAACTACCAATCATGGCTCTATATAAGGAATCATCAATAGGTTCCCCATTTTCATCCTTATCAATTTTAATAGAGGTAGCCATAGGAGTAGTAGCATGTTTGCATTGATCCATCCCAAAACGTTTTAAGAGTTCTTTAGTATACTTTTCTTGGCTTATAAAAATCCCGGCAGGCGTTTGTTTAATTTGGAAACCAAGAAAGAAAGTTAGTTCACCCATGAGGCTCATTTCAAATTCTTTTTGCATAATGTCATTGAATTGTGTGCACAATGATTCATTTGAAGCTCCAAAAATAATATCATCAACATATATTTGAACAACTAGAAAGTCAGATGTATATGTTTTGAAGAATAAGGTAGAATCTGAATTTCCAATAGAAAAACCATTATCAAAAAGATACGTTTTGAGCCTTTCATACCAGTTTCTAGGTGCTTGTTTTAACCCATAAAGTGCTTTCTTAAGTTTATAAACATGGTCATCTTTTTGCGGTATTTCAAAACCAGGTGGTTGGGCAACATATACTTCTTCTTGAATGATTATATTTAGAAATGCACTTTTTACATCCATTTGGTAGAGTTTGATGTTTTTATGTGTAGCAATAGCTAGTAACATTCTAATAGCTTCAAGTCTTGCTACTGGTGCATACGTTTCATCAAAGTCTATTCCCTCTTGTTGATTATATCCTTGTGCTACTAGCTGAGATTTATTCCTTATTACTTCCCCTGCCTCATTTAACTTATTCCTAAAAACCCATTTAGTTCCAATGATGGTTTTATCTTGTGGTTTAGGAACTAAATCCCATACATCATTTTTAGTGAATTGATTTAATTCTTCTTGCATTGCTATTATCCAATAGTCATCTTTAAGAGCTTCAGAGACCTTCTTAGGTTCAATAATAGAAACAAAGGCCATGTTTGCAACATCCTTAAAAGAAGACCGAGTTTTGACTTTATCATTCGGATTTCCAATAATTAATTCTTGAGGATGATCCTTAATAAGTCTAGGTATAGGTTGTGTTTCAGCTTGGTTATTGTTTGTAGTATCTTTCTCACTATCATTTGGTATGTTTAAGTTTTTGAATTGATGAGTGAGATCAACTATTTCAAGATTTTCTGATTTTGACTCTTCATGAAAAGAGACATGAATAGATTCCTCAACTTTTCTAGAAATAGTGTTGTAGACTCTAAAGGCTTTGCTAGAGGTCGAATATCCCAAAAAGAATGCTTTATGTGATTTAGAATCAAACTTATCTCTATCCTCTTTGGTATTTAAGATATAGCATGTGGATCCAAAGGTATGAAAATAGTCAACTTTAGGTTTCTTAGAATGTATTAATTCATATGGTGTTTTCTTCAAATGGGAGTGAACAGTTACTCTATTTAACACATAGCATGCGGTGTTTACAGCTTCAGCCCAAAAGGTTTTAGGTGTGTTATGTTCAAGCATCATAGTTCTAGCGATTTCTTGTAGTGATCGATTTTTCCTTTCAACTATACCATTTTGTTGTGGAGTGTGTGGAGCAGAAAAATTGTGAGTGTACCCTTGAGATGTGCAAAATTCTTCAAATACATGATTTTCAAATTCTCCACCATGATCACTTCTAATGGTACATATTTTGTTTTGTAATAGATTTTCAATCTTGGAACAAAATTTTATGAAAACATGAATAGTGTCATCTTTGGTTACAGTCTCTATTTGGCGGCTATTTAATGGTGTGGCCCTGGGATGGCTATTTTGAACCTTCCAAAGGCATCCCAGACCATATCGTAACCTGGGTTCGTATCATAGGGTTACCAATCCATTACTATAATATGGAGATCTTCAATAAGATTGGGGAAGCTACAGGGCGGTTGATCAGGGTCGATGATCACTCTCTCAACCGCACGCGAAGAAGGTTCGCAAGACTGGCGCTGGAACTTAATACTAGCCTGCCCATACATCCGGCGATATTGATTAATGGAAGAGAATACAAACTTGAATACGAATCCCTCCCGGTCTTCTGTACACGATGTGGGAGACTAGGGCATGAAGCTTTGCACTGTAAGGGACTTACTGAAGCACCCACAACAGCCGAGCCGATACCGGTGGAGGACGAGGCTGGAGTGCGTTGGGTTGATGAAGAAGACAAGTGGCAGGTGTATTATGGGAAGAAGATCATTGCTAGCAGACCTAATAGAAAGAAAGAAAAAGAAACGAGCTGGAAAGGGAAGACCCAAGGGAAAGAACACAATAACAAGTATCAGGTGCTAGACGAGGAGGAGGAATGCGAGACACCCCCTGGTGATGAGGAACAGATGTCCACTGAAGAACATCAAGCTCAGACGAGCAGTCCAAAGGTTTGGCATAAGAAGCAAAGAAGAAATAAGGATACTGACGTATCCTCAAAGAATACTGATGAAATACCAGTTGAAAATCTAAATACTACAAGTGACAAAGAGAGGCAAGCCACTGGGGTTCCAAAGGACAAACCGAGACATACTGTTGTGACTCCGGAAGGAGATGAGGTGATCACCAGGAGACCTGAAGGAGAACCGGAGACTTCTGCAAGAGACACCACCACTGAAGTTAGCGACTCGTCAGGAGCTCAAGAACTACCCGCTACTGCTAGTGCTACCGCTAGTAAGAAACCAAGCATGGCTGGAAGGAAAGCAAAGGAGAAGGGGGATGTTAATCAGCCTTGTAGCCCTATAAGGCGGCATGGTTACCAGACACGAGGAGGAACGAAGAGAGGGGGTGAAGAGAAGGACAGGGCAGCAGCAGGTGCTAACCAATAATTCTTTCCATCAGTTATTAATGCTTAATACACTATCTTGGAATATTAGGGGAGCCGGCAAGAAGATAGCCCGGCTGTCCCTTAAAAATAATATTAAGAAGCTTGCTATTAAGATCGTTGCCATCTACAAGCCACGTATCTCCGGGATACAGGCTGATCGTGCAATTCGTGATATGGGTTTTTCGAGCTCGCACAGAGTTGACGCTACTGGCTTCTCCGGTGGGATTTGGATTCTTTGGAACGAACAAGAATGTGAGATCAAGATTATCCAGAGCAATAGATACTATATTCATTGCCTGGTGAACAACAGCTACTACAGTACCTTCGTCTACACTTCTCCATCCCCCACACGCCGTCCGGTTCTATGGGATCATCTGCTCCGGCTCAGCAGCGCCATTGACAAACCGTGGATCACCTTGGGTGATTTTAATTGCATGATTAGTCCAGATGAGAAGATTGGTAGTAATCACTTCAACCTGCGCGAGGCTACTTGCTTCAGTACTTCGATTACTCAGGCCGGACTTACTGACATTGGTAGCTCCGGACACAGATTTACCTATAAGAAGGGGATCCTCCACGAACGCCTCGATAGGGCATTAGCTAATGTGTCCTGGATTCAAAGTTTCCCGAACCACATATGTGAGACTCTTCCTCGCATTCGTTCGGACCACAATCCTATCGTCATCCTTCGGAAGTTTACTTCTGCAGGCAAACCTCGATTCAAGACTAAGGCATCTTGGCAAGAACAGCCGGAGTTCGCTCACCTTATGCAAAAGTACTGGGACCCTAACGGTCACTTTCATTCAGCGCTGGAAGGGATGAAGGACCGCATCAACAACTGGGCCAAGTCCTTCATCAGAACACAACATCGGCAGAAAAGCATTCTTATTAATAAAATTTCTGATGCCCAGAAAAAGATGGAGACTGATTACAGTATTGACGGAGATCGTCAATGTATGGGTCTCGAAATAGAGCTTGAAAATATTATGCTGGAGGAAGAGAAATATTGGAAACAACGGAGCCATATCAACTGGCTCAAATACGGGGACAATAACAGCAAGTATTATCATGCGTTTGTGAATAATAGGTGGCGCATGAACCGTATTTCCAAATTAAAGAACGAGGAGGGGGTTTGGATTGAAAACACCTCAGAACTGAACCAATTAGTGCAGCAATACTTCAAGGATATGTTCGTATCCTCCATCACAACGACTGTGGAAGACATGAACGGTTTGCCAGCTGAGTTTAAGAAGTTAACTCACACCCAATACAGACATCTTGCGGCAATGCCTACTGAATACGAACTCTGGAAGCTCGTTAAAAACGCAAATCCCTATAAAGCGGCAGGGCCGGATGGTACTGATTACTTATTCTTCAAAAAACAGTGGAAGGTGATCAGACCTTCGTTGATCAAGTGGATACATAGCATGCTGAATGGCAATCCGATTGATGACTCCATTGCTAGATCTTGTATTGTGTTGATACCAAAGAACAGAAATCCAACAAACTGGTCTCAGCTTCGTCCTATTTCTCTTAACAATACCATTATGAAACTGGCCTCAAAGGTGGTAGTAGAACGTGTCAATCGTCACATACCTATGTGGATTTCTAGAGTTCAGACGAGTTTTGTCCCCGGGAGGAGTATCACTGACAACATTATTGTTGTTCAGGAGATTATCCACAATATGAGAAGGAAGTCTAGTGCGCCATACATGGCGATCAAGATCGACCTTTCTAAAGCCTATGATAGACTGTCTTGGGCGTTTATTGATGATACCTTGAAACATCTACAATGGCCCCAGAATATCCACCGCTACATCATGAATTCTTTACAAGCTGGACATACTAATATTAGTCTGAATGGTTCTCTTCTGCCTGCCTTTAAAGCTACTAGGGGCCTCCATCAAGGAGACCCCCTCTCACCATATCTGTTTGTGCTCTGTATGGAAAGACTTACACAACTTATTTGTAAAGCGGTGGACAACAAACACTGGAAACCTGTGAAGATGTCCCAACAAGGGCCTGCCTTCTCTCATGTGGTGTTTGCAGACGACATTGTTCTTTTTGCCCAGGCTTCAGTTGATCAAGTTGCTGTCATTACCAACATTTTTAATACCTTTGAGAGGGCGTCAGGTCAAAGAATATCAACTGAGAAGTCGAAGATCTATTTCTCCAAGTCTGTGAACCGGGCGCTGCGATCCCAAATATGCGCTACTAGTGGCATTATAGAGACAGAAGATCTAGGGAAATACCTTGGGGTTCCCCTTCTACATAAGAAAGTGGATAAAAAAACCTATGCTTATCTCAACGACAATATCTCTTCTAGAATCAATGGGTGGGCTGCGAAGACCCTGTCCCTTGCAGGGAGAGTTTCCTTAGCTAAATCTTTCCTCTTCGCTATCCCTACTTACACAATGCAAACTGCTACCATTCCGAAGTCAATCTGTAAAAAGTTAGACAAAAGTATAAGACAGTTCATCTGGGATGGTGGCCGAAAAGAAAGGCCTATGTCCCTTGTCTCCTGGAAGACAGTCACTAAGAACATGGACGATGGAGGGCTCAGAATCAAAACCATGTCGGACTGGAATAGGTCTCTCTTGTGGAAGAACACCTGGACGTTGATGAATGGGAAAGAAACGCTCTGGAAGGAGGGTATGTTTAACAAATACAAGAACTTTAACAGTCAGAAGAGAGGTCGGGCTACACCTTTCTAGAAAGCACTCCACGCAGGGAAGAAATTTATTGAAGACAACAACTCCAGAATCATAGGAGATGGCCAGAATACCTCGGTGTGGTATGATCACTGGGTACCTCATCAGGGGAGACTAGCAGATGCTGTTATTGAGCCGATTTCGGAAGACATTAACGACATGAAAGTTGCCAGTATGGTCAATCTTGAGGATACTTGGGATGTAGATTTTCTGAAGCACTACTTTTCTCCACAGGATGTGGGAAGGATTATGGATCTACCTGCCCCCCACCGGAACAATGGCACTGACCTTTGGAGTTGGAACATGACCCGACTGGCCGATATTCGACGAGTACAGCCTATGGGGTTTTACACTCGGATGATGGTCAACAACGAGATGGAGTGTGGAACAAGCTCTGGACTATTTTTGTCCCTTCTAGAGTTCGCATGTTTATGTGGCTATCCGCGCATGAGGCTATTATGACGAATATGCGTAGGAAGAAACACACTTTCACTGACTCGACAATCTGTCCTAGATGCCACAATGGAGATGAAACTACTATACATGCTTTGCGTGATTGTTCTCACGCCATGGAGGTATGGAGACGCAGTGGAGTTCCGCAACATCTGCTAAGTAGCAATGACGAGGCTTTCAAAACCTGGCTTTCACAGCTGCTGCAAGAGGATACCAACATGCAGGTCACTTTTGCCATCACCTGCTGGGTGATTTGGAAAGCAAGGAATGAGCTGGTGTTTAATAATGCTCATGTTCAAGTGATTCGTCAAGTCATCCAGATTGCGGGTCTCCAGCAAGCTACCTTACAGGCCGGGGATCCACCTGCTCGAGCTCACCCGGAGGAAACTATCCAAGAAGTCACCCAGGTGCTTCATGAAGAGGGTAAGGTAACATGGATGTATGATGCTGCAGTCCATGGGGACCTGGCAGCTATTGGAGCTGTGGCCTATGACCATCATGGTCGATGGATCAGTGGGGGAGCTAGAATGATTATTGTGAAGTCAGTCTTAGAAGCTGAAGTCAGAGCTGTTGAGCTCGCTACTAAGATGAGCAGTGCCAATGGTCACAGCCGAATCATCCTTGCCACGGACAGTGCGTTGGCTGTTAAATCTCTGGAGGATAACGCAGATGAAGTCCCCGTGATTAAATATTGGGTTGTGAGGGCTCAGAAGCTGATAGCTGAGATGGAGGAGGTTGCTCTCAGTAAGGTCAGTCGAAATAACCTTCATGTGGTGGATGGGCTTGCCAAACACCACTTCAAAAATTACCAGGATGATCGGCTGTATGTCGATCCTCCTCTCGACCCGGTGGGTCATCCCTTTCCTTTTCTGTTTTGTAATGGTAGGAGTCCTACCATATTTACTTTTCCAGTAGGAATTTTGTGTAGTAACCTTATTTTGCCTGCACGAGGAGAGCGGGATGAATAGAATAATCTCCTGACTTACCCAAAAAAAAAATGTACCCATGTATATCTACTATAATCATCGACAATAACAAAACAATATCTTTTGCCACCAATAGATTGTGTCCTCATGGGTCCAAATAAATCCATGTGAATTAATTCTAAGGATCTACTAGTGCTAAGTACATGTTTAGGTTTAAAGGAGGTTTTTGTTTGCTTTCCCAAAGTACATGGTTCACAATTTTCAACTTGATCAAAAGATAAAGTATGCAAACCACGAACAAGATCATATTTCACTAGCTTTTTGATAACATGTGAACTAGCATGTCCTAACTTTTTATGCCATAGGTGTAAAGTGTTTTCATTTGCAAGTAAGCATTTTCCTACTACATATTTCATAGAGTTAGGTCTAAGAATATAAAGGTTTCCAACTCTTTTTCCTTCATAAACAACATTTGTAGTGTTTTCTATTAATAATTTGCAGCAGTTTTTGTTAAATAGAACATCATATCCACTGTCACATAATTGACCAACACTTATTAAATTATGGTGCAAACCATCAACAAGTAAAACATTCTTGATTTCAAGATTTGTACCAATATTACCTATTCCAACGATTTTACCTTTACCATTGTCTCCAAAGGTGATTGTTCCACTTTTCTTTTCTTCAAAAGTTTGAAATGCATCCTTGTTTCTGGTCATGTGTTTGGAACATCCACTGTCAACCACCCAATCCTGCATTAAAATGTAGGTTTTGGTACCCATGTGATGGTCCGGTATGGTTAGAAGCATTTAATTACAGACTGAAAAAAAATCTGACTCAGAACTTCAGTCGGTCGACAACTGTTCGACCGACATCTCTCTCGGTTGACCAATCGCCAATCAAGAAAGTTGTTGTTTTGTTGCTGTAGATTTAATTTGTTACAGGCGTCTGGTCGGTCGACAAAAGTTCGACCGATTTTATGTTCGGTCGACAATACTTCGACCGTCCAAGTTTCTGTTTTAGTACAACATTTCAGAAAATTACCATAATGCATGAAACCTTTTATTAAGTTGAGATAAGACAATATAATTTGCAAAATGAGCATTTGATCATATCTCAACTTTATTTTATTTGACTCTACTAAGTTTGGGATTTTGGGACCCAAACTAAGTCGGAATCCTTGGTCTTATAAGGGCATGAAAATGAATAATGTCCAAGATGTAGACAAAAATGACAAGTAATAGAATCAACTTCATTTCTCTTTCTAGGAATTGTGTTCTTAGGTACAAACATAATCTGAGTCTTAGATGCTTTAGTTCTTTTGGGTTGATTTTTCTTTGGAGCATATCCCAAACCTTTTCTTCCATTGAAACTAGAAGAAATTTTTAGAATGTTATTAAGGATATCTTTTCTTCTTAAATCATGTAGGTTTCTTTGTAGCTTAGCAATGTCATCTATCTTCTTGTGTAAATCTTTTCTTGCTTGATCTAAATCAGATAATAGGGAGTCTCTTTCTTTTATAACATTGTCATAGTCTAGATGGTTACATAGAATTGGTTGTGTCTGAAAATCATTTAGTTTAGCTAACAATTCAGTGTTTTCTTGAGAGAGAAGATCAACATTTGTTTCTAGAGTGAGTAGCTTTCTAGTGCAGTCATTTAAAGATGTTTTTAAAGACAAATTCTCAAGATCAATGTTGTTCTTTTCAGAAGAGAGATCATTTAATCTAGCATATAGCTCATCATTTGTTTTGGTAACCTTCTTTAGTTTCTTCTTGACATCAACATACTTATCATGAGTTTCTTGTAGACTAGTAATTAACTCTTCTTTAGGAAGATCAAGAAGGCTTACCTCTTGAGAGTCTTCATCATCTTCTCTTGCCATTAGGCATTCCACCTTTTCTTCTCCACTTTCACTCTTACTTGACTCGTCCCATGCAACTTTATAAGCTTTTTCTCCCTTCTTTTTGTGTGAGCTTTTCTTTCCTTTCTTTGATTTAGGGCATTCATTTTTGATATGTCCTTTCTTTCCACACTCAAAACACCTAGGAGGAGATGAAGAGGAACTAGAAATTTTGTTAGATCTAAATCTTTTATATTTCTTAACATTGACAATCAAGGCTTCTTCTCCTTCTTCTTCACTTGACTCATCACTTTCCGGTGTAATGATTTTTGAAGCCTTTAGAGCCACATCCTTCTTTTTCCCTTGTTGTAGTTCACGTTCTCTTCTTTCTTCTTCTTCTAAGGTAGCTTCATGAGCTTCTAGGTTGCCAATGAGTTGTTCCATCCTCAGTCGAGTGAGGTCATTTGCTTCTTCAATGGCCGTCACCTTGGGCTTGTATTTGGGAGGAAGTGATCTAAGGATCTTTGACACCTGATCTTCTTCACTAATCACTTTACCTAGAGCATTCAAACCATTTACAATAGAAGAGAATTTTGCATACATATCACTAATAGATTGATTCGGATCCATACGGAACTGTTCAAACTTTTGTTTAAGCATTCCAATTTTAGAGTTCTTAACTTGAACAGTCCCTTCATATGTTATAGAAAGTCTATGCCAAATTTCATAGGCTATTTCACAATTTGATATCCTATTAAATTCTCCTACTGAAATTGAACAATAGAGAATACTTACAGCCTTTGCATTCATTTGAGCCGACTTTACCGTATTTGCATCCCATTCTACATATTGCACTTGAGGAAGCTCGTATGGGGTTGACGCCATTCTCCATAGATCCCAACTAATGCCTTGGAAGTAGAATTGCATCCTTCTCTTCCAGTATGTGTAGTTTGTTCCATCAAACGCTGGAGGCCTAGCAACAAGTGTCCCTTCAAGATTGAGGTTGTTGAGAAACCCATCACCCATTCTTCAAGACCTGGTTAGGGTTCCTTGAAGCCTGCTCTGAAACCAATTGAAAAACACTAGAGGGGGGGTGAATAGGGTTTTAAGGTTATTTTAACAATTATTTAACTCGAAAAACCACACATGAAAAAGTAAGAAGGAGACAAGGGATTTAGAGTGGTTCCTACCTTAGCAAATACTAAGGCAGTCAGTCCACTACCCGGTTGCTTACCCAATCGAGATTTGAAAGTATTAATTTTATTACCTTCACAAGGAATTACACAAAATACAATACTTTCTTACACCCCTTTGAACAACCTTCACTTTGAAGTAGATGCACCAACTCGAGGTATCCTTCTTGAAGTAACTCCAAGCTCCCCCTTGAAGTAGCCTTCCTCTTAGAAGTAACCTCCCGTTGCACCAGCCTTCTTGAAGTAGTCCAAAGTCTCCTTCTTCACCAAGAAGATCACAACCCTCTCCAATCTGCAACCTCCAACCTAGGAGTAGCAAGGAGAGTACAAACACTGAAAGTGAACAAGAAAGGAAAACAGAAATTACAACTTATCCTTTGAAGCACAAGGCTTGATTTGCCTATATCAAGCGTGTAGATCTCCTAACCCAAGTATATGGAAGTGTGATTGCTGTGGATAGGAGATACTAGCCTATAGGACACGAATTTAGAGCAAGGCGAAGAGTAGCCAATTGCTAGTATGCTCAATTGCTCAAAACAGGTTGCTAATGCAAGTGTATGATCAAAGATTGCTCAAGTATGTAATCAAGTGGTTTTAGGTGTCCTAAGGCATGTCCTATTTATAGGAATGACCTACAAGTGCTTAACGACGTTCTAGACACTTTCTAGGGGTTTCTAAGTGCTTAACTAGCCGTTAGATATAAGTTAGTTGGATTAACAACGGCTAGTTAATTAATTCTGCAGTTGCTATCAGAGTCCATCTCGGTCGAGAAATTGTCAACTGAGATACCTACTCGGTCGAAGTTTTGTCGACCGACAGGCTCTCTGGATCAAGTATTTTCAACGTTCATCTCCAACTTCCAACCACCTCGTCAGCTGTGTCTAACGGCTACCTGGGTCTTTCTCGGTCGAGAAGTTTGTCGACTGAGAGTGTCTCGGTCGAGGATTTCGTCGACCGAGATTGACCCTGTTTCAATGTTTCAATTTGAGTACTAAGTGTTTATGTGAGTGTGCATATGTGACACTATTGAAGGGGATGAACTATCTAAGTGTAGTGATTGGCTAGGGAAAATCTAACGCTTGATTCACATGAAGTCTAAGTACTTGTACATTATATATTTGTACAAGTTTACAATTGATTACATTTCATGAAATTTATAAGCATTTAAGCATATGGATTCCCTAGTGCTTTTGTCATCCACCTTATTCCTGCAACACTCAAGTAGCATGTTAGATAAACAAAAATGAAATGTTTGTCATAATCAAAACAAAGGGATTTATCATAATGTCCAATTTAGCCAACATTTCTCTCTCTCATCCTACTCAGGATGTTCACTACTCTATTCTTGATTAGATTGAGCTTACTCTTTATTCGAATACTTGCATTGATGGTTAGCATGATGTATTGAATAATTACATCATTATACATCAATGATTAATCCCACTATGGGTATCAATCATCTAAGTACATTAAGTCTCCAAATGGTTTAATCAATTGAACCTTTAATTACATGAGGGTTCCAAATGAATTGAATAATTGAACCTTCAATTAAATTAGATGATCAATTGGATTAACCATTTTGGATCTTCAATTACATGAGGTTTCCAAATGTATTAACCATGTTTAACCTCAAAAAGATTTGATTACTTAGACCCTAAATGATCTTAGTTCTCAGAATTCAATTGGTAGAAAACCATTTGGGCAAATTGCCCTTGAAACTGATTGGACAAGAAAGGTGTTGAAACTGATTGAACTTTGGGTCTCCAAATGGTTTGAGACCATTTGGACCCAAATCGTCTAGAGACCATTTGGACCCAAACGGTCTTGAGACCGTTTGGTCCAAACCCTCTCAAAACCGAGTGGACCAAAAAGTTCTTTCAACACTTAAACAATTCATGGTTTCAATAGATGAACCGATTATCTATTGAATCCTTGATTTCTTCATCAATTGAACTATTGAATCATCCTTCAATTTGACCATTAATTAGGGTTTTAAACCCAATTGATCTAGGATTTATACTCAAGAACCTTCAATTAGGGATTTGAAATTGAGGAACCATCAATTATCAACATTGTGGAATTGATTCAATTAAAATTAATGAATCATCATCAAATTTTTTATATGACCTGGCCCCAAACGGTATTGAGGTCGTTTGGATGATCTAAAAATGGTATTGAGACCATTTTCCCCGTCCTATCCTTGAAATTTGTGAAATTCCATTAGGCTTTTGATCATTGGATTAATCATCAAATCAACTATTAATTGCATTTCAATTTGGTATCTCTGGACCTTCAATTACTCAACCATACTCAACCCTAGACCTCCAAATGGTCTTGTTTGTCCTCCAAATAGTCTTGAGACCGTTTGGGTGACCCCCAAATGGTTTTGAGACTGTTTTGGTTAATCAACCCAAAAACCTAAATCAACCAATTGGAATTTCGGCACTTAACCCGATTAGGGTTTGGTAATTGATGAACCTTCAACTAATGAACCCTTTGGAATTAATCAATTAAATTTAATGGGTCATCAACCATCATCATTAGCATCAAATCTCCACATGGTCAACTGTGGTCAACTCTTCCAAACGGTTTCAAACCATTTAGTTCCTAACGGTTTGATGAAACCGTTTAATTCCAAACGGTTTTGTTGAAACCGAATGGACAAAGTTAAAACCGATTGGAATAGGAATTCCTAGGGAAAAGTGTCCAAGATTATTTCATCATCATCTACCTTCGTCCCTGTAAGTTATAGTACTTCTTATTTCATGAATTTACCAATTACAACAAACAATTAATTAAGAAGATGAAGGAATCAACAAAATTGCAAGATTGATAGTTGAATAACAATGTAGAGGGGTTCAAGTTATAAAACTCGCCTCCAAATTGAGCTTCAAAGCTTCAAGATCACTTCAACCATGGTGGAAGAAGCTTTTTCACACCACAAGGTTCGTTCCTCAAGCTTTTGAGTGAAAAGGAATGGTTAGAATTGAAGATGGGATTGAGATAAGAAGAAATCATGCATTGATTTGTGATTTCCACCATTAAATCAAGGTGAACGAAGGTCAAGAAGCTTACCAACAGGTTGGGGGTCGTACTCCTGCTGCTCCTAGATCCCTTGGTCGTTTTTGCAAGAAAAGAGAAGAAGTGGATTCGAAAAAGCCTTTGGTTTGAGTTGTAAAAGGTATTTTTATAAGAAAATCAATGAGAGAGAAAATGCCATATAAAAATCTTTTAATTCCAAAATTGGTGCCACCTCTCCTCCATTGGTTACTTGAATGCAAATATATCTTTCTTAACTCCGAATTCCCTTCCATTATCCATGAATTAAGGGAAAAGAAATTAAGCACCTTAACCCTTATAATATTATTATCCATAAGTTAGTGGATATTTCTTTTTGTTTTCTTAATGTGAGTGGGTTCTCCACTCACATAGATATTTCCTTTGCCTTTGCAAGTAACAAGGACGTTCACACTTGATCAAATCCAACCATCTCGTTTTTGGTTGAAGGCCCTTCAATTATTTTATTTATTTTTGCATTAAATCAAATTAAGGTTTCAATTATGCTTAAATCTTGATTATTTTAATATCAAGATTCTCTCTCCTTCAAAGAGATATAAATGAGATGCCCCTCTAATTTTATTTGCTCTACATGATGCCAAGAAATATTAGGGAATATTTTGAAGTGGTAAATTGCATATTGAACCCTGGGTTTTGGGTAAATTGCACATTACACCAAAACTAGGTTTTAATACACAAACATTGCTTTATCAGCTCTTTCATTGTACTTAGGCTTGTGGTAGCCATACCTCTGCATCATCTTCATTCTCATGATGTTTCAACACATGAGGAACATATTATCATGCACAATTTGCAATTTACCCCTCAACTTGGGTAATTTGCACTTTAGTCCATCACAGGCAATACATTATTTTCAACATTATTCAAATTGGACTAAAATTCAAGTATACATTGCTATTGAGCCTTAATTACTTTTCAAAAGATAATATCAAGCATATAATTATCTTTCTTAAACAAAACACCTATGGTTAAAGCATAACCCAGGTCAGGGATGTTACAAGTGAAGACTCCTTCTTCAAGAGCAGAAGATCGTATGTGCCATCCACGTGTTAGATCCAAATCTAAAGAAGTGATGTGTTGTATCACGTCTCTTCTCTATAGATCTATCATTTCCATCTTGTTGTACTTCTCTCCTCTCTTTGTGGGACTTCATGTATCCATCTTTCTGTAACGTCGTT
Source organism: Alisma plantago-aquatica (assembly GCA_963693085.1). Lineage (NCBI taxonomy): Eukaryota > Viridiplantae > Streptophyta > Magnoliopsida > Alismatales > Alismataceae > Alisma > Alisma plantago-aquatica. Next base: position 389,746,356 of record OY856410.1, on the reverse strand, counting down.
ATGCTGTCTGCAAGCATGAGTGGCTAAATACCTTAACTCGGATTAGGAGTAGCAACTAAGGATCTTCCAACATGTATATTTTCTCTTTCTGTTGAATATACATGCTCTTATCAAGATTATCTTCATGCACCCATTTTAATGCTTCACTTGTATTCTTAGCTACCATCCTGTGATGATTGGTTGTTGATATCTCGAAAGAGTAATATCACTTTATCTTGTCTCATGGAGTAGTATGAATGCATGAGAGTGTTGCAATGCTAAGGCTTTAAAACCATATGTTCTATTGTGAGGTTTACATGTGGTCACCTCGTGAGAGGGACTACCCTTAGACTTAGATCTATCCTCATCTTGAGAAAGAGTGGAATAGACACTTTTGGTGGTTGCTTATAATCTTGGTAAGAGTATGCGAGAGAGAGAGATGATGTTGCATATTAGTAAGATGCTTTAGTAGGTGAACCCCAACCTTGGTTTCCTCCTATATACTTGTTTCATCTTATTTCTTTTGTTTCTTTTATTCTTGTTGTTCTTGTTTTTTTGAACTACTTTAGTTTGGGTGCTACCGTTCCTTATGGAACACCTTTTATATAACCTCTTCGGATGGAGAATACGAGTGCTAGACTATGTGCGCTTAACACTGCCAACCTTGTCCTTGTGTTTGACCCTGATTGCTACATCAGACCCCGTTTATTGTTGCGGGGGCTTGAGAGTTGGGTTATCTCTTTAAAAGTCTGACTACTCTGAATCCACTACTCTTGGATGTGCGGTTTAGTCCGGTCAGTGCTTCTCTTTTCTTGGTTTCCTGGGTTTGTAGTTGAGCGAGGCAGTTGTTGATTGGTTCATATGTTGAACTGAACTCGACCGCCTATTCCCCATCTCTCTTCATGAGTCAACATGATCTCCCCCTTCTGTAGCGTGCGCCGCTTCCTGGCCCAGCTCCGATGAGGAATTAATAGAGCCCATGTGCTCCTAGTAGGATCCTAAGACACCCATCATCTTCAGCGACATAGAACAGAACTACACGGTCACAGATCTTCTAAGATGCAACTATGGAACTCCTCCTTGATGAGCCTACCGGCCATACTACCTCTGTTGCAGTGGGTGGAAAGGGGTACTAGGCTTCCTCTCTTTGAATCTCATGAATGAGACACCCAGGACCTTCTTCATACTTTAACAGACTTGAGGGGACCCCTGGTATAAACTTAGATTCCTGGGTCAGTGTCTCCATCTTTTCCCTTATTCTTTGGAAAGATGAAGGTCGTAATCCATGAAAAGTTCAACAAAAGCCAGTGGAAACACCATCATTCTTTTCTTATAATCTTCCTCATCAATTTTACTCAGTTTAGTTCCTTCAACGAGTCCTCCATCTCCATGCTATACCTTCAGCCACCACCTGTACGCCGCAGTGGGGAGGTTGAGGAAAAGGGGAGATCATTCAGTCTCTGCAAATCGCCAAAACACTAAATTGAGGGGTCACACATCAGATTAAGATTTAGAAAATCTGGCGACGTCATGAGAAACAATAGTAGCACATGCACATGTAAAAGAACAAAACATTACAACACTTATTCACCAATAAACATATAATTATAAAATGAATTCTTATAATATTTGATATTACATATTAAACAATAAACTTTTAGATATTCACATGCTACATTCTACAACATGATCTTAAGACAGAAGGTCCACCTTTACATCATCTCATCACACAAATCTCAACTTTACAAGATCTTCAAGATCATAAGTCCACAACCTAAGCAAAAGATTACATGTGGTACACGTCATCACAACATTCAAGAATATTGTACTGAGTACGCCTATGTGTTTTTTATATACCTCTCAATTGTAATACTTGGCAATAAGATAAAACTAGTACTTGGAAGTAACAAAAAAAATATAACAAAATCATACTGGAACAAAAAATGTTTATTAACAAAGGAGAACACATATTTTAGGAACATTTTATATTATATCATCCATGTATTGACAGCCGAAGGTTGAATGCACTGAAGGCCTTATGATCGACTACCAAAGAGTTGGATCATTTTATAATGTGATCAGACTACCAAAAAGTTTGATCACTTTCAAGTACTTGACTACCAAAGAGTTGAAGTACTTTATTTTGCAGCACTTGACTACCAAAGAGTTGAAGTTCTTAGATATAATAGAACAAACATATTATGTTTCTTGTGTTCATAGCCATAAGTATGGAAAATTAAACAAGATATCATGAAAGAACAATCATTTCATCCAATAGAATATGCTAAGTATTTTACTAAACATATAATGCAAGCAAACTGTATAAGAAGCCAAGTAAGAGGCAAAGTGTACCTTCAACCAAGATATGATAATCACACATCACTGATATCAACTATATCATTACTCAGACCCCTGATTAAGAAAATATCACAACCCATCATCAAATTCTCATCAAATTAACCCTAGTATGATTCATTAGAGTTGCTTAGGTCATTAGGATATTCCCATCATTATTTTTTATCTTACTCTTCTTATTATCTAGGATTGATGTGACTGATGTTGTATTTTAGGTTAGGATCAATTCTATGACCATTAGTTTCCATATCATTGTGTGCATTTATTAACCCTAGATCATATTCATTAAACTTATCAGGGTTTATATCACATTATGAGCAATCATTATTATATAACATCAATTTTGTGAATCATTGTGATCTTATAATTAAGTCTGAAGTTTCTTATACTAATATCTAATTATACTAAATATTCCAACATTTATTGATTAAATATGTATTTTCTACATTTTATTTAGGGTTATTAGCATTAAATAGCCATTCTAAGCAAATTACATGATTTTTTGCATCAACATTATAATCACTAGTATCAGCTATATTATAAACATGATTATGGATTTATTGAGAAGTTTTCATAATTTTAGGCCATTATTAGATGTTTATTATCCCTGAAACAAAAAAGTAAGACAAATAAGCAACCTAAACCTAGATCGCGTCGGGCGTCTGGCTCTAGCAATTTGGGGGTGACCTAGGGCTTGCATCGTGCGCCCTCCCGGGGGAGGAGGGGTTGGCCAGCAGACTTGAACCCTTATCCTCCTGGGAGACATCTCTTCCCCGTCTCACTTCTCGTGTGCCTTCGTCAACCGGTGGGGCTGCAGTTACCCTTTTTCTATTGGCGTCATCATGGCCTGACGCCGCTGTGGCTCTAGCCCTAGCGTCATCTTCCGGTGCTACCTTGGTAGTTACTTCGATTGCTGGGACCGTTGTGGAAGAAGGAGAAGGCGTCTGGCTAGATTGGGCTTCCCCTTTGGGTTGATGTCGTGTTTCCTAAGTCCGGCCAAAGCGGTGAATACACCAACGGTGTGAGTGTTGGGTTTTGTGGAGAAAACATGCGTGACGGAAGCAATAAAATCCACGCAACCCGAAACAGGATCTCGTCGACAACAACGTATTTGGAAAGAGTGTTTACGGGAAATACCTTATCACGGAGCAAGTCCCGCGATGTCCCGTTGCACGACGGTGCAACACTACTGACCTACACAGATGGAACTTCTCTCCCGTTCGCTGTCGCAGGTTGATCCGGCGGCGCTCTTTTGTGGCAGTGATGTACGCCGCTCGTAGCGCATACAAGTGATCGTCGACGTCCTCCGAACGCAAGCGACAATGCGTCTGCATCTCAACTTCATCCACACAGATGGACGGAACTCCACGTCGCACTTCCCAAGCCGACGGGAAGGAGTATGTCTCTGTAGCGGCGTGCTAGCGGCGCGTTGCTCTCCTTTCTCTCCTAAGGACGGCGATGGCTAGGTTTACATACGTGAGCATAAACTAAAAGTGTCTATCTATCTTATATAGATATCGGCCGTCAATCCTCCTTTAAACATGATATGAAGGGAAATAGGGTTTCCTAAACCCATCGGTAAATAGAAACATTGCATTAATTAAAACGCTCGTGGATTAATTAGAATATTCCAGAATTCATTAATTAACCAAATAATCACATTAATTGATTAGTTAATAACCGACTCCATGCAATCGCTTGGGATGGCTCTACGGGCATACATATACCAACAGTGAGGTGGTCCTCCCCCCTTATTTTCCTCCTTTAGTTTACTGCTTTGTTGCTATTTTGGTTTCTCAGAGATGGTTTTTTCCTAGTTTCTTTTGTTGTTGGCTGATCCCAACTTTGTAAAGGTGTCATTCCCTTGCTGTGTGGAGGCTAGATGGTTTTGGGGCTTGTCCCAACTCTCTAACCATCATTGGAGCTTCCCCTCAACCTTACAGTTTGTTTTTAGATGGGGATTGAAGCCTCTGTTGTAGTGCTCAAAGTCAAAGAAGATCATGCATCTTCATGGTTTTTTGATTCATTAGTTTATGTACGAGCAACCAAAGTTCTTATGTGGCCAATGATGCTCAAGATTGATGAAGGAATCCATTGAAAAGCTATTTTATGCATGAAATTTAGGATTCCAGATAGAATCGTCAAAATAATTGTTGATTGTATCATTGTTTCTCTGTTGTAATCTTAGTCATGATCTGGTGTGGGATCAATATACGTTTTAGATGCCATATGGCATGCTTTATTCTAATACCATATGTTTGGCTTAAAAAAAATCCATGAAACAAGTATATAGAATCATACATGTTATTATCTAATTTTATACATAGAGGTACTTCTATTATGCTTTCATGTTTTTCAACTCATTTTTTCCGGGAATTTTTGCTACCTTATTTGCAATTTTCTGATAACCAAGCTACTTTCCATGAATTATCTGAGATTTGTATATTTTTGAGTAATTAAACATTGATTTACCTTGTCTGCCTATCCGATGTCGCCACATGTCTCTAAGGGTAATGATGCTCTTTCCTTGGTTTCTTGGGTTTGTAGTTGAGTGAGGCGATTATTAACTAGTTCATATGCTGGATCGAACTAGACCACCTGCTCCTCATCGTTCTTTGTGAATCAATGCCATCTCCCCCTTTTGAAGTGTGCACCGCCGCCTGGCCCACCTCTGGTGAGGAATCAACAGAGGCCATGCACTCCTAGTCGGATCCTAAGCCACCCATCATCTTTGGAAACTTAGAACAGACCTACACGGTCACAAATCCTCTAAGATGCAATCATGGAACTTTTTCTCAATGAGCTTACTGACCATACCGCCACCGCTGTGGTGTGTGGAAAGGGGGACTAGGTTTCCCCTCTTCTAATCTCATGAATGAGGCACCCATGATCTTCTTCGGAATTCAACAGACCTGAGGAGACCCTTGTCTTGAGCTGTAGATCCATGGGTCAGAGTCTCCATCTCTGCCCTTCTTCTCAGGAAAGATGAAGGTCGTCGACCATGAAAAGCTCAACAAAAGCCACTGGAAACACCTGCGTTCTTTTCCTATGATCTTTCTCATCAATTTTCCTCACTTTGGTTCCTTCAACATGCCCTCTATCTGCATGCTACACCTTCTGCCACCACTTGTATGCCACAGTGGGGAGGTTGACAAAAATGGGAGCTCGTTCTTCCTCTACACATCTCTAAAACACTGCCTTGAGGGGTCTTTGGAAATATCTCCCCAAAACTACAACTTCCCTCACACGAGGTCCACTCCAAAGCCACAATCAGAGGGAACAATGGCATGCATGGTCACCACCCATGACCAAAGTGTAACCGCAAGATTGAAGAAGGAATCTTGAATGTCAATGCCTTATTTGCAGTTGAGATGGATCCCCCCATTAGCTTGAATTTGTGGCTTTTCCCTCTTACTGGTTGTGACCATTGGATCACGTATCCATGGTCAAACCTTGGCCATAGAGCCCATCAAGAAAGAAATAGAGTGTGTGACACATCTCGATCAAAGCGTATTTCTTTTAATAAATTGAATACATAGGTCCAAAATCATCAATTTCATCATATTAAAACCTATATTTCTCCTTCTAGGAACATTGAAATATTATGAAACTTTAACCATAGCTTTAACATAACTCAAGTTGCATCCCATCCAACTTTGGTGTCAAGACTTACTTATTTGACCATTCAATTAAATACTTCAAAAAGGCATAAACTTAGGGACTCAATTATGATATACATATCAATTATCACTCACACATTACAAAAACACTTGGAACATCGAATACCCCAAACACATGAATTCACTTTTGTCATTAAGCATTTAAAAGGTTCCAAAAGTTCACTTCATCACAAAGATACATAATCTTTACCCTATGGTCTTGATGCTCATCCTGGACTCTTCTAACCAAGGAACTCATTTTGTTACATTTTTCCAATTTGTTGACCTTTTTAGATTGATTTTCATTGTTAACCTCGCCTATAATCTTGTTAACCATGTCTTGAACAATGTTCTATAAAGAAATAACAAGACATAAGAATACATAACCAGACACAAGAATGGGTGTAACCTTATTTTGAAAAGCAAATATGAGAATAATACAAAATTGAAATTTGCACATACCTTTTCATCAGCCTTTTGTCCATCAAGAACAACTCATTCAGGCTTTTCCACATCCTTAACTTCCCCTTATTTATAGACACAAAAATCAAGGTCTAGGTATTTAGTACACTCATTACCTTCTCAATGCCATCATTAATCTTGGTCTTCTTCTACAAATCTTCTACCTACACAACATATATCATGTTCATTATAGTTACCACTCCAATTATATATTTAACAATTTACGTAGGAATTTCTCTCATAATTATACCTTTTTGCACCCCGACTAGATTTTTCATGATCCTATGCACTTACAATATTTTTCTTGCGACAAAGTAAACGTGCAGCATTACACGTGGATGTTGTGACAACCTCTACTACCAAAAACAAATTCTACCTTCTAATGAAATCATATCACATAACAAAATCAATTAAATTATAACCAAGTTTTAAAACATTACATTATTCCAATATTAACAATTGACTTACATGCCCACCTACCATCATTTCCTACATCTTGATTTGTGTCATGTCTTGTTGTTAGTTTTTGTGCGTTTTCAAAAGTCTCCGAATGGTTACTTTTGTGCAATCACCAAAAACATGTTTATCCTATAATAGAGGATAGATAGTATGTTCCATTGACTATATATTAGGTTGCAAAATATCTAACATAACACACCAAATGAAATATACCGCCCCCCATCTTGGGCGATTGTTTGCTGCGGAGATTTTAAGCTAGCATATCATAACAAAATCTTGATCACAAACAAGGATATGCATGGTAATTTAATTGTTGTTAGTATGTAAGTGAAATTTTTACAGTGGAAACGAGGTTTCCAAACCAACTTGACAACATTTGCACGCAATAATTCTACACATAGTCACCTTACTACCTGCTCATCTACCCGATTCTTAGAAATAACTGTCAGCAGCAATTAAAGCAATAAAGAATGAGGAAAGTAAAAGAGAGAGAAAATATTTTTGTCCATAACTTTCTATCCGGAGCGTATTTTTCAATGAAATAAATATATTAGAATCCTTGTAGAAAATACTTTCCAACGAGACTAGTGTTGACATATTTTGAAATAATAATAATACACGAGAAATATAGTACCATATATTATGATATCATACACATGTTCTGGGTACAGACGCACATTACTTGTGAGTATTGTACTTTTGATTTGAAGGAGGATCAACAATACTCATGAGTATTGTACTTATGAATCCATAAGTACTGTATCCACTTATTAATACTCAAGAATAAGTGTAGTACCTACCAAATTACAAAACCAAGCATAATCGTATAACTGATGTAAAAGTATAAGTACAGTACCTACAAAATCGCATAGCAACATTAGTCATCTGGATAATTTCTTTTACGAAATGCTGACATAAGTTGAGTACCCAGTTGTTAATGACATCAAAAGTACAATGCACATCAGATCAAGAATCACCTATAAAATGCAACCATAAGTATTGTACTCACTTGTTAATTTCAACTCAATTATCGACGTATAAGTACAATAGATAACACATTATAAATCCAACATAATTATATAACTGGTCTAAAAGCATAAGTACAATACCTACGAATTGCCATAGCAACATTTGTCATCTGGATAATTTTTTTTTACAAAATGCAAACATAAGTTGAGTACCCACTTGTTAATGATCTCAAAAGTACAATGCACATCAGATCAAGAATCATCTATAAAATACAACCACAAATATTGTACCCACTTGTTAATTTCAACTCATTTACTCAAGCATAAGTACAATACCTAACAAATTACAAAATCAAGCATATAACTAGTCTAGAAGCATACGCACAATACCTACAAAATCTCATAGCAATATTGATCCTCTAGATAAATATTTATTTCAAAATACAGACATAAGTTGAACACCTACTTGTTAATGATCTCAAAAGTACAATGCACATTAGCTCAATATATCAGCTATAAGATGCATCCATAAGTACGATACCCACTTGATTATTTAAACTTAGTTGCTCAAGCATAAGTACAGTACCCAACAAATCATAAAAACATGCATAATTATATAACTGAACTAGAAACATAAGCACAGTACCTACGGAATTCCATAACAATAATATGAATGTTTGTATATAACGTACTGTACCTCAAAACACAATTACCGTACCCCAAAACATAGGTACTGAACCTTGAAATATGAATATTATATTTCTCTCATATTATTATTACTCCAAAATATATCAACATTGATCTAGTTAGACAATATTTTTTTATAAAGAATCTAATGCTTTTTATTTCGTAAAAAAATTCATTCAGAATTAAAAGTTATGAAGAAAATAATTTTATCTCTCAACTTTTAATTCACTTTTCACTTTAAATTAGACAGTTCGGCCACATCAACAGTGCCGCCCTCCCAACCACCGGGTGGACGCCCGGGTGAGGGAGCGGGGGTGGGTAGCGTAGCTCTTTACTAGAAGATTTTGTTATCAAATGTTTGACATCAACATCGTTCACCTACAAGCAATATGTTATTTAGGTAAGGTATATAAATCTTAAAATATGATTGCAATCTTCTTAATAAATGATATTTACAAATAAAGCATAATATTTTATACTATATACTAATATACATCCCTCCTTACCACCAATTTATTCATTCGAACAATACCTTGTTCTTATCTGCCTACTCTGCATAAGCTTTTTATTGTGTAATGATAATCTTAGCATTCAAACCATCTTCAACTTCTAGTGCATCATTATATTTATGGGGTGTGTGGTAACGTATCTTTGTTGTTACAAAAAATATAGAATACAGAACACATTGTAAACCGACAAAACTAGACAGATGGGAGAATTCTCTTTTCTAATGTTTTGTATGTAAACATTCACGATCTTTGTTATACTCTATCTCTTCCTACACAACGGCGTATCCTTCCTAGAAGCGCCAAAACCAATATCCATGGGGTTTTCCATTTCCATAACAGCCTACTTATAGAATCAGATCACAAACACATTCCCCCACACATAACAAAACATATAGTAAACATTCTATCAGTAACATAAACCATTAATTGCACCTTTTGGCGGGCAAATCCTATCACTGAACAATTTCCACCAAATTCCTTCCCCTACATACAATTAGTACATTCTGATAGATTTGTACATATCGTACAATGACCATATTGTACTAACCATACAACCAACATAAATAACGAGTATAACACATAACAAATCTACTATTTATCATACTAAGAGAGAGCACTCGTCTCAGTCCTGCCCAACATTCCGTATTAATCAAGGGGACTCAATCCTTGTTTCCGTTTCCATCATTCGATACTAATCACGGGACTCAATCCTCGTTTCCATTGGTAACGTGAAATGTCAGTTGGACTCTTATCTCATACTTATTTACTGACTACCTGAAAAAGTTGGACTCTTATCTCATACTTTTATACTGTTGGAACTCCCTCCCATCCTATCTGATTATGTGAAACTGCTAAACTCTTATCCGATAATAATCGTTCCGATCCTTGAGAGAAACTCAATACTAATAAAAAAAGCCTACCCTGCCACCAGTAGTGTATTTCTCGGTGGATATATAGACACGGGCATCGAGGAAAAAGACCGCTATGCACACTTCGTCTTTGGTCTGATATTGTCAGAGTTGGTTGTTCACCTACTATACGCAACATTTGCCACACTGCTGTAGCTATCAATGGTGATGGCAACCAGCATCATCATCCACAACAAGTGCTTCGAATTAATCGTTTTCCATTGAAGAAAAAGCTTTGGCGTCCAACTGTCGACCTATTTAGAAGGCTTCGCCCCTCCAATGAGAACTCAGATCTCTGATCTCCGTATTGACCGCCAGATGGCTGGAAGCTAGGTTTCGTCTTAACTTCTCTGTATGAGTTCTTGACCAATATCTACAATGTGATGATTTACCAAAGGGAGGCCAGCCACGTTTGACTTATTTTTCGTTCAGTTAGGCTGGGTCTGTTTTGATAGTGTTTATGGTGGGAAGGCCAATGACTGATATATAATCAGCATGCGGCTGCAATTGCAGAGATAGACAGACTGTTTGAGGCTGCCATTCGTGCTCAACATACTCGTACAACTAGGTTGTTTACTTATCCGACGTTGCCCTGCACCGGAAAAAGACGTGTTCGCGGGCCGAAGACTAGCCAATGGATAATATTTAGCTACAAAGGTAGTTTAACGATAATATATAGTATATGGGGCATGGATCGAAGCAACCAAGTGTGGAAGGCAACTTTTGTCTAGATACAAGAGCATTCATCTTTGAAGGATAAACTACCATATACCAATTACGTATCAGTAAGATACATCATCATCATCAGGTACTTGGGCTATGCTTTATCAGTGATTCAACTATTTACTTGAATTGAATGTCTCATATCCCTATAGCTATATTAAATTATGCTCTCAACTTTTCTTCCATTTTACACTAAAAAAACTCTCAAGATTGTATTGAACACTTGTGCATTTCGTTTCCAACTACTATGTATATTGATGTTGCATGTACAAACTCCATCACCAAACTTAGAAGAGCTGGACACTAATATGAGTGACATTTTTCTAAAATTGTTGCCTACTAGATATAAATCCCTCCTGTATTTCGTTATGAACTTTTTGACTTTTTCTTAAGAGTATTTAAGTCAAACATTTTCAAAATCTCAAGTAGTTCCTTGGTGGGTGGTAATTCTAATATTTTCTGAAGTGTTGTTGGTTTTTTTAGCAATCCTTAGGACTATACATTCAAAACAAATTAATGGATTGTCTTTGTCAACTCTTAGATTGGCTAGGCCTTGCCAACACTCTCTTATACACCTTATTATGTCATTTTGATACTTCTTCTAAGCTCCCTAACCCACCCATGCCTTTTCAATTGGATGAACTTATATCGTATTTGGTCAAAGAGCTTTACTTCTGTTTGGATCTAGAGCTATGCCCACATGTGTTATCTCCATGTATTATTTTTCAAGACTAATGCGTTAAAGATCGCCTCATAACAAATATACACATCCTTATTTGCTAGCATTAACAAAAAAAATTGTTTTTTTTTCATCTCGAGATAGTCCATAGCATGTACATGATGATAAAAGATCAATGCTTATGGTAATTGTTTAATGACAGACACTTCCTTATATCTCAAGAGATGAAAAATCAAATGATGCATAAAATCTAAGTATTTATCTAGAAAATACTTCCTACATGGACAAGAATATGTTGTAATGCCATATTATGTACATGATCAACACAATTTGGTTTAGGTGCACAATGAAGAGCTTTTCAGATTGCTTTCTCCCAAGATTTGCATGAAAGACACAAACAACAATTTCCTTACTATATTCTTATAATTTATTTTTCTCAATGAGTCATAGAGAGTTTGTAGTTGGGGAGTGGTTGCGCTGGCAAGCCTTAAATGAGTAATATGAAAGTTATATTTAGGCAGATACAACAATATGGAGGCTATATAAATTTTAATGGGATTACAAACTTACTCAAATATGAAAATGAAGAAAATGTGACCCAACACATTTTGTGATGATTATTTTGCATAAAGAGGCATTGCTTTGTGTCTATAACACACAATAAAATTGGATATTATCAAGGAGGACTACTAAATTGGAAACATGATCCCAAGTATCTTGAGATCATCCTACGGATATAGGTGACTGCTTGATAACTTTTAGAAATAGTTTTAACAAATAGATAATCAACACCTCCACCAACATGAATATCATTATGTCCACCTGCATCACAACATGATGATACATTAAAGATTAATATTTCAATAGTAGTAACACGATACAGAAATTCGTAACACAACAAGCCCCATAGCATTAAAATATTCTTTCACTATTTAACAACTCTCAAAAGAGAAATATTTGCATTGTGTTTGAGTCAGGATGCATGCCACCTCACTTTCTTGGTTGAAATGACTGGCATGATTCCTCACACTCATTGGAAAGCATGAATGATAAGATGTATTCATTATGCATTCCAATATAATAAAAGAAACTAACTTTTCTCAAATATTTTAACTTGGTTATAATTTTGACTTGGTCATGAAGTAAACACAAACACTCAATGACTTAATATGTATGGAAGAGCCCATTTGGGATGAGGACAACATGATCACATCGTACTAATGATGGAATTAAATATTATCATAATAAATGCATGACACATTCTTAGAATAGATCATAATATTGTTTTCATGATAAAGATCAATCAGATATATAAGCATTATGCTTATTGGTCATTATAAAAAGTAGTCTAGTCCAACAATGTATTTAAGAATAAGGATTCACTTGTTAGGGTTATTGGCACCATTCTATTTATTATCCTAATTCTACGATGACATTATTTCTTATGCCGAAGATGACAATAAGGATAACAAGGGTATTTTCCTATCCAACCAGCTGATTGAAAATGAAGAGGATGAATGCAACAAAAAATAGCTCTAGACTTATTTTGTAAGAACAAATAGTTGTTATATCAACCTGTTCATGAGTTGGTAAAAGGTGTTGAAAGAGCATGAGTGTTCACCAATTGAGGTGAGACTATTAATGTAGTTGATTATGTTTTGCAAAAAAAAAATTGAGTTGTAGTGTATACTTATTAGGAAACTCTACAAATTTATGTACATGCTCATCTATTGTCACCTTTTCTCTTTTGCAATGCAGTGTCGTGTATGGGGAATTTATTCTTCTTTCATGGTCCTGACTATATTCATAATCAATTATGTAGTAGTCATGTGCATCATGTAGATTATTCCATTTTCTTGGATGTTTTCTCTAATTCATGAGTGGACATAATAATTATGCCATCGACAATTTCTTATAGCCTCATTGGACTCTTATCAATAAATTAAGTCAATTTAAAAATATAAATTCAAATGAGTGTAGAATGTGTAAAAAACTAGAGCACGTAATATCTGATGTTCACTACTAGGACTCTATAGTAAAGTCAACATTTTCTCTTCTATAGCTTAGATTTACCATTATTTATTATTCATGTAAAATCTAGGAATACAAGAGGAGTTGAATTTCTTATTTACAGTTGGCAAGAATTGTCTATACTTATTACATGGATAATTTCATGGCAAAAGCACATATTTAGTTTTCTATGCTAATTTATTACATTTTTTATTCTCAATTCAAATTTTCTCTTTTATGTTATTGGAGATAAAATGTTTTTTACTTTTGATTTGGAAATTGTAGATATAGTTTTAGTAATGATATGAATTTAGGATATCCATTTGTATGCAAAAAGTTTGTTTTAGGAAAGAGATTTTAAAGTGAGGTCACACTTGGGAAAAGGGAGGGAGTTAATCATAAATGTAAATATAAAACTTATGCTATGAAGTTAACACAAACATGTTTGTTAAGGTTAGAATTATATTGAATAATCAACTTAGTGTTCTTTCTATACATATGAGTATACATATTCCTATTTTATAACTCTATATATGGATTGATCCATTTTGATTCACCTTTAACTAAGTATATGTTGTACCTAACTAATAAGCTAATGTTGCAAATAAAGGAGAATCATAATTGTATATAACAATTCTAAAAAATTATATATTATAGAATTTGGCATGTGGAATGTTTTAATGGATATCAATTTAAGTATTAGTTTTGGTACTCGAAATACAAATTAAATCATAGAATACATATATCATTTGTGTATCAATTCCTAGATTATGATATGCTTCAAATCTGCATTTTACCCTAAGTTTTTTTTAGTTTATATATTAAATATAATGTCCAATATAAAACTTTTTTCCTTTTAGGTTCACTAGGTTAATTGCTTTCATCATACTAATATCAACACCATTGATGTAGTCTTTTTTTAGGTGGGGGGGGGGGAGGCTACGTCAAGGAAATTGGTATTACCTTAACAAATGTATGATGAAACAAGTAAATATTTACTCATTTATCCCTTTGACCTTATATAGTTATCTTTTTATCTATTAATTTATTAAATGAGATTCTTGATTGATAGAGTTAACTTTTACTACCCATGACCTAGATTTTTCAATAGAAGTTACTTTGTTAAAAAATATATTATTCAATTATTTCTGTACTAACATGCAATGCACATGACTTCACTAGTATGTTAGGTAATTTATCAAGGTATAAAATAGCATTAATTAACACCTACACCTACAATGATGTTTGGAACTTCTTGGTTGGTAGCGTAGCATTGTGTGGTCTGTGAGTTTTTATGCAGGAACAACCTTTTCCTTAAATTACCCATAACCATTTGTTTATTGAATCCACCACACAAAGTGTTCCATGTATAACACTAGTATTTCTCTTAGTTGTGCTATAAGGGCATTACGATCAAAGATGGTAGCATTGTCAATGTATGCAACACCTCTATATGTCATGCTACTAAACAAAATGCATATGTTTAATAAATAATATTTTTGAATGCTTTCTTGTTATCTTCGATCATATATATCAGATAAAACATATGCAACTGAAACACGTATGCTAGCTAACAGAAAACTCAAAGAAAATGTACATTCTTTTGTTTTCCAGTTGTGTCCAACTCAGTTTCATATGTGGTTGTTTTTTTCGACTTGCTGCACTTGACCGCATTACATTCTCAATATATTCTCTTATATCTTACAATATAAATTACATTTATTTGTAAAAAAATTCCATTCATCATGGAGAAATAGTACCAAGCCAACAACATTTCCATTCACGTCCAACTCTGAAGTGAAAACTTGATTCAATCGATATTGTTTTCTGTCTTGCTTTGACTTTTGGGCTTGTTACTCTCATAAATTCTTCACATGAATCCAAACAACTCTCAAAACTTGATCTTGTGATACACGTTTGCATAAAAAGTCAAATAATCACAAACAGATACAACAAGTGGCACAACAATTCATCAGAAATGCATACTAACTTGTGTTTGCGACCTTGACAGGTGTTACCATATCAATTATTGGCACGCCAATATAATTCCTTCCTACTTGCAAATCATTACCATTGTTTGTAAAAAATTACTTTTATTACATAGTCTTGAATTGTTAACAACTATGTTTTAGTGATACATTGTTTCTAGTCCTTATTTTGGTAGGTACACTAAAAATATCACTTACGCTTACTTTTTCCTGTGAAACATGAATAAAATTCCAATCAACACTTATTGGAAAAACAAACAAATATGAATCATACACACTCACTCTAAGAAAGTCTATTATGTTAATCTTATGACGTTGTAACATATTAAATGTAGATATCATCTTTACAAATTATAGTTGTTATTAAGGTAAACCATATTGGACCATGACTTACAACCAACTTGTTGTCTATAGAATGTGATTCATCTTGTTCTCTACCACCAAAACCAACCTTCTATAGGTGGATTACAACATTGATACAAGTCAATATTAACATTTATATCTCACAAACAAGTATATAATGTAAACACAATAATACATAATACATGTATACAAGCAATGTGTTCATACCTTCACACCACCCCCAACAGTTTTGAATTGGACCATCTCTTTCACAACTACAATCCATTTAGCATCCAATCCATGTTAATGCAAAACATTAAATTATCTTTTTGTTATCAATTAATAATGGGCAGAATGTTACTAAAATAGATTAAAAAATTAGGAACATTACATACAACGTTTCTATGGTCATGCTTAGGTGCAATATTTGTATTATTATCAATGAACTCCATATAAATAAAGGATGTACTAGGCCACCGTCCTCTTTTACTAAATAAATGAAAAATAGGTGCCATTTTTCTTAATAACTTATTATGGAAATAAGCACCTAATGTGAGTATACTATGGGTTTCCAACATGTACTACAAAAGATATACCATATCCATTATCACCCTATTGTGATTCACTACTCGTACAAATAAGTTTTTTTTCTCCAAAAATAAATATGAAAGATATACAACAAACAAAAAAATTCATGTTGCCTCTTCACCACACCTTCCATCGTCCCTACCTATTGACAAACCCTCTGAGTTGCTTGCAGCAAGAGCTGGATCAAAAATTAGTTTGAATTGTAGCTCCAACCTCATTATCTAAATCTCAAACAATCTCACATTGTGTGATGCCTTTAACAAAGACTTCATAATTCATCATCTTTAGTTTTATTTCAGATTTCATATCTTTGTTTGGAGACCTACAACCTCTATCACATCCTCCTCCATTACTTCTATCTTCTTCTTTACTTTTAGATTCTTTAGTTTCAGCTTTGTTGCAACAAGTTACAAACATATTGTTATATGTTAGTTAGGTAACTACAAGATTTATACAAACCCAAACACAAACACTGAATAACAAAACCAAAAAGTTTCAAATAATAATAAATCTAAAAAATAGGGGCATATAATAACTTACCTCTCTGTATAGTCCGACACATTGTGATCCATTATCAACAGACATTACCTTCCTAGTGAAACTTCTCCCCCTCTTTAAGTAATCTTGACCATTGTATACATCGTCTAGTGTTCTTATAGAGATGTTCAGGCCAACCGACCAAGAACTAAGACTATTAGTATAGTCCAAGCATTTTCCTATGGGGGAATCGTCTGGTATGGATTTCCAAATGGTCCAATTTACTAGCCTAAACTAAACCATTAATATAATTTATCAACCCTTCAAATATCCAATGTTTATGTTTCCCAATTCTGTCATGCCAAGGTGCAAGTTTGTATTTACAAAATCGCCCTAGTTGTGTTTCCCAAGGTCATGCAAATTATCAATGTTATCTTACAAACATTTGTTAATTGCAAATCCAACATACAAATATAGAAAGGTTGCCATCATGATGACTAACCATATTTTCACAAAGTCATCTATAGACCTTTTGTCTATACTAAAAGATAGTGACCTTAACACCTCCAAGGCATTTGTAATCTTAACCTCACCTTTGAAATACTCTCTGCATATGATGGTGTCCTTGTTTTTACGTTGAGCCTCCCTTAGAATAGCATCATCTCATACAAATCAAAGCAACTTACTATATTTTTATATGAGATAAAGTATCCTAACAAAATATATGAATGCATTTAGCAAACAATCCTAACCTTCAATGGGTAGTCCCAGAATTTGACCAACTTGAATCACATCGAAGAGCACAAGGCTATCACCAAGTTTGAAACACTTCTTTTGAACATCATAGATTTCCACAAAGCACTTTATTAGACCATGATGAAAATTTTTGGGCAATTCAATGAAACAAAATGCCCAAATATAGTCTCCATTTCAACAATTTTTTATGCTTATTAACTTCCATAGTCAAAATGATGTTAGAATTTGTGGTAAGAGCAATGTGTGGTGAACACTTTGGATTGTTCCCTACCGCTATTCGTTTCATTTGGCTACCATCTATAGACATCTTGCATGCATGGACTCAATACACCTTCAAATACTCCCATCATACTGAATAGCAACTTCAAACAAAAATAATAAAGCAAACTATACAAGTATTTCCCACTAGATTCATGGCAGTATTAGGTTTCACTTTGTTATAGCAAAGCACATTCAATTATGTAGCTAAATTATTATTTATGTAACATAACTTCAAAGAGGAATAATAGAGACTGAATCCATCTTAGAGCAACCAATACTTATATGTAACAAACACATTGCCAATTAATAGAAAAATATACTTTTATTACATAACAAATAAAGTGTTCTGTAAAAAATTCTAAACTATGAAATGGAACATTGGTGTAAGAAGCTTTTTCACATGTAAAAAAGTGGCTACATCGTTGTCTTTCATATGTACCTGATTTTTTGTTATGGCATTATGTTTTTACATGTTTGCTTTGATTTCAAATATGTGAAATATTTGTTGTCATGCTGATAACATACTATTTTCCCACATGTAACCATAGCCTCAATGCCCTATAACATATTATGTTTCTCCCCCGAACCTAGAATATTGTTCTCACTAGGAGGTAACACATTAAAATACTATGGTTTTTCCTTCTTGTCTTTTACATTTAGTTTACTTTACAAGATTTGAACATTCTTTCTTGATAGAATAAAACATATTATGTCAACATAAATCATACCACATAATACCATGTAACAACACAACTGCATGATAACAAGTAATAACAACATACAATGTATGCATAGAAAATAATCACACTACAAACACATTACCATATAAACTAATCCATACCCCAAACAAATTTGAAATAGGAATCATACTAATACAGGACAACATAACAAAAAATGCATTACTTTATTTTGGAGATCACACATGGTAATAAAAAAATGTTATGCAGAATTGCATATCAATAAAGTTCACACATGGTAACAATTTCTTTAGTTTTGTGTAACAAATCAATTACAAATATACAATCAGTGTTTTTTCACACATTCAACACAATCAAAAATATTTATTCTGCATTTTTCCTTTCCTCCATATCGTTACAACGCAAATACTAAGTTAATAAAAAATGTCAGAACTATTGATAACATAAATTATTGTCCTTCCCAACAACAATATAGCCTCCAAAACAGAAGCCATACAATCAAAATGTTCCACTAATGGTAACAATTGCATCTTCCTGCATAAAAATAGTAGATGGTTGTCCAAATTTCTTTTATATTTACACATTCAAAGGTGGTAAAAATGTCTTTAAGAAAAGGTTGAAATTAATGACCAACACATTTTGTTTATTAATGATTCTTGTTTTCCCAAATAGGATGCATGTACATGTGAAGGAAAGGTAACAAACCAAAATGGAAGATAATAATGAAAAAGGTTGCATGGTGCTTGACAAGGCCATAAAAGCTTAAAGAGATGGACCACTACATTAGGTTAAGTATTCAAGGCTACTTTCAAATGAATCAAACACTAATCCAAACTAAAGGAAACATTTTAAAAAAGTCAAATCAATTTTTATAACTTGATGACAGCTTTAGGGGTAGCAATATCTGACAACATCAAACATCAACAGAGCCGCAAAGTCTGTCACTGTACAACTTGTGGAGGAGGAGATGATGGTAGGTGGGGTAGCTAGTGTCACCTCACTAGAGGAGTAGATGGAAGGGGGAGCAATACCGCATGATGTTGTTTTGGATGATCATAGAATAGAAAGATGAAGTGAGCGAGTAGTTGACCATAGCTGTAGAAGAACAACCGCGTTGAAGGTGGAGCTAGCTTGGTTGATCTTTTTTGGAGAAGCCCTAGATCTTGTCTAGGTCGGTGAGAATGTGGAGGCAAATAAATGAGAATTGTAGTCGAAGCCGCGGAAGACAGAATGGAGGGGGGAAGAAGGATCAACATTCACCCAAATTCAAACCCACCCTCCTACATGATAGCAAGCATTGGAAGCTATGTGACATCTCACGTCCATCATCACAAGAAACGTGAAGGGACTATTTTGTCCTGATCCAGGGTGAATCTAGGTTTATATCAAGAGCCAATGCTATATATCAAATCTCTTATTTAAATAGGAGGCCCAACCTTTACGATAATAAATTAGTGGTCTTCAACATCACTTATATATAGCATATAATGAATTCAAACTCATTTGAATTCTTACAAGTAATACTTTATACAACTACATTAATCGCATCCAATCTTCTCTAGATGCATCACATCATTTCCTTTAGGACGATGACCAATATTTATCTGAAAGGGATACTTTCTAGGTCTATGACCTAGACGTATCTAGAAGGCATCAAGTATGGTTATCTAAGAATTGATGTGGTATTTAAGCAGTTCAAAAATTTATATATTTACAAAAACATTGCAAAATGAAAATTTAATTGTATGTGATCTAATTAACACAATCACTAAATACACACCCAGTCCATTCTAAATATTTGTAAATGATAAGGATGGTGATCAATTGTTCTGTTTCTAGATTCTGACTTCCCAAAATCCAAAGGGGAAAGGACGAACACCATAAATGTTTGAGAATTGTTCTCAGTGTGATGCAGAAGCAAAGACATTAATGAACAAACAATTAGATGCATGTACAAAAGAACTTTTCAATCTTAAACATATTTTTTTATCACAATTAAATTGTTACAAATTACAACTAAACATTGAAATGAGAATTACACAAATAAGAAAATGATTATTAACTAGGATATTAAATAAATATCTACATCATGTATGCATGCTCATATTCCATATTTTCTCTCATGCTAGTTCTGAACATAAAAATTACCAAACAAGAGAATCAACATGCAAAGTGTTGGCACACACACACACATATATATATATACATATATATATATATATATATATATATATATATATATATATATATATATATACACACATATATATATATATATATATTTATATATATATATATGTGTGTGTGTATTTGTATATATATATATATATTTGTATATTTATATATATATGTGTGTATATATATATACATACATACATATATATACATATATATATATATATATAAATTTATTTATGGTCAAGCAAGTGTGGTACCTTCTTATTACTTATAAAGAGTTCATTGGTGGGTCCCAAAACACCACACCAAACCAAGA
Organism: Alisma plantago-aquatica; assembly: GCA_963693085.1. NCBI lineage: Eukaryota > Viridiplantae > Streptophyta > Magnoliopsida > Alismatales > Alismataceae > Alisma > Alisma plantago-aquatica. The sequence goes on along the minus strand of OY856410.1, from coordinate 389,725,354 downwards.
AAAAAAAACAAGAGAAGGGAGAAGAAAGAGATAGAGAGGGGAAAGCTAGCTACAGAGGGCTAACCCCAAGGTAAACGGAAAATAAAAGAGAAGCATCCACACATGATTACAACCTACAAAGCAGGCATCCCTTCCAGAGCTTCTAAAATAACTAGGAAAAGAACCCCATGAAGGTAGAATCAGCAGTCCAGCAAGATATTCAAATCTTTACTAATTCTGTCCCAAATCTTCTCCTCATCCAATGACCAATTCTCAAAGATGGTCAAATTACGAGCTTGCCAGATATGATAAATAGCAATAGACACAAAGATAGCTTACTTTTTTTCAGTATGGTTCCAGCAAGTCCGTGGATCACGTACATTAGGTTCAGAAGAAAGAAACCCATCCTAAATACCTTTCCTCCAAACAGAACGAGCAACACAAAAATCATGAAATAGGTGTTTTATGGATTCCTCCCCCTTCTTGCACATTAAACAAATCAAGGTTAGTTAGAACCCTTTCTTTCTCAGCCAATCAGTAACTGGAACACAGCCCAGAGCCAACTTCCAACAAATGATCTTGAAATTCTCAGGGATCCTGAGCTTCCACAGATTTCTAGCCCAGATCAAAGTGGGATGTTTGAATCTCATGAAATCCCAGACATCCTTGAGTTTAACCCTCCTTTTACCATTAAACAAAACAATGTCAGGCTTATCAGTAACAACAACATTATTGGACATGAAACTCAACAGAGGGCTTAACCTCCTATTTGGAATAATGCTTCATTTACCATTCTATAGAACATCACTTACTTTAGTCATCCTTCCTTTCCCTAACATCAAGCACATTCTCTCATCCACACATTCTTTGAGGAACATATTACCTTTCACCCAGGGGTCACCCCACAAGAGGAATTTATCTCCTTTTCCAAGCTGAAAGGAAACAAACTTCATCATCATGTTGCGAACCTTCAGAATACTTCTTCACATCCACGAGTGATAAGGCTTACAATCAAGATTCCAAATGGAATTTTTCCTTAAGTACTTTCCATGTATCCACTTAACCCACAAATTATCTTTTTCACAAGCTATGATCTAGAAGTTGATAAACAACCCAGCTTTATTTACATCCACAATGCTTCTGACCCCAAGACCCCCTTCCTTCGTGGGTCTGCAGATGTTATCCCACCTGACATGATGAACAACCTTCTTATCCTCTTTATCTCCCGAGATAAAATCCCTACAAATCCTATCCACTTCATCCACAACAAAACTAGGGAGAGGAAAAACAACAATCCATTAGAGGTTGTAAGTAGACAAAGTCGATCTCACCAATTCAATTCTCCCGACAAAGGACAAGAGCTTCATCTTCCAACACTCAATCTTAGTTTTGAGTTTATCAATCAAAGGCATGCACATACTTCTGGTGATCTTACCACCAAACAGAGGAACTCCCATATAAGTGGAGGGAAGAGACCCTTCTTTAATTCCTGCATAGTCCATGAAGTTTTCTTTTGAAGCTTTACTGCTGAAGTAAACCAAGCTTTTTTTAGAGTTGATAAAGAGACCTGACACTCTGCCAAAGTCACTCAAAATTGGACTAAGGCATCTGGCATTGCAATAATCATTCTTGCCATAAATCATAAGATAATGGCAGAAAAACCTTGCATACATATGACAAAGAGAAGGGGAGCTAGGGGGTCCCCTTGTCTCAACCCATTTAGGGGATAAATTGCCTCAGACGGTTCTCTGTTGATAAGAATTTGACAACTGGTTGAGCTAAGAATCACATTGATCCAAGAAATCCAGCAACAGAGAAAGTTCATGGCATGTAAAATATCCAAAAGGTAGCTCCACTTGATGGAATTGAAAGCTTTTGTAATATCAACTTTAACATAGAATTTTCACCACCCTTCAGAGTCGAGAAATCACTAATAAGCTCATTAGCTAGGAGGATAGCATCATAAATCTTTCTGTCTTTCACAAAGGCAAACTGATAATTGCTAATGATATCAGGCAGAATGAGGCTAAGCCTGTTAGCCAAAATTTTCGAAATGATCTTATAGAGAAAATTACAGAGAGAAATAGGCCTCCAATCTTTAATGTCAGTATCACTTTTGACTTTACGAATAAGAGTGATAAACATTCTATTAATCTATTTAAGCATGCATCTTTTTTCAAAGAAGTCTAGAACAGATTTAGATACATCATCACCAATAATAGGCCAAGCTTTCTTGAAGAAATGTGCATTAAATTCATCGGGGCCAGGAGCCTTATTTTCATTAGAATTCTTAACAACCTCATTCACCTCTTCTCTAGTCACCTTCTTCACTAAGGTGTTTATATGAGACTGAGAAAGCTTTGGGAGCTGCCATTTATCATCCCAGTCGGTATTATGAGCATACTTTTTACAAAATAGATCAGTATAAAATCCTACCACATGCTTTCTGATGCGATTCAAATCAGAGGTAGGGGCCCCATCAACCATCAATGAGTAGATAGAATTCCTTTGTCTCCTGGTGTGTAAAGAAGAATAAAATAACTTAGTGTTCTTATTTCCAAGCTTCAGCCACTGCACTCTTGATTTTTGCATGACAAGACTCTCTTCAAGATCCAAAGCTTTCAGAGCTTACTTCCTAGCTTTCGAAGCCTCACTTCTGAGAGAAAGATCATTAGGGTTAAGATCAGCCAACTCCTCCACTCTTAGAGCCTCTCCCTCAAGCTTTGTAGCATGGCTACTGAGATTGCCCACCTTCTTCTTATTCCAGGTTATAAGCTCCGACTTAACATTTCTGAGTTTGTTCACAACATTGTACATAGGACACCCTTTAACTTCAATATCCCAACTCTTCTTAATCACTTCCATGAAACCATCACATTCAGTCCAAGAATTAATAAAACAAAAAGGGATATGCATCCTTCTACCTCTACAGTTCATAGAAATTCTAAGAATCTTGTGATCACTATGGATAGTTGAGAACACCTCTCCAATGTAGTTAGACCATTCATTAAGAAAACAATCATTGAAGATAACTCTATCGATCTTGGAGGCAGTAAAGTTCCTCCCCTCCTACCTATTATCCCAGGTAAACCATGGCCCATGCATTTTAGCTTCATAAAGACCAATATCAGTCATAAAAGAATTAAATTCCTCCATCGACTTCCTCTATGGATTCATTACATTGTATCCTCTACTTGGAGGAACCTCCTACATAACGTTTCCTTAGATTCATCGTGTACACAAGGATTTTCATCACTTGTGAATTTGCATAATTTGAGGAAGATTTTTGTTACACCCTGATCTCACAATTACCATTAATCTTGAGATTTGGGCATAAATTGAGGATTCAATGTAATACAACAATCACCCTTAACTTTTTCTTCTTTTTCAAACTCTTTGTTTTCTCGCATTGAACCGCATAAACTAAATTTACAAGGGAATCTAATCATTGATTGCTCTAATCTGATTTCAATAGTAAAAATGCATGTATGAACATTCATTATGTTGCTCATACTTTTAAGCACATAAGACTTGTTGATTCGCATATATTGCTAAAAGAGAAATAATGTTATACATCATCATTTACAACTCTCGCTTATTTCTTTACAAAGACCTAGAGTGACAAGGACTGACTAAACTTAACTATACTTAGACTTAACTCTGGTGGTAGATCTACTCTGTTGCAACGATCTTCTTCAAGTCCATGTGATAACCCTAAAAATTGTTAGTAGAGGGGTGAGCCTACTCGCTTAGTGAATGAGTACTTAAAAGAAACAGTCTAAAGCATTGATATAATTATAGATATACTTTTAAGCAACTAATATCAATTATAATAGTAGTAAGCTTTAAAGAGATTGATCATTTACAATGATAAATATGGCAGGATACTATAGATGTCAACAAGAGTAAATCAATATATGAGCATGCTTGATTAATTTCAAAGAGAACTAATAATTCAGAAACAAATAAAGAAAAATTTCTGCGAAACTATACTCGAATCTTTCTTAGCCTTTCTTACTTATAAGAAACTCTTCAAACTTATATTATTATATTTTAGCTTATGCCCTGATCATATTTCATGTACTCTGCATATGAAGACTCATAGTGAACTACGATCTCACAGTATAAGACATAGCTTAAAACCTGAGAAGCTAAGCCTAGAACTGAATCCAAGTCTTCTTGACTTGAACCATCACGTCTGACTAAGGTGGCTAAAAAGTTGGCCTTTAACTAGACCTCTCCTTCTAGGCTGAGTACACAGGCGGAGGGTCTGAGACGCTCTGTGGGCCTAATCTTGGTATGCTCTGTGGGTACCTCTGGGTTACCACTGGGATCTTCTATTCATGTTGGGTAACCTATCTTCTCTTAGGAGACTTCCTCAGAGGCTTCGTCTCCCCACACACTCGCTGGATGCGATCTGATCCCCGTATACCAGTCGCTGCCAGGGTGGATCATTTCCTCCCTACAATGCAGACATCCGTAGGGAATCTACATTGTTCAGTGCACCTATGTCTATTTTTTATTATTCTTGGAAAGCTCTTTCAACATTGTACCTTTTCCCTTACTTATACTTGACTCTGGTATCTATATGTTATCATTTCTATTTATTTAAAGTTTATAACACAACATGTATATCATTCTAAACTTGGTAGAGCAATATACTCAAAACACTGTAATATACTAAGAAATCAACATTGTATACCTACATGCAGACTAAAATTCTTAAATAATAGAATACATGTCCACTTGATACTTTATACACTCAAATCATGCAATTGAACTTCTTAATACACGGATCAGAGTAAATTACTTGACATATGAGTAATCATCATTTGCACCTATAAATTATTTGTAATTTCTTGGAAAATGTGCACCTCAACCCAAATCTTGAGTTGTGCATCACCACATCTCATATTGAGAACATTGATATCAAAATACTTGATTCAATGAACACCCTATCCTTAGGGTTTCATTTACCTCATTCATTTATCACATGGCTCTCATAAGAATTTCTTGCGACATAAACATTCACTAAATAAGGACTACTATCAACAAATCATATAAAATCAATAAATGTATGAAACCTTGGAACTGGGCTAAATTTGGGTTTCCATGCCATTTAATGAGATAACATGCATCAATAATAAAATTTAATACATAAATTCCATCATGTCAAGAAAATTTGTTCAAATGGATTTCACGATATCTATTCACAAATATCCAACTTTCCTCGCATCTAGGTTTCACCCTCTTTACTGAGATATCAAACAAATACTATTCACATTAAATGAAATCCAAGATAGTATCTGACATATATGTACTATGAATTCAGGTAAACAATCATTCATAACCAAGGAAATCCAGATAAACAAATTCCTCTATTTAATTATAGAACAAATTTCTGTCATAGACTAATTCCCTATATTTCAGTTTACTCTTATAACCTCTGCAAATACTTAGGGAATTCTCATTAGGATGTATTGTATACATTTCTAATATGATTTTATCATCTAAAATTCATCCAAACAGAGGAAGAATCCATTTCGTATCATTTCACAACAACTTAGATCAAACGCACAATTCAGGGTTTGTAGTCGCATACTAAGCAATTAACGATTATGGATGATTTAACCTATTTTCATGCAATATACTATTTAAAGGAAGTTCTCTGTTACGACCCCACCTTCCGATAACCCCCAATTAAGGGAGACCGAGAGGTTGAAGCCGCACCCATAAAATTCTGGATCAAAGGTTCAACATATAACCAATAACAATTATTAAATTCTAACATACTATACTGAAAATGGTAATAAAATTTTTCTTTATCATACCTTTGAAAAGTTGGAAGTACTAGACTTCTAGCCACAGAAGAACTACTCTAACTAACTCCTCCTTGTTCTTTAGTTCTTGAATTCACAATGTGTCACTTTACTGTTTTGTGCTTTGAAATATGTACCTAAAACGCCGACAAACAACGGTCAGTCGGTATGTGGAGGAAACAATAATCAAACAATTATGCTAACAATGTAATCAAGCAATTAATCTGTTTAACAATCAAGATTACATTTTAATATAACATCCGCGATCCACAAGTTCCACAACCTCTGAGCTGTCCTTGCAGTGGACCTGTATACCAAACTACAACCCCTCATGATCCACCAAAATGGTAAACCAGTTTCTAGGATTGAGTTACATGGTAAACCGAAGAGTCTCATGAACCACACAAGGCAATCCAGTTTCTAACTCTCGGTATGCTGAAGAGTCTCATGAACCGCACAAGGCAATCCAGTTTCTGACTCACGGCAATCCTAGACCTTTCTCTAGGTATTACCCCCTTTTCAGCCTTTTTAAAGCACCAGAGGTGAACAAGGATCTAGCCAGTTATATGCATACTTATGATGATAATCATAGTCACTTTATAGTTGCATGAAATAAATAAACATTCAACAGTTATTTCAAGCAACCGGTGAATCATTCGGAAATCGCCGGGAAACTAATGCGATTATTCATAAGCGTAACCACATACCTTTTAATTGCACTTTTCAAGATAGAAAGAGAAACCCAATCAAAAAGCAAAACCGAAATTTAACGGCCGTTCGATCGATGCGCCCCCGTGGTCCGTACTCGATCTGACGCTCCTCGCGCGCGCCTCCTTTCACTTACGCGCCTCACGCTCGAACCGTTGGATTTCGCGGGTCCACTGTGTACCACGATCTAACCGCCTTCGCCTAACTCTGACCCGAGCGTTCGATCACGATCGAACGGTCGTGACTGATGTCGCTCGGCTAAGCCGCGTCCTCTCCCGGGCTGACCGTTAGATCCCAATCTAACAGACGCGGTGCTTCGTCCTCCTCGACCTCTGACCTTTCTAAACGCGGCGGAGCCGCGGCGGTGCTCTCGCCGGAATGGGCTCAATCAAGAGCTGCAAAGGGCTTCAAACTCTCAAAAGTGGCTGTTCGTGGTCGTGCAGGCTCCCTCGACTGGAAGGACCCATATATATAGGGTGCAAAGACCTCTCGTGAGGTTTCCCGATCCAACTCGAACTGTACCCTTAGCCCAATTTGGGCGTTTCTGGGATTCTCGATGAAACCCTAACAAACCAGGGTCCATCCTTTACGGTTTGGATTCCCGAACTCAATGAGACTCTAATCCAGAGTGCTCGTACACTGAGTTGATCAGGAAATCGAGGAGAAGGTCTCTCTGTGGTGCGCTACAGTCCGAGTCCTTTTGGGACTCTGGACGATGACCGCTCATCATTGGATCTAGATCCAATGATCTGGGTTTACTGAGTTCAAAACTAAATAGGAAAATGTTTCTTAATTATCCAATAAATCCTATATCCAAGGGGAAACTTAGAAATTTAATAATTCCCAATTGGATTGACATTTCTTTCCCAAATTTTGAGGGAAACTCGGATATTGTATTACCCTCCACTCCTCCAAATTTGGTTCCATAATGATACTAATTCGATTCCTTTGCTTGTAATGCAAGTCATCATTATATTATTCACATTTTTCCATCTTTTCATTAATTCTTTCATTATTATTCCCTGATTTTGAGTTCCTTGATCTCCAAGGTATCCATTAACTTGATTTCTTATTTTTAGGGAAATATGCCATATCCTTTTCCTTATTTTAGGGGATTCTTTATGTATTCTTTTTTAATGTCAATTTGGGCTTCAAATAAAGCAAGGCCCATTAAGAAACATGTAACCAATCATCTATGAAATACATTTCAATCAATCATGGAATCCATTCCAAACCACATCACATCAATCAAGCAAATTCATTTATCTTTAAATGATATTTACAAAAGTCATTACATAGTTTGGAAAATTGAGGTTATAACATTCTCACTCACCCTAAGGTGCAAAAAAACCTTAAAAATGTATCCCATATCTGAAAATCTCGAATCCATATCAAATCCCTAGCAATTCACCTGATTCTTCTTCATTTCAACTCGGAAACCGTAAAAATGAGGAATTATAAAGAAAGAGTGAGAAAAGGGGATGTTTTGATACCATTTTGTATCAAATAAGAGGAAGGACGGAATTTTGACATGTGAGAGAAGATTCACCATGAAACTATATCCAAAGAAGCTAAACTTACATGATTTCATCATTCCTCGGACCGCAAAACCCTAGGTCAACATCTCCATCACTTTCTCCTCTCAAACCCTAAATCTCCCTCTCTCTCTAGATTGAATCACGAATTATGAGATCTTCTAGTATGTTAGGATGATCATATAGAGCAATTGACCTGCTTGGGTCAATTGCACTTAGACCCCTCACTAAACTTTTTTCTTATTTCCGCAGATTTTTCTATCATAAAAAGGTTTCTGTAAATCGTGTATTTCAGGGATCAAACCTTCTCCAAAAATTATGATAATTTAGCATGTTGTGTATAATTGAGTTACTAAGATTAAAGTATAATTTGAGATAATTCCAATCTCCCATTAAATAAATAAAAAATAGAATAGTGTACTACTATCTAGAATTCTGCAGAAATGTTAGTTATTGTAATTCGTCTACTGCTAAGGTCTAAGTGCATCCAAAAATTATAAATATTTTACATGTTGTTTATGATTAATTTTCAGATCTCCAGAAAAAATATTCAGATCATTTGGAGTTACCAATAAATAACTAAAAATAAGACACTACCTACTAAAAAGTACTCTGTCAACATTTTGGTCGAAGTATAATTTGATCGAGAACCACATATAAAGAACACTCACATATTCTGAAATTTTTCTCCAATATTCATGATTGAGTTATCCATATCATATCAAAAATTTAATTCAATAAAAAATTTGTAGAAAATATGAAAACATATTTACCATACTGATGTCATGATCAAATTCCATATTCATGTATTATCAAAACCCTAATTTTTGCCGATTAGGGTTTACATTTCTCAAACCCTAATTCTTCAAACTAAAATCATAGTTAGAGTTTCTTGTTAGGTTTGAAACATCACAATTGATCTACTATCATTAATCAAGTCTAAACAGTGTTCAATCTAATCAATCATGTAATCCTTCAAGTAAACCTTAGTTTACCAATTAAGCACAAATGTGGTCATTACAATTCTCACCGCCTTAAAAAGCTTTGTCCCCAAAACATAAATACGCAAACAAAGTATATTCAAAGTTTATTTTAAGCTTCTGAAATCTTACATGTCATTATATTCTTGTATTTCATACTTGAATGCAGTTTTCAACATTAAATCCTTTATTTCTTTTCTAATGACAACATGTTAAATCATGACTTCCCAATGATAACAAATGGATTCTCTATGTGACAATCAATCATAGGATAGAGAGAGAAACAACCATTTTAATATTTTCATATTCTTGATGTGTTACCTCAACATTGATAATCCAATCCAACTATCTCAATTCATACGGCTCAATATGTACTACTGTTATGTATTACATCTAAGTTAAAAAAGAGAGTTCACCATGTTATTTTGAATTTTTACTATTGTACTACTCAAATAGCAAAACATTCTTGAGTTGAAAGACTATATTCAACAACAATTGTACAATACTACTCACGGCATCCCCATTGGATCATGGATGCATAAGGTGAAGCATTACCATCACATTCCATACTATTCTCAAATATGAACACACACATAATTCAAGGTATAACCATCAAATTATAGAATACTAAGGTTTCAACAACAGTAACAGAGTACTCCATGATTGTATTAGTCATTCAAGGACTATTCATACCCAATTACCATCACTTAATTATATTAAAGCAAGGTATAACAAGCTATACCTCATTAGGGTTACATATCAATACAATATGGTTATCCTCCCTTCTATTCATATGAGTGAATAGGTAGGACTACCTTATTCAGAGTAACCCTCCATTTATTTTATCATCATTTGAACCATATCACCATACAACAATTGTACAATACTAAGATGGATTACTGGTATGAATGGCTACAACTACTAGACACTTGAAATTAACATATTGCTTGTATATGTACATTGAAATCATACGTAGAACCAATTTACATCCCTTAATATACCTTCAACAAATTATACTACTAAAAACAAATTCACATATTAATAAAATCCAATGTTTTCTCTTATCTCTCTTCTCATTCATTACTACTTACTTTTTGCTACTTATCCTTCTCATTTTAATCATGTAGATTAAACATCCCTAAAATTAAAGCATACAAGGTATGAATAGATTATTCGTTATTCTTGCTATCACTGCAAGAATTTATTTCATATCACACTTCACTCATATTGTACTTCTCCTTTTATTCAAAATACACTTGTTACATTTCAAATTTATATCACTACAAGAATTTATTTCATATCACACTCTGAATCATTTCCATATTGTTTATCTACCTTTTAGATTGCTACCTTTTAACCCTAGATTACTATCAGTGCTAGTTTACTTCTCATAGTGCAAATCACATGATCTTGTTTTATAGAAATGCTAGTATTCAAGGTCAAATCACTAGTGACGTCCCTTGAACTACTACAACTCTAAACATTCTAGGGTTTCATCCTTATCAATAGCATGACATTATTGTGATGTGACTTTTCGTCCTTAATTTGAAATTCAAACTTTGGAACTCACAAGTTTTACTAAGGTCTTTCTTATCTTATCAAATGAATTTTCTTTCTCTTACATGACCTATTCAGATAGATTACATTCTCAATTACCCGGCTAGGGTTTCATCATCATATTGTGTATCATTATTATATTCACTAGATGTATCTACCACGGTGGTTATGCATCATATATGATTCATTTTCTTATCACTTCATTCCCACATTTCTCTCGTTAAGGAAGATATGAAAGAGAAGATGATTTTGAGACATAGAATTCTTATCTTCAAACATTCAATAATACATTTCTCGTATGTAGGTTTAATTAATTATCAACAAGGATACTTAACTAATTGGCACTTTCTTGAATCTCACAACCTCTTTCTTTTATAATCTATATTACTCCATTATGTTTCAAACCCTTCTTTACTTTCCATAATCCCCTTACCATATACTACTATTCCGCATGTCATCTTTAACTTCTAGTTTTCTCTTATGATGATGTTGCTTCTTTTATGTGTATGATCATGTATACCATGTTGCATATATTTCCTTTTATCCTTCTACTAGTATCACCTCATGTTTAATACATTACATATTCTTCATTTTAAATCAAACAGATCATGCATCGGTGAAACATATTTTCTCTTTCAATCAAGTTTTTCCTTCCTGAATATAGTCTACCTTTGTATGACTTATTCATTTATTTAGCTACACTATTGTTCTTCTTTTAGAAACTAGTTTGTTGTTCTATACAGACTTAGAATCCAAAGGAAGCAAGGATGCATGTATTAAAGTTATTAATAAAGGTATACACTCCATGCTCTCAATTATATCATAACCCTCATTCCTTAATCAAGCTCATTATTTTCAACATTTCTCTTTATTTTAACTAAGTTTCTTATCCTAGTTTTATGATTTACATACTCATCTAGTTCTCTTCACTTTAACTCTTATGAAGACTCTTCACTTCCAGGTACTTATTGTATACTTAGCACTTTTCTTCTATTTTCCCTTTACTTTGGAGTACATAAAAACATTATACTCAATTATATAGTCCATTCCTCATGATTGATTCTTACTATCTTGGTCCTTACATACTTTTCTCATATCTTTTCCACATTTCATATTTAGAGTTCATATAATACTAATCATTAAACTTAATTTGAACCTTATGTTGTGTTCCTTTATTCCCAATTAAGGGTTTCTCATATGAGGCCCCAAATTTGGATCTCAGATATCAGTTCCAACTGATTCTTAGTTATCCTAGTCTTTCCCTTATACTTCAAAATCATAGAGTATATACATCTTACTAGAATTTGGATCTAATCTTTCCAGAATTTACTCTTGTTATGTTACTAATAGGAGTCATTAGATTGCAATAATGCATCCTTCCAGCCAGACCAGGCCAAATCCTACAGTCCTGAAGCCAAGAGCTACTCAGGATTACTCAACTTCTATTCATCACATTTGTGTGGAAGAAAATTTATCCACTTAGGAAAGCTCATTCAAAGATCATTTCTAGTGTAATTTATATAAAGATTGTAATCAATAAATGCTACAACTTCATAGTGTACAACAAATCTTAAATACCCATATATATTTCAAAATACTGAATATTTTAATTCAAACATATAAGAGCTTTTCTATTCAGTTCCAATAAAATAACAATATGAAATGATTGTTCTATCTCATTTTATATTTATGCTCTTAATTCATGTTACTTATCTTGTTTCTAACCCTAATATTTCTAGGGTTCCTCTCTAGACCATCTTTTCACTGTATATCTGGCCAGGGTATACATGAAAGAATAGACATAGTAGCTTGATACTGGTTGATCCAAGTACTCAGATACCAGGCTAGGATATCCTAATACTCAAATCCCCAGAGCTAACATCATAACATCTCCTATCTTTCAAACTTATGACTCTAACTTACTAACTTAATGGTCCCTGAAAACTTGGCCTAAGATCTGATACCAAGTTGTTACACCCTGATCTCACAATTACCAATAATCATGAGATTTGGGCATAAATTGAGGATTTAACATAATAAAAAGATCACCCTTAACTTTTTCTTCCGTATCAAACTCTTTGTGAACCACATAAACTAACTTTACAAGTGAATCTAAACATTGATTTCTCTAATCTAATTTCAATAGTAAAAATGCATGTATGGACATTCATTATGTTTCTCATACTTTTAAGCACATAAGACTTGCTGATTCACATATATTGCTAAAAGAGGAATAATGTTATACATCATCATTTACAACTCTCTCTTATTTCTTTACAAGGACCTAGATTAACAAGGACTGACTGAACTTAACTATACTCCGACTTAACTCTAGTGGCAGATCTATTATGATGTAATGACCTTCTTTAAGTCCATGTGATAACCATAAAAATTGTGAGTAGAGGGGTGAGCCTAATCGCTCAGTGAATGAGTAATTCAAAGAAACATTCTAAAGCACTGATATAATTATAGATATACTTTTGAGCAACTGATATCAATTATAACAATAGTAAGCTTTAAAGAGATTGATCATTTTCAATCATAAATATGGCAGGATACTCTAGATATCAACAAGAGTAAATCAATATATGAGCATGCTTCATTAATTTCAAAGAGAACTAATAATTTAGAAACAAACAAAGAATAATTGTTCGGAAACTGTACTTGAATGTTTCTTAGCCTTTCTTACTTATAAGAAACTCTTTCAACTTATATTATCTTATTTTAGCTTATGCCCTGATCATAAGCAGTGTACACTACATATGAAGACTCGTAGCGAACTACGATCTCACCGTACAAGACTTAGCTTAAAACCCAGCAAGCTAAGCCTAGAACTGAATCCATGTCTACTAGACTCGAACCGTCACATCTGACTAAGATGGCTAAACAGCTTCCCTTTAATTGGACCTCTCCTTCTAGGCTGAGTACACAAGCGGAGGGTCTGAGATGCTCTGTGGGCCTCGTCTTGGTACACTTTGTGGGTACCTCTGAGTTACCATCGGGATCTCCGGTTCATGTTGGGTAACCTATCTTCTCTTAGGAGACTTCCTCAAGGGCTTCATCTCCCTGCACCCCTTGTGGGAGCGATCTGATCCCCATATACTGGTCACTGCCAGGGTGGATCGTTTCCTCCCTACAGTGTAGACATCCGTAGGGAATCTATGATGTTCAGGGTACCTATGTCTATTATTTTATTATTCTTGGAAAGATGTTTCTACATTGTACATTTTCCCTTACTTATACTTGACTCTGGTATCTCTATGGTACCGTGTCTATTTATTTGAAATTTATAACACAACATATATATCATTCTAAACTTGTCAGAGCAATATACTCAAAACACTATAATATACTGAGAAATCAGCATTTTATACATGCAGACAGACTAAAATTCCTAAATAGTAGAATACATGTCCACTTGATACTTTATACACTAGAATCATGCAATTGAACTTCTTAATACACTGATAAGAGTTAATTACTTGACATACGAGTAATCGTCATTTGTACTTGTAAATTATTTGTACTTTCTTGGAAAACATGCACCTGAACCCATATCTTGAGTTGTGCATCACCACATATCATACTGAGAACATTGATATCAAAATACTTGATTAATTGAACACCCTATACTTAGGTTTTCATTTTTCTCATTCACTTATCACATGGCTCTCATAAGGATTTCATGCGACATAAACATTCACTGAATAAAGACTACTATCAAAAAATCATATAATATCAATATATATACAAAACCTTAGAACTGAGCTGAATTTGGGTTTCCATGCCATTCACTGAGATAACATGCATCAATAATAAAATTGAATAAATAAAGTCTATCATGTCAATAAAATCCATTCAAATGGATTTCACGATATCTATTTGCAAATATCCAACTTTCCTCGCATCTAGGGTTTCACCCTCTTTACTGAGATATCAAACAAAAACTATTCACCTTAAATGAAATTCAAGATAGTATATGATATATATGTACTATGAATTCATATAAACAATCATTCATAACCAAGGGAATCCAGATAAACAAATTCCTGTATTTAATTATACAGCAAATTTTAGTCATAGAAAAATTCCCTATATTTCAGTTTACTCTTATAACCTCTACCAATACTTAGGGAATTCTCATTAAGATGTATTGTATAGATTTATAATCTGATTTTATCATCGAAAATTCATCCAAACAGAGGAAGAATTTGTTTCTTATCATTTTGCAACAACTTAGATCAAACACACAATTCAGGGTTTGTAGTCGCATACTAAGCAATTAATGATTATAGATGATTTAACTAATTTTCGTACAATATATTGTTTAAATGAAGTTCCCACTCATCCTAAGGTGCGAAAACACATTAAAAATGTATCACATATCTGAAAATCTCGAATCCATATCAAATCCCTTGCAATTCACCCGATTCTACTTCCTTTCAACACGGAAACCCTAAAAATGAGGAATTATGAAGAAAGAGTGAGAAAAGGGTAAGTTTTGATACCATTTTAGATAAAATCATAGGAGAGATGGTATTTTGACATGTGAGAGAAGATTCACCATGAAACTATATCCAAAGAAGCTAAACCTACATCATTGCATCATTCCTCAGACTACAAAACCCTAGGTCAGCATCTCCATCACTTTCTCCTCTCAAACCCTAACTCTCCCTCTCTCTCTAGGATTTTATTTCTCTAGATTGAATCACGAATTATGAGTGTTTCTAGTGTGATAGGTTGATCATTTAAAGCAATTGAGCAGCTTGGGTCAATTGCACTTTGACACCTCACTAAACTATTTTCTTATTTCAGCAGATTTTTCTGTCATAAAAAGGTTTCTGTAATTCGTGTATTTATGAGATCAAACCTTCTCCAAAAATTATGATAATTTATAATTATGTGTAAAATTAAGGTACTAATCTTCAAATAAAATTTTAGATTATTCAAATCTCCCATTAAATTAACAAAAATCGAATAGTGCACTGCTATCCAAAATTTTGTAGAAATGTTAGTTACTGTAATTCGTCTACTGATAAGGTCTAAACACATCCAAAAATTATACAAATTTTACATGTTGTTTAAAATTGAGTTTCAGATCTTCATTTAATATTTAAGATCATTTCGAGTTACCAATAATTAAATAAAAATAAAATATTGCACTGCTGAAAAGCACTCTATCAGGATTTTGTTCGAAGTATAGTTCGACCGAGAAACACATACAAAGAACACTCAAATATTCTGAAATTTTTCTCCAATATGCATGATTGAGTTATCAATATCATATAAAAAACTAAATTAAATATAAAATTTTCAGAAAATATGAAAAATCATTTACCACACTGTTATCCTGATCAAATTTTCATATTCATGTACTATCAAAACCCTAATTTTTGCCGATTAGGGTTTACATTTCACAAACCCTAATTCTTCAAACTTAAATCATAGTTAGAGTTTATTGTTAGGTTTGAAACATCACAATTGATCTACTATCATTAATCAAGTATAAATGATGTTCAATCTAATCAAGTATGTAATCATTCTGGTAAACCCTAGTTTACCAGTTAAGCACAAATGTGGTCATTACAATTTTATTCTAGTAGATGGATAATCCCCAATGTTGTATAGTAATCATTGGATAGACTTGATGCTCTATGTCTTGAATTTCTATCCAAGTAATCAAATTGTGGCCAGGAATCTTCAAAATGCTTGTACATGAATGTACTACAATGAGAGGAATATACCACCATCGAGACCAATAGATACAATCTAGAAAAGAACAAATGTTCAATTTTACATAAGGGTACTTCACGATGAGAATGATCTCTTCATAGCTTTTGGAATCACTGCCAATTCTCATAAAAATTTTCATGCCTCAAGTGTCCATGGGAGGTTATTCTTATTCTTAGTTTAAGTGAGTTAGGATCTGGTAAAGAATTACTTGATGAACTCTTTGTTCATGTATTCACATGTAACTAATTCATATTTTTTAGAGTATCACTCCTTATCTTTATCTTCAAGGAAAATGGAAAGATAGTAAGGCAGATAGAGTCATTGGGAGGAGCTGGGGAGTGGAATGTGTGGATAGTCTCAAATGTATTATTGTTATTTTTGGGGCTTTCATTCTCTAACCCATGTAAGTTGTGAAGAAGTCCTACTAGATCTGGTGGAATAAAGCACATTCATGTAAAATTTGGTGAGGAGTAGTTGTTTGACATGAAATAGTCACGTAGGTGCCTTGGTGCGAGTGGAGTTTCTGGGTCACCATGGTGTTATTCCTCATGTTATCCTATTTCTCTCTCTTCTACTTGAATTATGATTATGTTCCTATGCCATCTCATACCTATGTTAGTATCTTTAAGGAAAGAACCAATAGACAAGGACAGCATTTGGTTATGCATTTTCACCTACGGAAGGAACAACCAAGAATAGAGAAGCGACTTAAGAATCAAAACTACAAAGGTGTAACAAATAATATATAATAGGAATGATGAGGGATACTAAAAAAGATAAAAAAGAAACAACTATCTAGGTCCTAAAGGCCACTCCCCGGGAATGATGCTAAAAAGCTTTATGTGCCCTTAGGGACCACGAGCTAGGACAAAAACGTTTGTATGTATAACTGGAATGTTGACATAGTCTTAATAATAGTTTTGCATGCACACAACTTGGGATATAGTATAGGGAACACGGAAAGCACATGGCTGATCTTTAGGGAATGGTTTAATAGAGTTGGGTTATATAGGTTGTTTCTTTATATTTATAGAGCGGAGTGTAGGGATCCAAGGGTTAAATTGAGGATTTTGGTTAAACTAAGGTGGGCATACAAAGAAGAAAAGCAAGAATAAAACTAAAATCAATCTTACACAATCAATTCTTGCTAACAAATTACGAGAGCAATTGAACCATGTTAGACAAATCAACAACAATAGAGAGAAATTAATCACATTGGATTTGAAATTACACTATGAAGGAAAGAAAGGACTACACCAAACCAAGCCTAGAATAGACAACTTAGCAAGAACTAATTACTCTAGCAAGAGCCAACTAGAATGAACAAGCAACATGAACTACGTAACAAAGAAAACTTTCTAGAAAGACAACAAGTTAGGTTCTAAAAGGTACTTATATACTAGATTGTTTGGTGGCATATGCAACTATCATCCTTGAATTATGGGTTTACTTATGCACAAACATCAAACAAGAAAGTTATGAGACTAAACAAAAATGATTATTGTAGAGCATGAATCATATTCTAGTAGTTGGACATGGTTGGCATGTTGGTGTACAAAGGAACTATTCCCTATGAATTCCCATATACTCTAACGAGTATCTATTAACCAATGAATAGTTAGGCAGAGATATACATTATCCAAGTTTTTCCTTCTATGTGGACTACTCCTTATAGACATATGGGAAATGAGTCATGTGGAGGGTAGGTGAACGATATTTCACCTCCCAATATCTCAATCTAACCAATAGAAAATATTGTGTGCTATGTTTATATGGAGAAGCACATCTAGTCACTTGGAACACTCACCTAGGCTAGTAGAACAGATAGATAAAGGGGAAGGGGGAGACACTATCTATGGTTCCTCTAGGGAACATAGGAAGTTTTCCACCAAAATGCCTAAAATCCCACTTTCTTTATGACTTAGGTGATTCCATAGCTCAAACAACCATAGTAAGAGTTAGGGAAAGATAAAAATCAATAATGTATTGATAATAAAATTAGAATTTGGTGGACATATGTATCCCAAAATGGTATCCTAGTTACATATATTTTCTCACAAATAGCCCACAAAGGGACTTATCTACTCATGATTTTTGAAACAATTGAAGAAAGGGTATAAAAAGACATTAACTTCATTATCTAGCATTTAAGAACTTCAATTTTCATCTCTAGACGTTCCACGATCACCCTCCTCCTCATGTGGGTGGAATGGCATGAAAAATGGAAAGGGTATGGCCAAAACTCTAGAAAACTAGGGTTTTGAAGTGGAAGATGTAAGGAAATGGAGGAAATGGAGTACATAGAAGTGGATGGAGGATATGATGGAGAAGATACCCTTGCCTCTCAGTTTTGAATAGTTTATATATAGTAGGATAGGGGACTAGGGTTAAGTTGGGGCAGTATAGTAAATTTACTATTGGTAACAATAATTGTGGCGAACGATTCACAAAAATAAGATTAACTTAAGCGGAAGCGTTTCGTTAGCAGTGGAATTACTGAAAATCACTAAAAATTATTTTCTTTTACAAAGAGATCCATAAATTGAAAAACTCTTTCATAAAGGACCAAACCAAGTTATTTACATTCCGGTTCATCAGTACATCTCTTGTACCATTCCTTCTCGAGTGTTAAAAGCATCAACTGTCCTGTTAAACTGTACATAGGCAGTATATAAAAAAAAAGCTCGAGGCATCAAGCCAAAATCCCATATCAACATTAAACTAACTACTGACTCCTAGGACTTGAGAGTATAGAGATGACACATAGGACTCTCTATTTACAGTACATGACAACCAGTGTTTCCACCTGAGGATTCACCGTTGTCCTTGGTTCTGCTGTTGCTACTGATGTTCTTCCCTTGTCGTAGGGTTCCTACCTCTTCTTCGGTGTCTAAATAAAAAAGTTGGATCCCATGGGGGTGAGACAATTGAAAATTGTCCCAGCGAGAGATATAACTCTCTGTCAGAAACATTATTATTGCACTTAATAGAATAAAACTGAGCAGAAGAATCATAAGTATTCAACAATAGCTAAATTATTGACTAAACAATTTAGAGCAGTATTCTCTATTCAAGTCATTTTACCTATATCTTGATAGAGCAGTATGTCATTTATTTAATAAGGAATATGAAGAACATGTATAGCATTTAGCCAACTAAGACATACTAAGCAATGTATAATCAATCATTGATTCTTGTATTTCAGACCTAAGCAAATACGCTACACTGCTGATTACATTTTATAAACATACTTAAGCCCTGAGGAGATGAGGTATACCGCTCATACTCCAACCGACCATTGCAAAATCGAAATCGGTACCATACATAGGTCAATAGAAGAGCCAGATTTCCATGACCTCATCTTCCTCAGTCGGTGTGAGGACCAAATGCAGGACATCTTGTGTCTCTGCTAAATAGCTTTCCATGGTATACTGGCAATTTCACTATTAGAGTTACATTGGCATGATGTACTATCTTCGCAATCGAGAGATATTATATTTATCTCACATCAATTCGGCATTAAGATCATTGAGATATTTATGATACATCCATCCCGGACTTAGGGAGATTAGTAACACATCCATCCCTGCATAAATAATGTAGGATTGAGAGATTTAATGTTTACCTCACATCAATTCCTCTATTAGGGCGTAAGGATATTCGCGCCCATAACCCCCACATACTCAAAAGTATTCCCTCCAGGAGTTCTCGTAGGAAAACCTATTTCACCATCATCAAACTACTGATGATGATGGATCTATGGTCAGGGCTCTACATGATACCATTTCACTTGATTAATTAAGTACACTACAATATTCTTTTAGCATCAAACATGTTTTCAAACATAAAATATTATAACAATTTCTACAAAGAATGAGTACTATTTCTATCAAGTTCTTTTCAAAGCTTTATTAGACTTGAGATCTCAATCCCTTATCACTTCAGGGTATTCTCATCCCTTATCATCTCATCATCCTGATTATGAACATGGGTGTTCAAACCCTTAATTCATCAAAACACTTGTTACCAATTTATTATGTAACTTAATTCCTTCAGGTCATTTGACCAAAGAACCATAATATTTGCAATGCAGGTATTTCACATGGCTCTTAAAGCCCAATAATATCTCTTGTTACCTCTCATTAGGCAACCTAGCATATTATTGCTCACAAGGCCCATAAAGAAAATTCAATAGTAAAGCATCATAGCTCATACCTGGCTATGTCCACCATCTCATGAAACCTGCATAATTAGTGCACATGATAACAATTATATTATTTCCAAATCAACACTATGCATTGTAAGAGTATCCTCACTATTTCCTTATTTGAGCTAAGATTTCCCAATTTATGTCAATTAGGAATACTTAATCTCATTACCCAGATTTGGGTCATGATTATCATCATATTGCCCAAAATTAGGGTTTCATACATTACAACCCAAGATTAGGGCTCCACATATCTTTATCCTATATCAGTATAGGTTTTCATATCAAAGTGCCACATACCAATACATAGTATTACCTTGAATCAACTTTTACATCTCATCATTGCATTAAGGTTTTATTTTGACCTTAACCTTATCTAGAGTTTCACATGACTTCACCCTCACTTTAAGGTTTCATATAGCTTCACCCTTGATTAGGGTTTCTCATAACATCATCCTCAATTTAGGGTTTACTATTCACGTTCAATTAGGGTTATTATTAAAATTCCCTAAATTAGGGTTTCTCAAGTCATTACCCTAAATTAGGGTCATACCATTACCATAGATTAGGGCATTACCTATCATTGCCCTCAATTAGAGTTTACTATCACCATGGATTAGGGTTTGACCTATCATTGCCCTCAACTAGGGTTAGGGTACTTTGACCTTCTAAATTAGGGTTCATGATCTCTTATTCAAGGATAATATCCTAATTACACATTCATTTGAAAGTGTTGAGGATTAACCACTACATAGTTATCATTCATGTAGGAAGTCCTCTCTCTCTCTTCTTCTATAAGATGATGCTTAATTCAGACTTAATTAGATTAGGTTAACTCAACTTGATTGGAGAGATGACACATGTATTGTGTCATTACTTCCATAATATCAAGGATTAATCATTCAAGAGATGCTAATCACTCTATCTTATTAATGGTATAATTACTATAATCACCCTTAGATTACATCATGTAATGATCAACTAAACAATTGACCTTTCATCACCTTAAGTGTCCATACAGTTTTGGTTAATTACTTCCAAACGGTCTTGGTTACTTATACCTCAAACGGTCATGACCAACCAGACCTCAAACGGTCTTCCTTAAAATACTTGCAAATGGTCTAAGACCGTTTAGACCTCCAAACGGTCTTGATCACACTCTTGAAACCATTTAGCAAAGTAGGTTCTTGAAACCGTTTGACAAAGTAGATGCTTGAAACCGTTTGACAAAGTTGATTGTAACATCCCTGACCTGGGTTATGAACTAACCCTAGGTGTTTTGCCTAAATATGTAATGAAATCCTTGTGATTAACTTTGGACATGTAATTAAGTTCCTCATAAACATATATTTCAATTTTGCTCCTTTATATATAAAGTTGTAGCATTGTTTTGTAATACAGGGATCTATGTGCAAATTACCCAGTTACGGGATTAACTTGCAAATTGCACATGTTGAGATGTTCCTCTGATGTTGAGACATCATGAGGATGTTTATGATGAAGTTTGAGGGATTTCCCAAGCTTGAGCACCAAGGTGCAGCTGTGGAAGCAACCCCTGTACTTGAAAACCCTAAATTGGTGTAAAGTGCAATTTACCCAATTTGATGGGTGCAAATTGTAAAATACATCATCTAAAATATCTTGTATAACTTTTGTCATCATTTAGAGTAGAAATGATGAAGAGGGCACTTCATTTGAATAATCATATAATAAAGAACACCTTTGTGATTGAATAATCAAGGTGTTTGTATAGTAGCCCTTTTATGTGTATGCTTTAGTGATGGGTTGATCCTCTTTGCCTTCAATTCTTGACCTTAGAAGGAGTTTGTCCTTATAAATAAGGGGTAGGGATGAACAAAGAAGAAAGGAAGGACTTAAATGAGAAATGGGATAAAGTAGAAGCTTTATGGAGAAATTTACCCAAAATATATATATCACTTCCTTTGCAAGAAAAGGAATGTTTCTTTCATTCCCTCACTTATCCCCCTTGCTCAAACCGACTAAGGCAGAGCTCTGGAGCATAGGAGAACGACCAGGGAGTTCAAGGTAAGTTTGGATCATCCCTTTTTGCTTGAATTCATGGAGGAAACTCGATTTCAAGGTTGAATTCATGGCTAGCTCACCTAGCTTTATCTTTCTAGTCATTCCTTTCCAAATTTTCCTTGGAGAATTCACCTTGGCCGACCTATGGAGCTCAAAGACGCCATTAAAGACCTGAAGCTTGGAAGCTTGGAGCTCAAGGAACAACCTTTAGGCGGGTTTCATAACTCTAAACCTTATGCTTTGATTATACATCTTTTTCTATGCATATAGTTTCTAGTTCTTCTTCTTCCCTATTTTCCCTTGCATCCTTGCAAGCAAAATCGTGAAGAACTGCTACTGTTTTTGAGGTAGAAGATAAGGGCGTTAATTCCTATGCTTATCCACGGATTTCCACTTTACTAAACGGTCCTAACCAATTGCCCATGCGGTTTGCACAACCGTTTGATGGGAAATGGTTTCAGGGTCGCATGGAGGAAAACGGTCTTCAAGACCATTTGGTCCAGTTGACCAAGCGACGAACGTATGTGAATCCTGTTCCTAATTATTTAGGCTGATCACCCACAAAAATTGAGGGGTTAACTCCAAAGGAATCATGAGATATAAGCAAATCAATTAGCAAATTCAATTGAATTAAGTTCTGATTTTCAATCTGCCTAAATTGCCCTTTTTGGGAAAACGGTCTCAATACCATTTAAGATGGTTGACCAAGCATTGACCGTTTGGGATTACTATTCATAATGATGTTTATTAATGACTCACCAAATTTGATTGCTTAATTCCAAACGAGTCATGAGTTGAAGGCTAATCAATAGGGAAAAGCCTAATTGAAATCAGTGCTGAAATTCCAATGACTTAATTTGTGATTTTGGGTTGATTAGCCCAAACGGTCTCAAGACCGTTTGGGGAATCATCCAAACGGTCTCAAGACCGTTTGGGGATCACCCAAGACTATTTAGAGGTCTGGGGTCAAGTATAGTTGACCAATTGAAGGTCCAAAGGTACCAAATCATATTGCAATTAAGTATTGATGTGATGATTAACTCAATAGATCAAACCTTGATGAATTTTCACTCGAGTCCAAAGGATGGATGGGAAACGGTCTCAAGACCGTTTGGAACTCATCCAAACGGTCTCAAGACCGTTTGGTGTCAACCCAAGACTGTTTGGAGGTCTAGGGTTAAGGTAATTTGATCAATTGAGGGCCCAATTATAGTGGGTTATTGAAATAATCAAATTGCTGATTTGTGACTTAATTAAGGCTCAACCCCAATCAAATCAACTTAGATTTTGATGAATTCTTGGGCAAACGGTCTCAAGACCGTTTGGAGGTCATCCAAATGATCTCAAGACCGTTTGGGCCAAGTTTGGGCCCAATTGGAGGTCAATTGATAGGTTCAACCTTGAATTGATTCACATTGTTAAAATTGATGACCATCCGATTTGAAACTCTAATTGAGATGGACTTAACCCAAATTGGCTTTCAATTAAGGGTTAATTTGGTGTCCAATTGATTGAGGCTCATCCTAATTGACTCAATTTATAATTGGTTAACATGACTTTGGCCAATTGAGGGCTTCAACATACTTAATCATAAACATTTGTAACTTTTGAACCATGTTGGAGGTCCAAACGGTCTCAAGACCGTTTGGGTCCAAACGGTCTCAAAACCGTTTGGGCTCAAGCGATCTCAAGGTCGTTTGGACCAATCGATCTCAAGACAAGTTGATCAAACGGTTTCAAACCGCATAAGCTCAAACGGTTTGGAAGGTCAACCTTTCCAAACGGTCAACGCACCCAAACGGTTTGGGCAAATGACCTTGAGGTCATACGGTCTTGGAATCAAACCTAGCAAACGGTCAACGCACCCAAACGGTTTCAAACCGTTTGGTGGTTGAAGGTTGAAACTGTTTGGAGGTTTTCAAGGTTATTTATATATAATCACTTGAAGTTGTAATTGGTTCAATGGTGATCTAATCTAAACCATAATGGTAGCTTAGAACATTAAGGTACTAAGTGATTAATGAATTGACCCATGATGGTGATCATGAGGTAAATTACCAAAATACCCTTGAGGGGTTTAATGGAGTAATACCTTTTTCTAATAAAACCCTAATCACATGTTAATGATATTTTTGGCTTATGCTAGTCAATGAGGACTTAACCCAACCTGATCTAGAGTGGTGTTATCACCATCTACTAGTGAGAGGAGAGAGAAAGTATCATAAGAGAGAGAAAGTACCCTTTTATAGTGGAAACTTAAGTAAAGTACCTTCAATACACATGAATGTACATGATTAGGGTATGATCCACCTATGTGAGATCATGGAAACCCTAATTATGATGTTTAGTGAATCTTAATCTATTCTAGGAGCTTTAATGATGATGTTTCTCATACATGATGATGTTATGAGTTCAATTCACCATGAGGTGAATAGTAAACCCTAATTCTAGGGTGATGACATGTTTTGTGAATAGTAAACCCAGATTGATGATTATTGGGGAACTTGACTCTTCTAAGAGTTTGAAAGTGTAACTTCTAGAATGAATTGTTTACTGTTATCAGTTGAATTAACCATGCAGGTTGTCATGAGATGATGATCATATCCACGTATGGATTATGAAACTATATTCATTGAAAGCATGCTTTAGCTTTATGAATAGTGATATATCCTGATGCATTGTCAATGGCAACCTATGGATTAAAATGGGCTGTGAGAGCCATAATTACCATCAAGGTCATGCTTTAGAGATGACTTCTGATGAATGTATTGAGATATGATGATTGATGAGAGTTAGGCTTGTTACATTTAGTATTCTCATTTCATAGCTGTTATGCTAATGTTATTGTTTGAAGAACAATGTATGATGTTAAAAGAATACTGAATGTACCTAACTAATCAAGTGTAATGTAGAGCCCTGATCATAGATCCATCATTGTCAGAGATCAAATGATGGTGAAACAGGTTTTCCTAAGGGAACTCCTGGATCACATACTTTTGAGTATGTGGGGTATATGTATGTGTAGAACCTTACATCCTAGTGTAGGTGTTTATTGTAGATGTGTAATCCATCAATACTTCACTACAATCCTATACCGTATCAGTGGATGGTAAACATGAAACCTCCTGATGATGAAGAAAGCACAGATATCTGTATCAGTGGAAGATAAACATGAAATCTCCTGACGACGAAGAGAGTACAGAACGCCACTGTAACTCTAAAATAGTGAAGGACCAGATTACCCTGGTAAGCTATTATAGTAGAGGTACGAGATGTCCTATAAGTAATCCTCTTATTGACCGAGGAAGGTGAAGGTCATGAGAATCCGGCTCTTTCGATGACCTAGTATGATACCAAGGCACTTAGCAGTGATTGGTTGGTGGATGAGTGGTAAACCTCATCTCCACAGGGCATAAAAATAATGTTTGAAAAACATAATCCACAGCATAGCATACCTGTTAGAGATAACTACGAGTTGATTGATTGATGTTACACTGTATAGTGCAAATGTCTTCATGTTTCATAATTGTTGAACTCATGCTTACTATTAAATCTGATGTTGAATACTGTGAAGCTTTTACTGCTTAAGTTATTCTTTGAGGTACTATAATAAAGCTTCTGGCGGAGAGTTATAACTCTCACTGGGACAATTATGTAAAATTGTCTCACCCCGTAGACTTCAACTTTTTAGGTGGACGTCGAGGATGGAGGAACAGGTCTACAGGTGACCAGTCCCAGCAGCAGCAGCACCAGGAGTAGCAGTAAAATCTCAGGTGGAGATTTAGCCTGCCATGTGGTGTAGTTAGAGTCAGTCCTATGTGTCCTCTGTACTCTCAGGTCTTGGAGTCTTTTGGTCTAAGATTTTGGTTATGAGTTCTTGAGATTTTGTATCATGTTGTATATAATTACTCAAGAAGTAATTATCTGAGATGTAAACAGTTTATCTTCTTTTATGAAGGAAGTTTTATGGTTTCAATGCTTTATCTCAAAAAGTTTTAATTTCCACTGATTTTTGGTATTCCGCTGTTAATCGAATCGCTTCCGCTACATTTAAATCGTGTTTATATCGTGGTTTGGAGATCAGAGCCCACAATTAAGTGGTATCAGAGCTCTAGGTTCGCTGAGTCTACAGAGGCATAGGACTTAGGATGTCGAGTCTATCCTTAGTATCTCTTCCTTATCTAATAGAATCTTCTGCTCCTCAGGAGAAGAAGATACATAAGGATGGCAGAGCCACATGATGAGTATGTGGTAGAGAGTAGTGCTAGTGCACCTCGAGGCGGTGCAAGGGTTCCAGAAATAGAACAGCCTGCACCTGAATCACCCCAGTTTGACCCAGCTGATATGGGTAACCCAGCAGTTCAGACGATGTTTGGGCAGTTTATGACTGCCATGACACACATAACTGACAAGATGCCCATGCCTGCACCTAGGGCACCTGCCCAGCCTGAAGGACAAGGTATCGATAAGACGTTTGAGTGACTTCGTCGTGTCGGAGCTACCGAGTACTTTGGGACTGCCGACCCCACAGATGCTGATCTGTGGTTAACAGAGTTGGAGAAGGCTTTCAGGATTCTTAATATTCTGGAGGCTGAGAAGGTTAGACATGCTGTCTATCTTCTCAAAGGCAGTGCTGGTCACTGGTGGAACATGGAAGAGGAGAAGAGACCTGGGATAGAACTCTCGTGGGAAGAGTTTCGTCGGGAATTTATCAATAGATATTTTCCAAAGACCTTCCTAGATGAGAAAATCACTCAGTTTGAGAGATTGAGGTAGGGCATGATGAACATTAGCGAGTATGAAGCTAAGTTCATGGAGTTGCTGTGGTTCTGTCCGCACATGGCTGCCACAGAAGAGGAAAGAATCAAGAGATTCGAGAAGGGTTTGAATGCTGGTATATCAACCCCTATGTCTTCCTTAGAAAACCGAGAGAGATTCTCTACCTTCGTTGAGTTAGTCCGAAGGATAGAGAGATCTGTGGTTGAGAAGAGGCAAACCCAGAAAAGATATCCACAATTCCAGGGTTCTTCAACTAGGGATTTCAATAAATCGAGATTCTCTGTACCTAACCCTCCACCACCCAGATCAAGTTCCCAAACTCAGTGGTCACCAAGTAGAGGCAGGGGACGAAGCCTACCTCAATAAGAGACTCACAGTTCTGCATCAATGTCAGTTACTGGACCACCAAGACCACAACAACTGGAAAAAAGTTGCTACAACTGTGGAAAGGTGGGACACTTGATGAAGGACTGCCGATCTAGGCCTGTCAGTGTGACACAACCTCAGAGGTAGAGTCAACAGGGATCTCACAGAAGGCAATCTCAAGGAGCAGCATGAGGACGTGGACAAGCGTCTCAAGATGGATCGTCAGCACCACCTCAACACCAGGCGACAACAAGGTTATATGCTATGAACCCACCTGATGCAGTGGTCAATCCACGGGTAGTGGCAGGTCAGATGGAACTTTTATATTCTGATATGTCTGCATCTTGTGTTGTATGTGTTCTGATTGACCCGGGTGCTACGCACTCTTTTATTACTCGGAGAGTGATTCGTAACTGCAATATGATGGTTAGTCATAGGGCAGATAGTTTGTTGTTGGAGACTCCATTGAGTGGGTCTGCCATTTTGCAGGAGGTATGTTCTCCCTGCATCCTCTTCTTTTCTGATCATCGCATTCAAGTGGACCTTATACCACTTGATATGGAAGGATTTGATATAATCCTCGGGACGGATACCTTAGAAAGGTATAGAGTTGTCTTGGATTGTGAATCCAAGTTGGCTGTGTTTGCTGATGAAGGCAACACATGGATCTTTCAAGGTGAAAGAAAGATTCTGCCCACCTGTCTTGTATCAGCTATGGTTGCTGATAAGCTGTTGAGGCAAGGATGTTATGCATTCTTGGCCCATGTGGTAGATGTTACCAAGGAAAGTTCCAATCCTACTGAAGTTCCCATAGTCAGGGAATTTGAGGATGCGTTTCCTGAAGAACTTCCTGGTATACCACCACCTCAGGAAATTGATTTTGAAATCAATTTGATCCCAGACACGAAACCTATAGCCCAGACACCGTATAGGATGGCGCCTGCTGAGATGGCAGAACTCAAGAAACAGCTTCAAGAGTTACTTGAGAAAGGTTTTATCCGACCAAGC
The DNA here is from genome assembly GCA_963693085.1 of Alisma plantago-aquatica. Lineage (NCBI taxonomy): Eukaryota > Viridiplantae > Streptophyta > Magnoliopsida > Alismatales > Alismataceae > Alisma > Alisma plantago-aquatica. Next base: position 389,696,640 of record OY856410.1, on the reverse strand, counting down.
ACTTCACCATGGGGTGCTCCAGTTTTGTTTGTTAGAAAGAAAGATGGGTCAATGCGGTTGTGCATTGATTATAGACAACTCAATAAAGTAACGATAAAGAATAAGTACCCTCTACCGAGGATTGATGATCTCTTTGACCAGTTGCGTGGTGCAACCGCCTTCTCAAAGATAGACCTGAGGTCTGGATATCATCAACTCTGTATTAAGGATAGTGACATATCCAAGTCTGCCTTTAGGACAAGATATGGTCACTATGAGTTCACGGTTATGTCATTTGGACTAACCAATGCACCAGTTGCATTCATGGAACTCATGAATAGAGTTTTTTGACCCTTCCTTGATCATTGTGTTGTCGTCTTCATAGATGACATTCTGATCTATAGTAAGGATGCTCAGTAGCATCTTCACCAAGCGTTGACCTTGCTAAGAAAACATAAGTTGTATGCTAAGTTTAGCAAGTGTGAGTTCTGGCTGCCGGAGGTATCTTTTCTTAGACATGTGATATCTGCCTCGGGAATTTGTGTTGACCCTACAAAGGTAGAATCTATTCTACAGTGGGAACAACCGAAGACGCCGACGGAGATTCGAAGCTTCTTGGGGTTAGCAGGCTATTATCGAAGGTTCATTAAGAATTTCAGTTCCATAGCCTTACCCTTGACTAAGTTGACCCGGAAAGATGTTCCTTTTGTTTGGAGTGATAAGTGTCAGCAATCTTTCCAACTGTTGAAGGAGAAGTTGACAAGTGCACCCATACTTGTGCTACCTGAGCAAGGCAAAGGATATATAGTTTTTTGTGATGCTTCTAAGAATGGACTAGGGTGTGTGTTGATGCAGGATAAACAAGTAATTTCTTTTGCTTCTCGACAGCTTAAGAAACACGAAGAGAATTATTCGACACACGATCTGGAGTTAGCTGCTGTAGTTCATGCCTTGAAGATCTGGAGACATTATCTTTATGGAGAGACGTTTCAGATTTTCACTGACCATAAGAACCTTAAGTACATCTTCTCTCAGCATGAGCTCAATATGAGACAACGTCGTTGGATGGAATTAATCAAGGACTATGATTGTATGATTGATTACCATCCGGGGAAGGCTAATGTGGTTGCTGATGCCTTGAGTAGGAAATCAGCAACATCAACCATGGAAAGGGCACAACTAAACTCTTTAGTATGCTCTAGAAGGGATATGCTTATCTCTTTGAGACAAGACAATGTGCAGTTGAAGGTGTCTTTGTTAGCCGGGTTGTTAGCTGAGATGCATATTAAACCTACCCTTAGAGAGCAGATTAAGGAAGCATAGCAAGGTGATACTGTAGTTCAGCAGATTAGATCGGAGTATGGTAGTGAGAAATGAGATGGTTTCCATGACTCAGATGATCAAATAGCCTGTTATCATGGGAGGATGATAGTGCCGGATGTGGACAACTTGAGGAAGTTAGTCCTGGAAGAAGCTCATTCTTCGATGTATGCCATGCATCCAGGGAGCACCAAGATGTATCTAAACTTGAAAGATATGTATTGGTGGCCTAGAATGAAGAAGGAAGTTGCAGAGTTTGTTCTGAGGTGTCCTGTGTGTTAGCAAGTTAAAGCTGAACACCAGAAGCATGCAGGAACAATGCAACCTTTACCCATACCACAGTGGAAGTGGGACCATGTGACCATGGAATTTGTTGTTGGCCTACCCAGGACAAGCAAAGGACATGATTCCATTTGGGTAGTTGTAGATAGGTTGACTAAGACAACACATTTCTTACCTGTCAAAACAAACTATTCTGCTGAAAGGTTATCACAGTTGTATGTTCAAGAGATAGTGCGTTTGCATGGAGTTCCTGTCACTATAGTTTCTGACAGAGGTCCCCAGTTTACAAGTCGTTTTTGGGAACGACTTCATAATGATTTAGGCACCCAGTTAAGGTTTAGTACGGCCTTTCATCCACAGACTGATGGACAGTCGGAAAGGACCATACAGACCTTGGAAGACCTGTTGAGAACATGTGTTCTCCAGTTTACCGGAAGTTGGGATCTACACCTAAGCTTGATAGAGTTTGCCTGTAACAATAGCTATCAACATAGTATTGATATGGCACCTTATGACGCCTTGTATGGTAGACGTTGTAGATCACCTTCGTGTTGGTATGAGACTGGTGAGCATCAGTGGTTAGGACCTGATCTTGTGCAGCAAACTATAGAAAAGAGTAAGGTAATACAACAACAGATTAAGACTGCACAAGATAGGCAGAAATCTTATGCTGACAAGCGTCGTAGACCCTTAGAGTTCAAGGTTGGAGACAAAGTGTATCTCAAGGTCTCGCCTTGGAAAGGAGTCCTTCATTTTGGAAAGAAAGGGAAGTTAGCTCCTAGATTTATGGGGCCTTATACAATCATTGAACGGATTGGAAAAGTAGCCTATAAACTAGAGCTGCCACCAGAGTTACAGAGGTTACATCCTCTGTTTCACATTTCTATGCTAAAGAAATGTCACCCAGACACTGAGTCAATTCTACAACCTATGGAGGTAGAATTGAATGATGATATATCTTATGAGGAAGGACCAGTGTCAATCCTTGATAACATAATTAAAAAGTTAAAGAAGAAAGATTTAAGCCTTGTGAAAGTCCTCTAGAACCACCGTGGTATTGAAGAAACCACTTGGGAACTAGAGGATGAGATGAGAAGGATATACCCTGCCGTTTTCTCTTAATACGTTTTATCGATTTCGGGGATGAAATCCTTGTAAGGGGTGGATAATTTGTAACATCCCTGACCTGGGTTATGAACTAACCCTAGGTGTTTTGCCTAAATATGTAATTAAATCCTTGTGATTAACTTTGGACATGTAATTAAGTTCCTCAGAAACATATATTTCAATTTTTCTCCTTTATATATAAAGTTGTAGCATTGTTTTGTAATACAGGGATCTATGTGCAAATTACCCAGTTAAGGGATTAACTTGAAAATTGCACATGTTGAGATGTTCCTCTGATGTTGAGACATCATGAGGATGTTTATGATGAAGTTTGAGGGATTTCCCAAGCTTGAGCACCAAGGTGCAGCTGTGGAAGCAACCCCTGTACTTGAAAACCCTAAATTGGTGTAAAGTGCAATTTACCCAATTTGAGGGGTGCAACTTGTAAAATACATCATCTAAAATATCTTTTATAACTTTTGTCATCATTTAGAGTAGAAATGATGAAGAGGGCACTTCATTTGAATAATCATATAATAAAGAACACCTTTGTGATTGAATAATCAAGGTGTATGTATAATAGCCCTTTTATGTGTATGCTTTAGTGATGGGTTGATCCTCTTTGCCTTCAATTCTTGACCTTAGAAGGAGTTTGTCCTTTGAAATAAGGGGTAGGGATGAACAAAGAAGAAAGGAAGGACTTAAATGAGAAATGGGATAAAGTAGAAGCTTTATGGAGAAATTTCACCCAAAATATATATATCACTTCCTTTGCAAGCAAAGGAACGTTTCTTTCATTCCCTCACTTATCCCCCTTGCTGAAACCAACTAAGGCAGAGCTCTGGATCATAGGAGAATGACCAGGGAGTTCAAGGTAAGTTTGGATCATCCCTTTTTGCTTGAATTCATGGAGGAAACTCGATTTCAAGGTTGAATTCATGGCTAGCTCACCTAGCTTTATCTTTCTAGCCATTCCTTTCCAACTTTTCCTTGGAGAATTCACCTTGGCCGACCTATGGAGCTCAAAGACGTCATTAAAGACCTGAAGCTTGGAAGCTTGGATCTCAAGGAACAACCTTTAGGCGGGTTTTATAACTCTAAACCTTATGCTTTGATTATACATCTTTTTCTATGCATATAGTTGCTAGTTCTTCTTCTTCCCTATTTTCCCTTGCATCCTTGCAAGCAAAATCGTAAAGAAATGCTACTGTTTTTGAGGTAGAAGATAAGGGCATTAATTTCTATGCTTATGTACGGATTTCCACTTTACTAAACGGTCCTAACCAATTGCCCATGCGGTTTGCACAACCGTTTGATGGGCAAACGGTTTCAGGGTCGCATGGAGGAAAACGGTCTTCAAGACCATTTGGTCCAGTTGACCAAGCGACGACCGTATGAGAATCCTGTTTCTAATTATGTAGGCTGATCACCCACAAAAATTTAGGGGTTAACTCCAAAGGAATCATGAGATATAAGCAAATCAATTAGCAAATTCAATTGAATTAAGTTCTGATTTTCAATCTGCCTAAATTTCCCTTTTTGGGAAAACGGTCTCAAGACCGTTTAAGATGGTTGACCAAGCGTTGACCATTTGGGATTACTGTCATAATGATGTTTATTAATGACTCACTAAATTTGATGGCTTAATTCCAAACGAGTCATGAGTTGAAGGCTAATCAATAGGGCAAACCCTAATTGAAATCAGTGCTGAAATTCCAATGAGTTAATTTGTGATTTTGGGTTGATTAGCCCAAACGGTCTCAAGACCGTTTGGGGAATCATCCAAACGGTCTCAAGACCGTTTGGGGAATCATCCAAACGGTCTCAAGACCGTTTGGGGATCACCCAAGGCCGTTTAGAGGTCTGGGGTCAAGTATAGTTGACCCATTGAAGGTCCAAAGGTACCAAATCATATTGCAATTAAGTATTGATGTGATGATTAACTCAATAGATCAAACCTTGATGAATTTTCACTAGAGTCCAAAGGATGGATGGGCAAATGGTCTCAAGACCGTTTGGAACTCATCCAAACGGTCTCAAGACCGTTTGGTGTCAACCCAAGACCGTTTGGAGGTCTAGGATTAAGGTAATTTGATCAATTGAGGGTCCAATTATAGTGGGTTATTGAAATAATCAAATTGCTGATTTGTGACTTAATTAAGGTTCAACCCCTATCAAATCAACTTATATTTTGATGAATTCTTGGGCAAACGGTCTCAAGACCGTTTGGAAGTCATCCAAACGATCTCAAGACCGTTTGGGCCAAGTTTGGGCCCAATTGGAGGTCAATTGATAGGTTCAACCTTGAATTGATTCACATTGTTGAATATTGATGACCATCCGATTTGAAACTCTAATTGAGATGGACTTAACCCTAATTGGCTTTCAATTAAGGGTTAATTTGGTGTCCAATTGATTGAGGCTCATCCTAATTGACTCAATTTATAAGTGGTTAACATGACTTTGGCCAATTGAGGGCTTCAACATACTTAATCATAAACATTTGTAACTTTTGAACCATGTTGGAGGTCCAAACGATTTGAGCCCATTTGGACCAAACGGTCTCAAGACCGTTTGGGTCAAGCGATCTCAAGGTCGTTTGGACCAATCGATCTCAAGACAAGTTGATCAAACGGTTTCAAACCGCATAAGCTCAAACGGTTTGGAAAGTCAACCTTTCCAAATGGTCAACACACCCAAACGGTTTGGGCAAATGACCTTGAGGTCATACGGTCTTGGAGTCAAACCTAGCAAACGGTCAACGCACCCAAACGGTTTCAAACCATTTGGTGGTTGAAGGTTGAAACCGTTTGGAGGTTTTCAAGGTTATTTATATATAATCACTTGAAGTTGTAATTGGTTCAATGGTGATCTAATCTAAACCCTAATGGTAGCTTAGATCATTAAGGGACTAAGTGATTAATGAATTGACCCATGATGGTGATCATGAGGTAAATTACCAAAATACCCTTGAGGGGTTTAATTGAGTAATACCTTTTTCTAATAAAACCCTAATCACATGTTAATGATATTTTTGGCTTATGCTAGTCAATGAGGACTTAACCCAACCTGATCTAGAGTGGTGTTATCACCATATACTAGTGAGAGGAGAGAGAAAGTACCCTTTTATAGTGGAAACTTAAGTAAAGTACCTTCAATACACATGAATGTACATGATTAGGGTATGAACCACCTATGTGAGATCATGGAAACCCTAATTATGATGTTTAGTGAATCTTAATCTATTCTAGGAGCTTTAATGATGATGTTTCTCATACATGATGATGTTATGAGTTCAATTCGCCATGAGGTGAATAGTAAACCCTAATTCTAGGGTGAGGACATGTTTTGTGAATAGTAAACCCGGATTGATGATTATTGGGGAACTTTACTCTTCTAAGAGTTTGAAAGTGTAACTTCTAGAACAAATTGTTTATTGTTATCAGTTGAATTAACCATGCAGGTTGTCATGAGATGATGATCATATCCAGGTATGGATTATGAAACTATATTCATTGAAAGCATGCTTTAGCTTTATGAATAGTGATATATCCTGATGCATTGACAATGGCAACCTATGGATTAAAATGGGCTGTGAGAGCCATAATTACCATCAAGGTCATGCTTTAGAGATGACTTGTGATGAATGTATTGAGATATGATGATTGATGAGAGTTAGGCTTGTTACATTTAGTATTCTCATTTCATAGCTGTTATGCTAATGTTATTGTTTGAAGAACAATGTATGGTGTTAAAAGAATACTGAATGTACCTAACTAATCAAGTGTAATGTAGAGCCCTGATCATAGATCCATCATTGTTAGAGATCAAATGTTGGTGAAATAGGTTTTCCTAAGGGAAATCCTGGATCACATACTTTTGAGTATGTGGGGTATATGGATGTGTAGAACCTTACATCCTAGTGTAGGTGTTTGATGTAGATGTGTAATCCATCAATCCTTCACTACAATCCTATACCGTATTAGTGGATGGTAAACATGAAACCTCCTGATGACGAAGAAAGAACAGATATCTGTATCAGTGGAAGATAAACATGAAATCTCCTGATGACGAAGAGAGTACAGAACTCCATTGTAACTCTAAAATAGTGAAGGACCAGATTACCCTGGTAAGCTATTATAGTAGAGGCACGAGATGTCCTATAAGTAATCCTCTTACTGACTGAGGAAGGTAAAGGTCATGAGAATTCAGCTCTTTCGATGACCTAGTATGATACCAAGGCACTTAGCAGTGATTGGTTGGAGGATGAGTGGTATACCTCATCTCCACAGGGCATAAAATAATGTTTGAAAAACATAATCCACATCATAGCATACCTGTTAGAGATAACTACGAGTTGATTGATTGATGTTACACTGTATATTGGAAATGTCTTCATGTTTCATAACTGTTGAACTCATGCTTACTATTAAATCTGATGTTGAATACTGTGAAGATTTTACTGCTTAAGTTATTCTTTGAGGTACTATAATAAAGCTTCTGGCGGAGAGTTATAACTCTCGCTGGGACAATTATGTAAAATTGTATCACCCCGTAGACTTCAACTTTTTAGTTGGACGTTGAGGACAGAGGAACAGGTCTATAGGTGACCAGTCCCAGCAGCAGCAGCACCAAGAGTAGCAGTAAAATCTCAGGTGGAGATTTAGCCTGCCATGTGGTGTAGTTAGAGTCAGTCCTATGTGTCCTCTGTACTCTCAGGTCTTGGAGTCTTTTGGTCTGAGATTTTGGTTATGAGTTCTTGAGATTTTGTATCATGTTGTATATAATTACTCAAGAAGTAATTATCTAAGATGTAAACAGTTTATTTTCTTTTATGAAGGAAGTTTTATGGTTTCAATGCTTTATCTCAAAAAGTTTTAATTTCCGCTGATTTTTGGTATTCCGGTGCTAATCGAATCGCTTCCGCTACGTTTAAATCGTGTTTATATCGTGGTTTGGAGATCAGAGCCCACATTGATGCTTGAAACCGTTTGAGTCTCAATCGGTTTGGGATCGTTTGGTCCCAAACAGTCTTGAGACAGTTTGGTCCAAACCTCCTCAAAACTGATTGGACCAAAGATGGTCTCAACCACTCTTCTTAGTTTAGGGTTTCTAAGATTAATTCCTTCATAAATTGAATCCCTATAATTACTCATCAATTGAACCTACGCATTATACTTCAATTGAGATTAATGAATCATCTTTCAATTGATGCATCCTTCAATTGATCATCAATTAAGGTTTTGAACCCAATTGAATTAGGGTTGAAATCGATGAACTTTCAATATTAGTCATTATGAAACTAATTGGTTTGAAATCATTGGACCATCATACAAATTGGGCATGACCTGACCTCAAATGGTCTTGAGGTCGTTTGGATGACCTCCAAACGGTCTTGAGACCATTTTCCCATCAAATCATCAAAATTTGTAAAGTTCAATTAGGGTTTGCATCATTGGATTGCTCATCAGAATAGCTATTGTTTGTATTTCAATTTAATAACTTTGGGTCTTCAACTACTTCACAATACTCAACCCTAGACCTCCAAACGGTCTTGGTTGACCTCCAAATGGTATTGAGACTGTTTGGGTGATCTCCAAATGGTCTTCAGACTGTTTGGGTTAATCAACCCAAAGAATTAAATCATTCAATTGCAAAATCAGCACTTAACCCGATTATGGTTTCTTATTAGATAATTGCCCATTCATTGATTCAATTAATTGGAACTATTAGATCCTCGTCCACCAAGTACTAGGGTCCTGACCTCATACGATCAACTCATCCAAACGGTCAACCACCCTAAACAGTTTGGGGTTCAAGACTCTAAACGGTTTGCAAACTATTTAGTCTCCAAACGGTTTGGTGAAACCGTTTGGACCAAGATCTTCAAAATAGTTTGCAAGGGAGACTTGTTGGATTGCATGTCCAAGATGATGTCATCATCATCTACCTTCATTCATTCAAAATCTACTGCCATTTTCATGGTAATTACAGCAATGGATCAAGGAAATTTCAAATAGAACAAAACGTTCAACAAATAATGGAGAATTGAATGCAATAACAACATATAAGGGTTTAAGTTATATAACCCGCCTCCAATTGAGCTTCAAAGCTTGGAGCTTCACGTCAAAAATGGTGGAGGAATCTTTTGCAACTCTCCCAAGGCTCGTCCTCAAGCTTTGGAGTGAAAAGATTGGCTAGGATTCAAGATGGAGTGAAATAGAGAAGAAATTGTGCACTATTTTGTAATTTCCACCATGAAATCAAGGTGAAAGAAGATTAAGAAGCTTAACAACAGGTTGGGGGTCGTTCTACAGCTGCTCCTAGCTCCCTTGGTCGGTTTGCAAGCAAAGATAGGAAGTGGATTCGAAAAAGCCTTTGATTTGGGTTGTAAAAGGGGTTTTTATAAGAAAATCAATGAGAGAGAAAATGCCTTATAAAATTCTTTTAATTCCAAAATTAGTGTCGCCTCTTCCTCCTCAATTTCTTGTCCACGAATCCACCTTCTCCTTCTTGCAAAAATTCATCATTATCCAAGAATTAAAAGAAAAAGAATTAAGCACCTTAAACACATTATACTAATATCCCCTTTTTAGTGGGTATTACTTTTTCTTTTAATAATATGAGTGAGTTATCGATTCCCTTGGATATTTTCGTTGCCTTTTCAAGGCACAAGGACGTTCACACTTGAGAAAATTCAACCATCTCATTTTTGGTTCAAGGCCCTTCAATTACTTTTATTTATTTTTGCATTAAATTGAATTAGGGTTTCAATTATGCTTAAATCTTGATTATTTTAATATCAAGATTCTCTCTCCTCCAAAATAATTCAAATGAGGCACCCATTTCATTTTATTTTCTCTAAATGATGCCAAGAAACATGGGGGACCCTCTAGAAGTGGTATTTTGCATATTAAACCCTAGGTTTTGGGTAAATTGCACATTACACAAAAACTAGGTTTTAATGCACAAAGATTGCTCAACAAGCTTTATCTTGGTGTTCAAGCTTGTGGAAACCATACCACTACATCATTCTCATTCTTATGATGCTTCAACATCTGAGGAATAGTATATCATGTACAATTTGCAAGTTAACCCCTCAACTTGGGTATTTTGCACTTTAGTCCAAAACTAACAAAATAATGTTTCAACATTATTCACAAAGGACTAAAATTGAAATATAAATTCCTCTTGGGCCTTAAATACTTTCCAAGAAATATGAACAAGCATCTAATCAACATTATTAAGAAAAACATCTAGGGTTAGAGCATAACCCAGGTCAGGGATGTTACCAATTATCCACCCCTTACAAGGATTTCGTCCCAGAAATCATCAACAAAAACATTTAAGAGAAAAGAGTAGGGTATTTCCTCCTCATCTCTTCCTCTGGTTCCCATGTAGCTTATTCAATGCCATGGTGATTCCAGAGGACTTTTACAAGACAAATGTCTTTCTTTTTCAACTTTTTAATTCTTTTATCAAGGATCATCACAGGTCCTTCAACATATGATATATTATTATTTAATTCTACCTCCATAGGTTGTAGAACAAATTTTGTGTCAGGGTGACACTTCTTCAGCATAGAGATGTGGAACACTGGGTGCAGTCTATGCAACTCAGGTGGTAACTCCAGCTTATAAGCTACCTTTCCAATCCGTTCAATGATTGGATAAGGCCCCATAAATCTAGGAGCTAACTTTCCCTTCCTTCCAAATCTCAGGATACCTTTCCAAGGTGAAACCTTGAGGTAAACTCTGTCTCCAACTTTGAATTCTAAAGGTCTTCTCCGTTTGTCAGCGTATGATTTTTGTCTATCCTGTGCAGTCTTTAACTATTGTTGTATTACTTTAATCTTCTTTGTTGTCTACTACACTAGCTCAGGACCCAAAAGTTGATTTTCTCCAGTTTCATACCAACATAAAGGAGATCTACAACGTCTACCATATAATTCTTCATATGGTGCCATGTCAATATTGTGCTAATAGCTATTATTGTAAGAAAATTCTATCAAGCTCAGGTGTAGATCCTTACTTCCTACAAACTGAAGGACACATGCTCTAAGCAAATCCTCCAAAGTTTGTGTAGTCCTTTCAGATTGTCCATCTGTCTAAGGGTGAAAGGTTGTAATAAACCTTAATTGTGTACCCAAAGATTTATGAATTCGTTCCCAAAAAATGACTCGTGAACTGAGGTCCTCTATCATAAATGATAGTAGCTGGAACCCCATGCAGCCGCACTATCTCATCTACATATAACTATGCCATCTTATCAGCACTATAGGTTGTTTTGACAGGTAAGAAATGTGTTTTCTTTGTCAACCTATCAACTATCAACCATATGGAATCATGACCTTTGGTTGTTCTAGGAAAACCAACCACAAAGTCCATGGTGACATGATTCAATTTCCACTTTGGTATAGGCAAAGGTTGCATTGTTCCTGCGGGCTTCTGATGTTCAACTTTAACTTGCTAACACACCGGACACCACATAACAAACTCAACTACAACTTTATTTAATCTGGACAACCAATACATATCTTTTAAGTTATGATACATCTTGGTGCTCCCTGGATGCATAGCATACATAGGAGAATGAGCTTCTTCCAAAACTAACTTCCTCAAGTCATTGGCATCAGGTACTACCATCCTACCATGGTAACAAACTATCTGATCCTTTGACTTATGAAAGCCATCCCATTTCTCACTACCATACTCAGATCTAATCTGTTGAACTACATCATCAGCTTGTTGTGCTTCTTTAATCTGCTGTCTCAGAGTTGGTTTTATGCGCATCTCAGCTAACAACCCAGCTAATAATGATACTTTAAACTATACATTGTTTTGCCTCAAGGATATAAACATATCCCTCTTAGAGCACACTAAATAATTTAACTGTGCTTTATTTAAGGCTGGTGTTGCTAATTTCCTACTTAATGCATCAGCAACCACATTAGCCTTCCCTGGATGATAATCAATTGTACAATCATAGTCCTGGATTAACTCCATCCAGAGGCGTGGCCTCATGTTTAGCTCATGTTGAGAAAAGATATACTTTAGGTTCTTATGGTCTGTGAAAATATAGAATGTCTCTCCACTAAGATAATGTCTCCAGATCTTCAAAGCATGGACCACAATAGCTAGCTCTAGATCATGTATTGGATAATTTTCCTCATGTTTCTTAAGATATCGAGAAGCAAAAGAAATCACTTACTTATCCTTCATCAACACACATCCTAGACCGTTCTTAGATGCATCACAGAAAACTATATACCCCTTCCCTTGTTCAGGTAACACCAACACAGGTGCACTTGTCAATCTTTCTTTCAGTATTTGGAAAGAATGTTGACACTTGTCATTCCAGACAAAAGGAACTTCCATCCTGGTCAACTTGGTTAGGGGTAAAGCTATTGAACTGAAGTTCTTAATGAACATCTTGAAATAGACTTCCAATCCTAAGAAACTACGTATCTCCTTCAGTGTTTTAGGATGTTCCCATTACAGGACAGATTCTACCTTCTTAGGATCAACATGAATACCTGAGGCAGATATTATGCATCCAAGAAAAGAAACTTCTGGTAACCAGAATTCACATTTTCTAAACTTAGCATACAACTTATGCTCTCTTAGCAAAGTTAAAGCTTGACGGAGGTGCTGCTCATGTTGTTGAGCATCTCTACTATATATCAAGATGTCATCTATTAAGACTACTACACACTGATCGAGAAAAGGTCAAAAGATTCTATTAATGAGTTCCATAAATGTAGCTAGTGCATTAGTTAGTCCAAACGACATAACTATGAACTCATAGTGACCATACCTTGTCCTAAAATCAGACTTAGGTATGTCACCCTCCTTAATATGCAACTGATGGTATCCTGACCTTAGATCTATCTTAGAGAAGATAGTTGCACCACACAACTAATCAAACAAGTCATCTATTCTTGGCAAGGGATACTTGTTCTTTATAGTTACTTTATTTAACTATCTGTAATCAATGCATAACCGCATCGACCCATCCTTCTTCTTAACAAAAAGTACTGGAGCACCCTAGGGTGAAGTGCTCGGTCAGATAAAGCCTTTCTCAAGCAACTCCTGAAGTTGTTTCTTGAGCTCTGCCATCTCAGCAGGTGCCATCCTATATGGTGTTTGTGATATAGGTTGCATTCCCCGAATTGGATTAATCTCAAAATCAATCTCTCAGGGTGGAGGTACACTTGGAAGTTCTTCAGGGAACACATTCTCAAATTCCCTAACTATCAGAACTTCAAAAGGATGAGGGATCTCCATGGTGGTATCTACCACATGTGCCAAGAATGCAAAACATCCTTGCCTCATCAACTTCTCAGCTACCATAGCTGACACAAAGTAGCTTGGAAGAATCTTTCTATCTCCTTGAAAGATCCATGTGTCAGTATCATTTATGAACATGGCTTGCTTGGACTCACAATCCAAGACAACCTTATATTTTTCTAGGGTGTCCATCCCAAGAATTATATCAAACCCATGCATCTCAAGTGGTATAAGGTCCACTTGAATGAGATGTTCAGAAAAGAAAAGAATACAAGAAGAACACACCTCATGTAACACTATAGATCCCATCAAAGGAGTTTCTAACTTCAAACTCTCTGCCCTATGACCAACTGTCATATTGCAGTCAAGAATCACTCTTTTCGTGATGAAAGAATGCATAGCACCCAGATCAATTAAAATAGATACGATGTAGGATATAGACATATCATAATAAAATAGTTCCATCTGACCTATCACAACCCTAGGGTTGACTACTACATCAGGCTGATTCATCGCATAGAATCTCGTCGTCGCCTGCGGTTGATTTGGTGCTCAATTACTGGGTGTTGACGATCTAACTTGGGATGCTTGTCCACGTCCTCTTATGACAGTTGGAAATGGTCGCCTCTGAGAGCCTAGCTGACTCTGTCTTTGAGATTGAGTCACACTTGTTTCTCTGACTCGACAATCCTTCATCAGATGTCCCATCTTTCAACATATAAAACAACCTATGTTCCCTGGCTGTGGTCTAGATGGTCATGTTACCGTGACTGATGCTGCATTGTGGGCTCCTTCTGGCGGTAAACTACAACCTCTACCTCTATTTGACGTCCATTGCGTCTGGGTATTAAACCTTGGTGGGTCCGTTGTTGCAGAAAACCTCAGTTTCTTAAAACTTTTGGACAAGGGTCCTTGAAACTGGGGATACACTATCTTACTCTTAGTCTGTCTCTTCTTAGTCATAGACCTCTCTATGCATCTCATAGACTCCACAAAATAAGCAAACATCTCCCTGTTCTCTAAAGCAGACACATGAGTGATCAAATCGGCGTTCAACCCCTTCTCAAAATATTGAATCCTTTCTTCATCGATAGCTTCCATATGCGGACATAACCGTAGAAGCTCCATGAACTTAGCCTCATACTCACTAACGTTCATTGGTCCTTGCCTTAATCTCTCTAACTGAGAGGTTCTCATCCAGGAATGTCTTAGGAAAGTATCTATTGACGAATTCTCATCGGAATACTTCCCATCCGATCTCTACACCCGGCCTCTTGCCTTCTTCTATGGTCCACCAATGACTAGCACTCCCTTTAAGAAGGTACACTGCATGTCTAACCTTTTAGGCTTCCAGTATGTTAAGGATTCTAAAGGCCTTCTCTAGTTCAGTCATCCACATGCATGCGTCTGCTGGGTCAGCTGTACCAGCATACTCTGTGGCTCCAACCCGACAAAGTCATTCAAAGGTCTTGTCGGTTCCCTGTCCTTCATGGTGGGTAGGTGCCCTAGGTGCAGGTAATGGCATCCTATCTTTCATATGAGTCATGGCCGCCATAAACTGTCCAAACATGGCTTAGAAGGTTGGGTTCCCCATATCAGCTTGGTTGAACTGGGGTTGTTCAGGTATGGGCTCCTCCCTATCATGGTCTCTTGCACCTCCTCCTGGTGGAGCAACGCTGCTCTTAGCAGCATGTTCATCGTGTGATCCAGACATCTTTAGTTCTTCTTCTCCTCCTATATGAGCAGAAGTAACTATCAGATAAACTAGAAGACACTAGAATAGACTCAACAACCTTAATCCTATGTCTCTGTAGACTCAGCGAACCTAGAGCTCTGATACCACTAAATTGTGGTGAACGATTCACAAAAACAAGATTAACTTAAGCGGAAGCATTTCGTTAGAAGCGGAATTACTAAAACTCACCAAAAATTAAAAATTTTAACAAAGAGATCCATAAACTGAAAAAATCTTTCATAAAGGACCAAAGTAAGTTATTTACATTCTAATTCATCAGTACATCTCTTCTACCATTCCTTCTCGAGTGTTACAAGCATTAACTGCCCTGTTAAACTGTACATAGGTAGTATATAAAAAAAATATTGAGGCATCAAGACAAAATCTCATATCAACATTAAACTAACTACTGACTCCTAGGACCTGAGACTACAGAGACGACACATAGGACTCTCTATTTACAAGACATGGCAACTGGTGTTTCCACTTGAGGATTCACTATTGTCCTTGGTTCTACTACTGCTGCTGTTGTTCTTCCCTTACTATAGGGTTCCTGCCTCTTCTTCAGTGTCTACCTAAAAAGTTGGATCCCACGGGGGTGATAAAATTCAAAATTGTCCCAGTGAGAGATATAACTGTCCGCCAGAAACATTATTATTGCAATTAATAGAATAAAACTGAGCAGAAGAATCATAAGTATTCACACTACTACAGAAATGGCTTATAAAGTCAGTTTTCAAGGTGTCAGTTGTATACAAAAACCGACACATAAACCCTACTGTGTCGGTTTTTAACAGAAACCGACATCCAACCCATGAAGGTCGACCAGACACGGGTACCGCTTTTATTAAGTGTCGGTTAATTAATAAACAACTAACACCTAAACTCAACCGCCAAACCCAAAATTCCAGCGAAAAAATTGGCTCCAATATTTTACATATTGCGTCGGTTCGTAACTAAATAACCGATGACTAAATGGTATTCGTGAGATAGGAATAGTTGTCGGTTGTTGTTTAATCAAAAACCGACGACTATAATATAGTATAGGTGTCGGTTGTTGCAAACGAACCGACACTGTTGGTTTAGTTGTCAGTTTTTTAAATAACCGACATGTATTTTCAACTTAATAGCTCACCCTGCTCGAACGATTCTTCCCATTTCCCTATTTCGTTCCCGATTTCCCTAGCTCCGGCAATTTCTTGCTCCCTGCCGCCGCCGCCGCTCCCTGCCGTTCGTGCTCCGTCGTCGTGCTCCGTCGCCGCCGCTCCTTCCTCCGTGCTCGCCGCTCGTCGCCGTCGAGCGAGAAGCAATCGGTTCCCGCCCGCCCGCCGGCCTCCCTCTCCGCCCGTCGGCCTCCCTCTCCGCCGTCGCCGGTAGCATCTAGGTCTCCTAGCCTCGCCGCCCTCTCCGCCGCTCCTCTCTTCGCCGCCGGAAGCTGCTAGGACTTGCTCCGGCCGCTGCTCCTCTTCCCTCAAGGTGCCTGCCCTGCCTTCTTCTTCTTCCTTTGCTCGTCTTCCCTCAAGGTGCCGCCCTGCTGCTGGGCATTTTTTTTTAAATTTATTTACTTCCTATGAGAATCAGTTTTAATTAGGGCTCATACACATATTGATGTCTAACACCTAAATGAATATCTAGTTAGTGTATTTTCCTAGTATCGTGAAAGATTCTCAATCGTGTGTATCAAATGAGATTCTTATATATATTCAAATCTTAATGTTATAAATGGAAGACTCGAATGTTATAAAATCCCATCAAAGTAGGTAGAAACAACTTATATATATTCAGATCTTAATAATTCCATGAAGTGCACATTATCTTACTCAGGAAAAGTATGTGTATAATGTAGGATTAGTTCCATATAATGGTTCTATTTTAGTAAGCACCTAGAAACCCGTCTAAGATTTACTCATTAGGAGCATTTCCTCGTTTGTTCTCTAAGTACATTTGTAGACTTATTTTCAAGCTATCATGTCTACCACAATAAAGTTGGTTATGACAAGCAATAAAAGGTTAACTGATGTTATACAACTTTTTCTGAAAATATATAACATCGTTATATGTACTTACACTTTGTTAATACTAATATTGTGCAGTCTCTTTCCACCCATAACAGTCACTATGAACTGGGCCTCTATGTCAATGTTAACGTTCCCTATTGAAGAACAATTGGACATCATCCTAGATGATCGTTCCTTAAACCAATTGGTCATACCCAAACATTGGCGTTTTCTAAAAGGAAGACACTACATGCCTGGTAAAGTGACCATAACTTTTGGCAATTATTCACATGTTATCGAGGTTGAGTATGATTTGGCGGGAAATCTTGTATCAAAATCCGGTTGGTGTGATTGGATTGGAGAGATGCATGTGGTCCGTTGCAACAGGCTTTTTCTCCATCCAGTTGGCCATAATTCCATCAAAGTTTGGATAACCAACAACCACTGCGAGACCCCCGATCATCTACTGTGGTATGAGCACACGGCGTCGGATATCATCTATGAGGAATCTGAATCTGAGGCCCCTGTCAGTTCAGATTTGTCTAAATACAGTGAGGAGCTTCATGACACAGCTTCATCATCAAAACGAAGTTATTGATGCGGGACCATGTTGGTGTAGTATTTAGTTGTCTATCTATCTTGACTTGTCTGTATTAATAGTTTTTTTAATTATGCGCATGTTTAGGGGTACACCAACCCCTTTGTTTAGTTATTGTTTAGGGGTACACCCCTGTGTGTGGATGTAAAAAGAGATTAATGAATGGAACTGAAAGTTGCTACATGAATGCTTATAACTGAAGTGTGTGTTCCCATGAATGTTCCCATTTGCATGATTACACTACTATTTTCTCATATTGTTTAGTCTATTTTAATATGACATACTTGCTTATATCTTGCTTAATGATGAACTGTAATGCACACATGTGACATGCTTGGAATGTAAATGATGAACTTTTCCCTAAATTGCCAATCATGCTTTTAAAGACATCAATAATCACCCTAACTTGAAGTACTAGGATTTTAGGTATAAGAATGACAATACATTATTTGTTGGCCTAGAAACCCGTCCAAGATTTACTCATTAGGAGTAAATCTTGGATAGTCCCCGGTTTGGGACTGTTCTTGAACACCTAATCTCGCTTAGGATGTAAGTGTATAATGTGTATTGGGTTTTCAAGAAAATTTTGGCAGCATTTCCCCGTTTGTTCTCTAAGTACATATGTACTTGGAGAACAGTGGGGAAATGCTACCGAAATTTTCTTGAAAACCCAATACACATTATACACTTACTAGTGAGATTAGGTGTTCAAGAATGGATAGGTGGTACACATTTATTATATATAATAATGAAATCACATGTATTTGTTAACCCTAGACCCTAATCTTATCCTAATATATACTTGTTTTCTCTTTGATCATAGAATGGATAGATCATGGATGTCCATGTATTTGTTAACCCTAGACCCTAATCTTTGATCAACAATAGCTAAATTATTGACTAAACAAATTAGAGTAGTATTCTCTATTCAAGTCATTTCAGATATATCTTGATAGAGCAATATGTCATTTATTTAATAAGGAATATGAAGAACATGTATAACATTTAGCCAACTAAGACATACTAAGCAATGTATCATCTATCATTGATTCTCGTATTTCAGCCCTAAGCAAATACGCTACATGGATAATTACATTTTACAAACATACTTAAGCCTTGAGGAGATGAGGTATACCTCTCATACTCCAATCGACCATTGCTAAATCAAAATCGGTACCATACATAGGTCAATAGAAGAGCCAGATTTCCATGACCTCAACTTCCTCAGTCAATGTGAGGACCAAATGTAGGACATCTTGTGTCTCTACTAAATAGCTTTCCAGGGTATACTGGCAACTTCGCTATTAGAGTTACATTGGAATGCTATACTCTCTTCGTAATAGAGAGATATTATCTTTATCTCACATCAATCTGGCATTAAGATCATCAAGAGATTTATGATACATCCATCCCAAACTTCGGGAGATTAATGATACATCCATCCCGACATAAATAATGAAGGATTGAGAGATTTAATGTTTACCTCACATCAATTCCTTTATTAGGGAGTAAGGATATTCACATCCATAACCCCCATATACGCAAAAGTATGCCCTCTAGGAGTTCTCGTAGGAAAACCTATTTCACCATCATCAAACTACTGACGATGATGGATCTATAGTCAAGGCTCTACATGATACCATTTCACTTGATTAATTAAGTACATTACAATATTCTTTTAGCATCAAACATGTTTTCAAACATAAAACATTATAACAATTGGTACAAAGAATGAGTATTATTTCTATCAAGTTCTTTTCAAAGCTTTATTAGACTTGGGATTTCAAACCCTTATCACTTCAGGGTATTCTCATCCCTTATCATCTCATCATCCTGATTATGAACATGGGTGTTCAAACCCTTAATTCATCAAAACACTTGTTACCACTTTATCATGTAACTTAATGCCTTCAGGTCATCTGACCAAAGTAACATAATATTTGCAATGTATGTATTTCACATGGCTCTTAAAGCCCAATAATATCTCTTGTTGCCTCTCATTATGCAACATAGCAAATTATGGCTCACAAGGCCCATAAAGAAAATTCAATAGTAAAGCATCATAGCTCATACCTGGCTATGTCCACCATCCCATGAAACCTGCATAATTAGTGCACATGATAACAATTATATTATTAACAAATCAGCACTATGCATTGTGAGAGTATCCTCACTATTTCCTTATTTGAGCTAAGATTTCCCAATTTATGTCAATTAGGAATACTTAATTTCATTACCCATATTTGGGTCATGATTATCACCATATTGCCCAAAATTAGGGTTTCATACATTACAACCCAAGATTAGGGCTCCACATATCTTTATCCTATATCAGTATAGGTTTTCGTATCAAAGTGTCACATACCAGTACATAGTATTACCTTGAATTAGGTTTCACATCACATCATTGCATTAAGGTTTCATTTTGACCTTAACCTTATCTAGAGTTTCACATGAATTCACCCTCACTTTAAGGTTTCATATAGCTTCACCCTTGATTAGTGTTTCTCATAACATCATCCTCAATTTAGGGTATACTATTCACGTTCAATCAGGGTTTATTATTAAAATTCTATGAATTATGGTTTCTCAAGTCATTACCCTAAATTAGGGTCATACCATTACCATAGATTAGGGCTTTACCTATCATTGCCCTCAATTAGAGTTTAATATCACCATGGATTAGGGTTTGACATATCATTGCCCTCAACTAGGGTTAGGGAACTTGGACCTTCTTAATTAGGGTTCATGATCTCTTATTCAAGTATCATATCCTAATTACACATTCATTTCAAAGTGTTGAGGATTAACCACTACATAGTTATCATTCATGTAGGAAGTCCTCTCTCTCTCTCTCATCTTCTATAAGATGTTGCTTAATTCAGACTTAATTAGATTAGGTTAACTCAACTTGATTGGAGAGCTGACACATGTATTGTGTCATTACTTCCATAATCATCAAGGATTAATCATTCAAGAGATATTAATCACTCTATCTTATTCAGGGTATAATTACTATAATCACCCTGGTATTACATCATGTAATGATCAATTAAACAATTGACCTTTAATCACCTTAAGTGTCCATACGGTTTTGGTTAATTACTTCCAAACGGTCTTGGTTAATTAGACCTCAAATGGTCTTGACCAACCAGACCTCAAACTGTCTTGCTTGAAATACCTCTAAACGGTCTAAGACCATTTTGACCTCCAAACGGTCTTGATCACACTCTTGAAACTGTTTAGCAAAGTAGGTGCTAGAAACCGTTTGACAAAGTTGATGCTTGAAACCATTTGACAAAGTTGATGCTTAAAACCATTTGAGTCTCAATCGGTTTGGGATCTTTTGGTCCCAAACGGTCTTGAGACCATTTGGTCCAAACCTCCTCAGAACTGATTGGACCAAAGATGGTCTCAACCACTATTATTAGTTTAGGGTTTCCAAGATCAATTCCTTCATAAATTGAATCCCTATAATTACTCATCAATTGAACCTAAGAATCATACTTAAATTGAGATTAATGAATCATCTTTCAATTGATTCATCCTTCAATTGATCATCAATTAAGGTTTTGAACCCAATTGAATTATGGTTGAAATCGATGAACTTTCAATATTAGTCATTATGAAACTAATTGCTTTGAAATCATTGGATCATCATTCAAAGTGGGCATGACCTGACCTAAAATGGTCTTGAGGTCATTTGGATGACTTACAAACAATCTTGAGACCATTTTCTCATCCCATCATCAAAATTTGTAAAGTTCAATTAGGGTTTGCATCATTGAATTGCTCATCAGAATAGCTATTGTTTGTATTTCAATTTGATAACTTTGGGTCTTCAACTACTTCACCATACTCAACCCTAGACCTCCAAACGATCTTGGTTGACCTCCAAACGGTCTTGAGACCATTTGGGTGATCTCCAAATGGTCTTGAGACCGTTTGGGTTAATCAACCCAAAGAATTAAAACATTCAATTGCAAAATCAACACTTAACCCGATTAGGGTTTCTAATTAGATAATTGCCCATTCATTTATTCAATCAATTGGAACTATTATATCCTCATCCAACAAGTACTAGGGTCTAGACCTAAAACGTTCAACCCATCCAAATGGCCAACCACCTAAAATAATTTGGGGTTCAAGACTCTAAACAGTTTGCAAACTGTTTAGTCTCCAAACAGTTTGGTGAAACCGTTTGGACCAAGATCTTCAAAATCGTTTGCAAGGGAGACTTGTTGGATTGCGTGCCCAAGATGATGTCATCATTATCTACCTTCATTCATTCAACAGCTACTTCAATTTTCATGGTAAATACATCAATGGATCAAGGGAATTTCAAATAGAATACAATGTTCAACAAATAATGGAGAATTGAATGCAATAACAACATTTAAGGGTTTATGTTATATAACCCACCTCCAATTGAGCTTCAAAGCTTGGAGCTTCACATCAAAAATGGTGGAGGAAGCTTTTTCAACTCTCCCAAGGCTCGTCCTCAAGCTTTGGAGTGAAAAGATTGGCTAGGATTGAAGATGGAGTGAAATAGAGAAGAAATCATGCATTGTTTTGTAATTTCCACCATGAAATCAAGGTGAAAGAAGATCAATAAGCTTACCAACAGGTTGGGGGTCATCCTCCAGATGATCCTAGATCCCTTGGTTGGTTTGCAAGCAAAGAGAGGAAGTGGATTCGAAAAAGCCTTTGATTTGGGTTGTAAAAGGTGCTTTTATAAGAAAATCAATGAGAGAGAAAATGCCTTATAAAATTCTTTTAATTCCAAAATTAGTGCCGCCTATTCCTCCTAAATTTCTGGGCCACGAAGCCACCTTATCCTTATTGCAAAACTTCTTCATTATCCAAGAATTAAAAGAAAAGGAATTAAGCACCATAAACATATCATACTAATATCCCCTTTTTAGTGGATATTACTTTTTCTTTTAATAATGTGAATGAGTTATCCATTCCCTTGGATATTATCATTGCCTTTTCACGGAACAAGGATGTTCACACTTGAGAAAATTCAACAATATCATTTTTGGTTGAAGGAGCTTCAATTACTTTTATTTATTTATGCATTAAATTGAATTAGGGTTTCAATTATGCTTAAATCTTGATTATTTTAATATCAAGATTCTCTCCTCCAAAATAATTCAACTGAGGCTCCCCTCTCATTTTATTTTCTCTATGTGATGCCAATAAACATGGGGGACCCTCTAGAAGTGGTATTTTGCATATTGAACCCTAGGTTTTGGGTAAATTGCACATTACACCAAAACTAGGTTTTAATGCACAAACATTGCTCAGCAAGCTTTATCTTAATGTTCAAGATTGTGGAAACCATACCACTGCATCATTCTCATTCTTATGATGCTTCAACATCTGAGGAACATTATATCATGTACAATTTGCAATTTAACCCCTCAACTTGGGTAATTTGCACTTTAGTCCAAAACTAACAAAACAATGTTTCAACATTATTCACAAAGGACTAAAATTGAAATACAAATTCCTCTCGGGCCTTAATTACTTTCCAAGAAATATGAACAAGCATCTAATCAACATTATTAAGAAAAACATCTAGGGTTAGAGCATAACCTAGGTCAGGGATGTTACAATAATATTTTTTGTTGGAACTGGCATTTATAAAGTAGAATTGTAGCTCTGGCTCTAGGGGAGAGCATAATTGGGTTAGATACAATGACCATTCAAAAGTGGAATGACCATTGTCATGTCTATTTCACAACCATTCCGAAAAGAATAACCATTATGGTTGTGAGGTAGCACAACTATTATGGTTGAAAAGTCCATTTTGGGAGAGGGTGGAATTTATTTTAGAACTGGTTTGAGTGGATCGTGAAATGATGAAAATAGTCAATCTAAAACAACCATTCCATGACCAGAAAAACCGTTTTGGGGCTAGGGTGGGTGTTTTTTAGTGATTTGTTTGGTATTTAAGATGAAATGAGTGTGAAATGTGAACAGATGCAAGACTTACTGCATATGAGACAATAAGGAGTAGTTTAGATCGGAGTTTTATAA
Organism: Alisma plantago-aquatica; assembly: GCA_963693085.1. NCBI lineage: Eukaryota > Viridiplantae > Streptophyta > Magnoliopsida > Alismatales > Alismataceae > Alisma > Alisma plantago-aquatica. The sequence goes on along the minus strand of OY856410.1, from coordinate 389,673,288 downwards.
GAAGTTTGATATGCCTAAAGTGCATCATCGAGTTTCTAGGACCAGTCCTTTTTAGATTTTCCCACAGTCTTATCCACGGTTTTCTTAATCCATATGTTAGATATTTCAACTTGGCCTACAGTCTGAGGATGGTATGAGGTAGAGATTATATTTTTTACTCCATACCGCTTCAAACTATTTTTCAAAAATTGAACCTCCATCACTAATGACGGTCTTGGGAACTCCAAATCTTAGAAAAAGAATTTTCATGAATAGGCACATTACTTTCTTTGAGTCATAGATAGGTGATAGTATAGCCTCCACCCATTTGGAAACGTAGTCAACTGCTACTACTTTGAATTTATTTCCAAAAGAAGGTGGTAAGGGTCCCACAAATTCTATCCCACAAACATCAAAAATATTGACTTCAATTCATTTAGATAGGGACATTGCATTCCACTTGCTGATATTCCCTTTTTGTTGACATGCATCACATTGCTTAACATAGGAATGAGAATCTTTGAAGACTTTTGGCTAATAAACCATATTTTAGTTTTAATGTAGTCTTTTTAATGCCCAAATGTCCTCTATAAGGAGCGGCATGCCATTTCTATAAAATAGATTGGCCTTCATTGTGGTTGACACAATGACAATAGACATTGTTAGCACACTTTTTTAATAGAAGTGGGTCATCCAAATAGTAATTTTTTAGTTCTGAATTGAACTTTATCTTCTAACTATATGTCATATCTGAAAGTAGTTGTTGGCATTCAAGGTAATTATAGAAATCTACATACCAAGGTCTGATATGATCCAAGGTGTGGATAACCAAAATCAATTTGTCTTGGTCAAATTCATTGATCAGGAGAAGGCGTTTTCTTCCACAACGTGTATACAAGAAAGGTGATCTGCAACCATGTTCTCAGATCCTTTCTTATCAATTATATCTTGGTCAAATTCTTGTAGAAGGATGGCCCATTTCTGAAGGTGAGCCCTGGTGTCCTTCTTTTGCATTAGATATTTTATTATCTCATGGTCGGTATATATTGTCACCTTTCCTCCTAACAAATATGACTTGAACTTATCAAAATCATAGATGATAGCCAACATTTTCTTTTATGTTGTAGTGTAACTTACTTGATCTTCATCAAGAGTTTTTCTATCACAATATATGACATGGTTCTTCTTGTCCTTGTTTTTCCCTAGGACTGTCCCAACATTGTAGTCACTAACATTACACATGAGCTCAAAAGGGAGGTTCCGATATGGAGCTTTCATAATTGGTTCAGAAGTTAGGGCATCTTTGAAAGTGTAATAAGCTTTTAGAAATTTATTGTCAAAGATAAATGGTTTATCTTTTACAAGAAGTCGACACATGGATTTTGTAATTTTTGAAAAAACTTTGATGAAACTGCAGTTATATCCTATGTGTCCCGTGAAACTTTAGATAGAATAAACTGATAAAGGAGGAGGAAGCTTGGAAATAGCTTATATTTTTCTCTTGTGTGAATCATATTCCTTCTTCAGATACTTTGTGTCCAAGAACAATTCCTTCCTAGACCTTAAAATTACATTTCTTCCAATTGAAAACAAGTTGTTTTTCTTCACATCTTTGGAGAACGAGAGATAAGTTCTCTAAAAGCCTTTGAATGAGGACTCATAGACTGAAAAGTCAACTATGAAGACCTCTATGATATCTTCTATAAAATAGGAAAATATGGTCGACACCCACATTTGAAAGGTGGCTACAGAATAGCATAGACCAAAGGGTATAGACTGAAATGTGTATGTCCCATAGAGGCAAGTAAATGTGGTCTTTTCCTAGTCATCTGGATGAATGGGCACTTAATAAAAGCCTAAGTATCAATCTAGATAAAAGAAGTGTGAATGATGTGCAAGTCTCTCAAGAACCTGATCAATAAAAGGATGAGGAAAATGATCTTTCCTTGTTGTGGCATTTAACATCGACAATCAATTCACATTCTCCAATCGGTCATTGTGCGAGTGGCAAGTTCTTTTCCATCTTCATATTTTACTATGGTTATCCCGACTTTCTCAGGAACAACATGTACTAGGCTAAACTAGTTACTATCACTAATGGCGTATATGATTCTTACATCATATAGGTTAATCACTTCCTTGTGCACCACCTCACACATCTTGTTGTTTAACTTCCTTTTGACCTTGCACATGAAGTTTCATAGTTTCTTCAAGGTTGAACTGATAGATACAAAAAGTTGGGCTAAGTGCTTTGCTGTCATCTATATAGTACACAAGGGCTTTTTTTTGAACCTTGAGTTCAGTCAGGAGTTTTTATTGTTGTTGAAGAGATAGTTGGTTGTTAATTATCATTGGTTTCCTTCTTTAATCATTGAGAAACTCATATTTCAAACCTTTAGGGAGGGCTTTAAATTCAGGTACATGCTTTGGTGAGGAGATGTCTTCTGTTTCTCACTAGAGTGAAACATACTTAGCCATCTCAATGGATCCTTCTAGTTGAGATTCTTCTTCTTTAGTGGCTTCCAAATATGACAAAATTTCTTCAACCATGGGATCAGTAACCCCCAAATTTGATTTGATCAACACTCTCATCAGGGGAGCTATAATGGTATTTTTCTCTTGAATTTATGCACATAATTGATTGTAGCAATCAGTAAACTAACTTATCTCCATTGGAGAGGAGCCTTTCACGTGGTCGGGCACATTGAATTCAATGGATTCATTACCATATCTTATAGTAATCAGCCCATCAGCAACATCCATTAATGCACATGCTATGAAGAGAAAAGATTGTCCAAAGATCATTCAACATCTAGGGTCTTCAACTACAATAATAATGACAATATCACATGCGATAAAGAAGTTTCCAATTCGGATAGGGACATCTTCTAATACCCCAACCGGCTTGGTAAAAGAGTTGTCCACCAACTGTATTCTCATGTTTGAATGAATGCCATATATGAATCCCAAGTTGATGGCTAAGCTATGTGGCATGAGGCTTATGCTAGCCCCCAAATCATCTAAGCCATATCTTAGCAAAGTATGTTCTATGTGGAAGTGGATAGTGAAAGCTCCTAGGTCCTTTTGTTTGGTTGGCATATTCGATTGACAAGAAATGAAGACCATTCTTGCTAAGCGTATTGTTTTTATATCTCCTATTGTTCTCTTTCCTATGTTAAGATCTTTCAAAAACTTGTCATGTGTAGGCATCTGATCAATGATGTCAAGAAGAGGGACGTCCAAGTGGACTTTCTTAATAGTATCCAAGAATTTGTTATATCTTTTCTCAATTTGAGCCTTCATGAAGCAATGAGGAAAGGGTTCTTTTGATGAAATTTCAGATGTTCAAAGAGATGAAATAGAATTAGATATCCCTTGTGATTTCTTGATGATAGGAACTTCCCCTTTATTGGCATTATCTTCGTTTGTGGACACAGCATGTGGTGGTATAGAATTAGTTCCAGACCAAAGTGTAGCCATCCTGGCACTTGCATTCTTTAGGTTTTGCTCGGTATTGGAAGGGAAGTGTCTGCTGGGTCCCTTAATTGAGTCAGCTATGTAGGATAATTGTTGATCTATCATTCGGTTATGTTGTTGTGAATCACTTATTTGAGTATTCACATTCTTCAATTTTGCTTGCATGCTGGTCATAAGATTATTGTTACTCACCATACATTCTCCTAGTCTTTTAGTCAGGGAGTGTAGTTCGGTGATGGATTTTTGAAGTTGTTGAAATAAGCTCCCTCTTTGTTGTCCATTGGGATTGCCTTGTTGGTGTAAGGATCTTTTCTGTTGAAATTCGAGTAGAGTTACTCTTACAACAACTTGCCCTTGAGACAAAACTTGTGATGTTTGATTTAGCTGAAGGAGTTTCCATAAGAAAATCATGGGTAGTCGGGCCTTTTATAGTTCACATAAGGCAAATTTTCTATTGGGATCATCTGAGTGCCTTCAATTTCATTAGTGTAAATGTAGTTATCTATTCTATTGCCTCTCTATCCACAAGTTTCACACCTCACTTTGCTTCAACATGATACGTGGATTGGGCGTCTTTCAAGTTATGTACAACAGTTGCCATTATGTCAAGTTAGTTATTCAAGATTTCAAGTAACTATGACTTAGATGAAGAACCTGTTGCAAAGGCCAGAATAAAAATATTCATGTCATAATCCCTACCTTCTTGTAGTGCACCCATATTGTTTATGATCTCCTTGGTGGTTTCAAAATCATGGTTCATGAAATCGCCTCCTGCTATTGTACTGAGTGATATTCTTTTAGATGAAGTTAATTCTTCATAGATGGGGGTAATGAGCAAACCTTCATCATATCCATAATGTGGACAATCTCTAAAGTATCCTTAATATCTCTCCCATGCCTCGTACACATTCTCAGTGCTTTTTTTATAAACCCAATGATTTTATAGTTGCATCATAGAGTCTTTTCAATATGGAAGAATTTGTTCATGAATGCTACAGATAGTAGCTTCAAAGAGGTGATTCCATTTTGAGACAGGTACTGGAAAAAGGCCTTATCTTTTAGATAAAAATGAAAGCCTTTCTTATAGATGACGTTTTTAGGGGTCCTTTTCATTTTAAGGGTGTTACATAGAATTTTGAAGGCATCTATGTTATGTTCTGGCTTTCCCTCAACATAATTTCCCCTAAATGTTTGATGTTGAATGATGCTGAGGAGGAAAGGTTTCAGCTGAAAGTTTTCCATAGGAATGTGAGGTATGATGATTGGCTCTTTTTTGTCATTGGCATGAGTAGTGGCCAATGAACAAAGTGAGGGCCTATTTTTAGAAGCATTGCCAGCAGATGGTGGAGTAGCCATTGAATCATCGAAGAAATGATATACCTCTAGGAATTCAACAAGAAACTCCAGTGTTGGAAGGAAAAATAGTTGACTACATGAAATAGGATATCCAAAAAATTAGAGTCTAAGACTAGAAACGTAAAGGGTACTTTGTAGATTGAAAGCTAGAAGAAAAAGGGTGATAATAAACTTGTTTCGAAATTTAAAAGAAATGACTAATTCTAAGAATACCATGAGTTCTTTGAGGTTATCTGCCTCCTTATCCCCAACAATGAAACCAAAAGATGATTACTCTTTCTTATGGTCAAAAGTATAAATATGACTGTCTAGTCAAATATATTGGAGTTTAAATTTATACATGACTATAGGAGACGTCTGCAACTCAATAAATAGTCTCAATACATAGTTTGTGTGGTAGTGTGGGGTCAAACACAGGGACAAGGAGAATAAATAAATAAAAACAAATGGTCTTAGCTTAATTTTCTTTAATCAAATAAGTGAAATTGGTGTCCCAGTTAAGGAACGATCTAATCTAGTTAAGCAGTAAATCTAAGTTATAGAAAATTGAAGAGAACAAATAAAAATAAGTTGTGAAATGATAAAAGAAGACAATGGGATTAGGTTTCACCAATCACACCATCCAAAACCATGTAAAGCCATCACCTCTAATTTATATATACTTTTAACTTGTTTTGCAAATAGTCATAAAAGATATCCACTCCTTCCTTCTATCGAGATCTTGGTAGATTTTTATTCAAAGGTTTTCTCTATCTCAAGGTAATAACCAAACAATCAACAATAACTATATGACTTTTGTTATAGTAACTCTTCACTCTTGTGTCACATTACTAATCTATACTCCAGATCTAAATTACATCATTCTCTTGAATAAATCCATATCAGTCAACATAAGAAGGTAGCTAATCAACATGTTACACCTTAAACTAAGAGTATAGAAACAATACTTGTAAGAGAATATGCCATAAAATAGAGGAATGAACAATTACATGGTTGGGAGGGCCTAACGGCCACTCTGAGCCCAATTTATTAGTTTACAAACTCATTGCACAGAAAACAAATGGATTACAACTCGAGCAAATCATGCTAAATAAAAGAGAGGGAAGAGGTCGATACAAAGGAAGATCGAGTGATTGATCTACCAACCTTTCAACTTGATGAAACATGAGGTCAATAGATAGCTATTGATGGCTAGCAGTCAGTGACTCTATTCCTCCTTATAATCCATACTTGATGCAAGTAGGTCCAATGGAAGTGGATTGAACCACAAGGCTAGAGGTCAATGGTCATCTACGTCAATGAGATTAGACTAGTCGATGGATCTAGTCTTGGGTTGTGAACTTGGCAAAAGCCTTTTTGCTTCTTGACTCCAAAATCTAAGATTTTCTTGAAGTGACACCTTGGCGGTATTTATAGGGTTTGAATTGTGCTTTATCAAATCTAGATTGGTCAATGTGGTGAGGACTCATCATATTCTTACTACTGTCATTGTGAGTAGATGAGGTATTTTCTCGACAAGTCTTCATCGGTCTTTAGTAGTGTCAATTGTAGGATCGACAAGGTAATCTATCAATAGGATGGTTGACGTATGATCCATTGATGAATGTATCAATAATTGTTTTGTTGATGATGTTATCGATGGTTGTTCCGTAGATGGCTTTGAAAATGATGGGAGTTTATTGAGGTAAACATAGATGAGTCTATCAATAAAAGCTTGTTAGATTACTATTGCTGAAAACTCAATGTGTTTGTCAACCCTCTTACTCGGTGGGTTGGAAGTCAATGAGTTTGTCGACCTTCTTTGAGGAAGTGGTTGATTGTCGACCAAATAGGTCGATGACCAGTGGGAATATGAACGTCTTTGATGATCACTTTTGAGCATCGATGGTTAATCCATCTATCATGATGATTTTGCACTAAATTTCTTCAAATTCCAATGAAACTTAATAAAAACCTAATAGTTGATAAATCTAAATGTAAAATGAGCAAAATTAGATATATAATCTCTAATTGTAATGATTTTATTTATGAAAAACACCATAAAATGTGCATCAAAATTGATGTTATCAGGTTGTCACCTTGCTACAACTCACTTTTTCATTCTTCCTAAATAGCTCAAGAAGTGGCACTATAAGATAATAACCCCAAAGGTTACGTTGCTTACATTTTGATGATGACATCACTATTTCATTCATGTATGTCTAACACTATTGTTGAAATTATTTTATATTATTATGAGCATTGCATTTTTCGTAAGACAAAACCCTGTAATTGGAGATTTATGGCATACATACAGATCAAAATAGAAAATGTTAGATATAAATATGTATAGATCTTATTGAAACTACTTGAATTTTATGTGACATGTAATTAAGATCAAATGTGTAATAGATTTAAATATAGCAAATTATGATTCAGTTTAGTGTAAGAGGAAAAACCATACACATACCACCACTTCATCTAAAATTGTCCTGATGAAATTCAGCGCACCACTTTGAGTGGGTTTTCCATTTACATGTCGGATGAATTCCCTCCTAAAATTTTATTTGATCAAATGGTTATTTAAGACAGAAATTGTTGCAAGGTGCACATCCAGACTAGAAATTTGGTTAACTTTCCTATTAAAGGTTGCCTAAAGTAACTCATGTTGGTATGGATGCCCAGATATCCAGTCATATAATAATTGTAATGAGGCATAATATAATTGATTTGATAAATAATAAAGGGAAATTCTGTCTAATTTATTTTGTTCAGTTATGAGATAGTGATAGAACATAGACGATTTCTAAAGAATGATGTTACTTGAATACATATGTCTTCATGCTAGGACCTGGACAATGAGATCATATGAAAGATAAGAGTAAATACATTCTTGTTATGTCCCTAGTCGGATATTACTATGAAAGAAAAAAAGATGACAGTAATATATCCAACTAGAATGTGTGTTGACTGGTGATATAGCCTCATTAGTCATGATATAGGATATCAAGTCAAACATGGAGGTACTTGTTAGAGAACAATGTACTTGAATGACCCACCTTGAGAGTGATACATGGAACCATTGAATGGTAGTCAAAATAAACTCTCAAAGGATAGTGGTGATTGTAGTTCTTATACCTGAAGTCACTACACTCATCACATGTCATTTGATGAACTTTAACACCATCTAACGTGACCATGAATAAGGGTTACCATAGATGTCGTATTTGGGTACGTTGTGAAACATGGAGTTTGATTGTGAGTGATGTATATGAAATTTGTTCCTCCTATCAGAGATGATATCTTTGTCACTTGGTAAGAAAAATTGAGAAACACATGGTCATACTCATGTGAGTCAATATGTGATATTGATCTCACATGTATCTCAACATTCTGCTCTGGTTCAAAAAATATTAATTGAGTATTAAGAGAATGACGATTTCATACCTCACATTCAGTCTAGATATTAGCGAAAAAGGAACTATACGATCATGGTAACACTAATCATGGATGTAGGTTAAAGTTGTTCTCCAACATTCCAATTACTTGGGTAGCGATGAAGTGTTTCTAGATACCACTCATTGCTTGTCATGTCATAATAAAGTTGTGGACATTCATTGCCAACGTAATTTGGGACTTATAGGGTCACACACATATGATGTAATTGGGGTAGGTGTTTTCCCATGGATAAGGTTTAACTTGATTACTAAAGTATTTGGGTAATCAACATAAATAACATTATTTGATAGTTGGCTGATTGGAGTGTCTTGATCGTCAGTAAGACCATATTAAGGATTGGTGTTGAGGTCATCACATGTATCAATCATCACATTAAAAACCCAATCGTCGCATTGAAAACCAATATGTTTGTAAATATAACAACATTCCAATCGACCGATTCGATGTTTTAGTCCACTGATTGGAAGCCCAGTCAAATGACTCGTGATTCACAGTAGTAAAAAATACATAATATACTTCTCATCGTATTTTTGAATGTGTAGAAACCCTAGCCCATCCACTCCTATATAAAGGGAGGGGGTGGAACGATCTTAGGATAAGTCTCCTCATATCAACGTTGATGTAACGTGAGAGCCAGACTCATCTTACCCATAAAAGGAACAGATAGCCAAAGGAAAACAGCTGACACTAGCATGTTGACAACACGAAGGGACAACTCCTTCTCGTCAATCTTGGAAGAATGATGAAGAGTTTCCCGTTGGTCCTCTTGGACTAAGTAGAGCCGTGAAGGCCATTGCCATCATGCTAGGAGGACATCGTCAAATGTCATATGTGGTGCTACATCAGGAGGCCACCGCCGACAACCATCCAGGTGATGCTTGAGAACGAAGCACATCAGTGTAATGATTGTTGTTGAACTTACTCTAAGATTATATATATGCCTTGCAACCTTCATTCCCATAGTTGTTGACGTGATCTACTGGTTATAAAAAATATGGCATGCAACTTTTTTGTTTCTGCTTCCATCTCTGTCGTCGTATTTTCCTACAACTTCTTGTAGATATTCAGTCAACTTTATTGATGTTGTGGTTTTTCGTGAAAGCTAAAATAGCATTTAGAGGGGGGTTGAAAAGTTCAAATATACATCTCGAATCCACACCTTATCATCTTGAATAGTTAGAATCCATCACAATCAAGAACACTGAATAAAAAACATGACCGACCATAAAATATGAGCTGCTTGGGAGCTTTCCAAAGTTACCAAGTGGTTCTTATTCTATAGTTGTTAGATTGTGCCTCAACTGGTCGCTCCCTTGAAGTTCATTTCTTTGCTGATTTTACTTCAAATTATGAAGATACTTTGTAGAGAGCCAGTTAAAATAAGAAAATTATGGACTCGAATATGCCTTTTTTTTTCCTTCTTTCACCAAAAACAAAATGTTACCGTAAGAATATTCCTTTGCTAACTTATTACATTGCCTAGGATCCTTCGCATAATTACTTGGGAACATATTGGTCATCTCACCCTTGCGTAGAAGCATCAACTTCCATAAACATGCGTACGTCCGTGGATGAATTAGCCGGGGATGCTGCTATTATTCACCAAACACAGAGAGCTCCACGTTCTACAAATCCTACGGATTTCAAAGTCAACAGTACAAGTGTCACCTTCTCCAGAATATTGCTGGAGCCTTTTTACTGGAAACAAGTAAAATAACATCTTGCTTGAGCTTTTGCGTCTTTTCGAGATACTGAACAGCGAATCTTCCGTTGTATTTAATATTTAAATAAAAGGTTGTAACCGGGGAGGGATGGGGTAAACATGCCCACCACATGCTGTGATGTGTTCCTTCGAGAGAAACAGCTTCCCTGATGTACGAATATCTTATGTTTTTAGCTTCTACATCTAAAATTTTTGCACCGAAATGAGTTGCGGTTCAACTTATCGAAAACGTAAAATTTGTTACTTATAAAATGTTTACGAAATTATTGTCGTTACGGTTGGCGCGTTGTTTGCTGTCTGCGGCCAAACTGATATGAAATATAATTTGCACTTTCAAACCTTTTTTCATTATTGCTGTAGATAATGGTTGTGACAAGATATAACACCTATAGGATCTAAGGAAGCGTTACAGTCAATTGGGGGATTAACTGACGTGGGGGTTTCCCTGGATATACGTATAATAAGAAACCCACCACGAAACAGATCCAGACCGATTAAGCAAATGTGGAGGCATCTCTGGGTAGGTTTAGAAAGCATATTCGATGTGAGCTCAGAAATACTCGGTTTGGCCAAGCGGATAGCATATTCGTCGGCAAATTTTGCTAGTTAGAATCTGAGTTTTTGAGTTCATAATCGGTTTAGGGCTAGTTTGGCTCTAAGTAAAACGAACCCACATCGTCAGATTGAAAACAGGAGATTAAAAGTGAGAAGTTACAAATAAACTATTTCTATTTGGTTCGGAGTGCTTTAAGTTCGTTGAGTTCGTTTGTTATGATGGACGTCCTAATACGTAGCGCAACTTCTAGCCCAACAAGTTTCCCGGTTAATTTTTCAGTCCACGGAATGAACAGCTTGGCTACATGACGGTATGGATGAAACAGAACCGTGTCCTGATTCTGCACAGTTCTATTTCTCAAATTTTCTACAAATTAAGCTGTGAGGTTGTAGTTTACTTTCACAGTGTGGGTTTCGGGTACATCCAATCAAACGTAATCAGTTGGAAAACACTTGTTGGTTTTCTATCCAACCAAACAAAGATGGCTTCAAACATGCGATAATCGCTTCAATATAAAGAAACAATAATAGCCAAGGTTATGATAATCTCTTCAATATAAAGAAACCAGGATAGGCTGATAGCCAAGATTAGGTAAATTTAATAGTGATCTCACCTGAAATCCTAACCTCGTAATAAATCTCCAACCGAATTCTGTGTTTTGTCTGTTGGTCCACTTGGCGATCACTGGGTTTGGCAAAACGACATCATGTGGTAATAAGAAATCTCACATTCATATCAATTGAACACCTAGAGCAAACAGCGAACCATGTCGTTTTACTAGCAGTAATTTGGTCGTGGGTGACGTTAAGGGCCTGTTTGGTAGGGTGTAGCTCGACAACAAAGTGCGTGTTTGATGTACATTTTTACATTGCAAACTCACATAATTACACCCTACTACACCCAACCAAACTAGCCCTAAGCATTATCACTGTTGGTGGGTGTCCGTGGCTGAACTTTCTGCCATGTCATCGTTGATTCGTTGTGATGCCGCCCAACTTTACCAATTACTTCATGCGCTCCGTTTCTGTCTTGTTTGCCGACCAGGGAGATGGCTAATGAAGGACATGCCATTTGTTCACAGTGAAACTTCCAAGTCTATATCAGGCATGTAAAGTGTGATCTACAATGAACTACAACGTTACCGGGAATGGGATAATCAGTTACCTACCAACATCTGCCTTTGTGCTGTTGGTACATAGAGAGATGCAACTGAAGACAAACCCAGATTACCCGACTCACTTAACGCTGGAACGTAACTGATCACTTTGTTGTTATCTCATTACCAACTTATTTTTATCATTGGGAACTGAAAATCATACAAAGGCTAGTAAGTACATGGTCAATCCTTACTACCTGTGGGCATCCCTATCCCGCTTCAGAAACCTAGGTTTTATATAGAGAATTACATCTTGCTACCGGTCTATTGTGGATTCCAAAATCCAGGCATTATCGAGTTAAAATGAATCCTTACCAAATGATTGTCTTTGCTTCTCTTGTCGATCTCAAAGACTACATATGCCACTAGAATGGACCTCACTGCATTGGGACCACTAGCAACAACCACCATCACCTACCGATAGCAATCGCTGAGAAGCAGTGGTTGTTACAGTCATTATCCTATACACAAGTAGCCAGTAGGTTTGAGGGTTTTGTTCGATTGATGTTGTTCGCACTTCGCACTATAAATACTGTGCATAGCCATACTGTGACAACAGTGAGGCTGGCTGCTTAGGACGTAGGGGAGTTGGACGTTTAGCAGGACACTTGTTAGTTGGGAGGGATATAGCAAGGACATGGTTGTCTCTATACTAGACACGTGTTTGTTACTACTGTATTTCGATACTGTATCTACCTAACTATTATGTTGTGCGGAAACAGTACATGTTAATTAGGGGTGGACAAACACTAGATCAAACCACCAAATAGGACCAAATGGAATCAAACCAACTAGTTCGATTCAATTTGGTTCGTTTAATTCATTCTCCATATTCTCGAGACAGTCTTAGTGATCTTTCGAATGAATAGTCTGGCCATTCAAACCTGACAAGACCGATCAATACCTTATTGTAAAATAGTTCTATATAATATACTTATGTATATAATTATAAGGATACACCATCAAAATAAAACATCACTAAGGCGTTAGTCTATTGTATATTTTCCATACGTCAACATACAACACAAAAATGTTACACAAAATGATGTTATCATTCAAAGTATACTAAGTAAACTAATGCAATTGAATTTGATACCGTCTCATGCACATGACTTTTCCATCACATTATATGCGTCATGCCGTAGCAAAAATTGACAAGTTGTTGTTACGGTCAGATAAATCTATTTTGTGTCACAATTATGCACTTTTACATTGCATCTACTCCTTTTTTAAAATTTTATTTTTTCATGTTCCATTTGTTTGAGTTTATAAGATGCCAACGTAGCATTAGTTTCAGGCTCTAAAAGTATAATACATGTAATATTTAAAAATGTAATTTAACATAAAAAAGATCATATGATTTAATCGTTCGACATTATTTAGCTTTTGTTTGTATGCTACTAGATTATATAAAATAGTATTGTTTTGAGAAAAATACCAAACCAAATCAAACTAAACAACAATGTTTAACTCTTGTTTGGTTTGGTGTGGAGTTAGCAACAACTTTGTCTACTAGGGATTTTTTTTTCAAAGGAGTAGGTGTAGTCTGATTTGTGGTTTAGATCTAGACTAGGCTGCACTAAGCTCCATCATGCCAACCCTTAATGTCTAATGAACAAAGATGAATGGTTGATGTGTGGTAAATGTAATGACTTCAGTTGAAATATTAGAAAATCAACCTTTTTTCAGGCATGGAGAATAATTTATTCAACATGCACTCGAGTTTCACACAAACTCACATGGATATTTTGATAGCTAATAGTTTCCCTTAATTCTCCTTTGCATGTGATAGGGGGAAATTCTAGGCATACACTCTAGATAGACGAAGTACTGATGGATTTGGTTGCCCATTTAGCCAAACAGACAACTAGTTGATTGGAGTGTCTTGTTTTAGGTTGTAGGAGAACACAAGGCTTGCTCCACAACCATTGTGTGAAGGCATTCATGATGAGTAGATAGTTAGGGCATGTGACTTGAGTATCTAGTAAGAACTTTTAGTGTGATAAACTATCAGATTCAATGGTGATGTGTCTAGAGTCCTCCATGACTTCCTATAGACCATGAAGGATTGTGAGAAGTCCACTTCTCAAATATCTTGGCTTCTAGTCTCTTTGATTCCTCCATAGAACCAATTACCATCCTAACCACATAGGACAAAGCTGGTAGTTGCATTGGAGTCCATTTTGCACACTAATTCATCTACATTGAGCTTCAATGTGAAAAAACATTAGAGAGGGGGTGAATAGGGTTTTTTCATAATTTTAAAATTAATTCAACCAAGCAACCAAAAAATATTGGAGAAAGAGACAAAGAAGTTTAGAGTGGTTCCACCCTTAGTAAAAACTAAGGGAGTCAGTCCACTACCCAATTGTTTCCAATTGGGATTTTGAAAGCACTTGTATTTTATTACATTTTTGGAGGATGTTACATAAGATACAAGTACCTTCCCAAACCTTAGGATAGCCTTCACCTAGAAGTAGTCTCACCGACCCTGAAGCAGCCTTCATCTTGAAGTAACTTCAAGCTCCCCCTTGAAGTAGCCTTCCTCTTGAAGTATCTTCCCATAAAGACAACCTTTTTGAAGTAATCCTAAGTTCGCCGAGCTACCTTTTCCACCTAAAGAAGCTCCTACAACCTCCTTTCCGCAACCTCCAACCTAGGAGTAGCAAAGGAGAATACAAAACAATAAGAAGGAATAAGAAAGAAGAACGAAAAATACACTTTACCACTTTAGCACAAGGCTTGAATCATATATCAAGCATTTTGATCTCCTATCCAATGTGTATGAACATGAAAGTGTAGTAGGTAGGAGATGCTACCCTATAGGACACAAAATCTCATCTTATGGAAATGATTTGCAAGTGAAGGATTGTTCAATTTCTCACAAGAGTTGATTCGCAATTGCAAGTATGTGTACTCAAGTGATTTTAGGTGTCCTAAGGCATGTCCTATTTATAGGAATGATTACAAGGGTCTAGGGACATTCTAGATACTTTCTAGGATGTTCTTAGTCTCAACTAGCTGTTAAGTATCTACTAATTACATTTGTAAAGGCTAGTTAATTAATTCTAAAAAGTGCAGTCATAACCTTTGTCGGCCAAAGTATTTGTCGACCGAATGTCTCTCAGTCGAGAACTTTGTAGACCGAGGGAAAGTCTGGAGTAAGTGTAATGCAGCATTCAACTCAACTCTCAACTACTTTTTTCCACCAATTCTAATGGCTATAGAACCTGCTCGAGGAATAGACGGGTGATTCTCGGTCGAGAAGATGGTTGACCGAGTGTGTCTCGGTTGAGAAGTAGTTCGACCGACGGAGTCCCTATTTTAGTGAATCTAGACATGTACTAAGTGTATGTATCAAAGTGACATTGTGATGCTATCATAGGGAATGACCTATCTAAGTGTTGTGAGTGGATAGGGAAGATATAAATGCTTGATTTAAATGATATCTAAGTACTTTTATATTATATGTTTGTATAAGTTTACATTTGATTACAATAAAAAAATAAGACACTTTTTGAGCATATAGATCTTCCAAGCTTAGCTATCCACCACCTTGAATTCTTATTCCTGAAATACTCAAGTAGCATGTTAGATCTACATGAACGAAATGTTCGTCATTTTCAAAACAAAGGGATTTTAATGATGTCCATTTAGCCAACAATCTCCCCCTTTTTAACGATGACAAACATTTCTAAATATATGAATCAAATAAGCTTAAACCATATTGAGTTTCATACCTGAAGTTTACCTTGTGTATACTTTCTCTTGTTGATAGAGTATGTGCTTATTATTCCTAAAGAAGTGTGGAACATAAAATCCAATTCTTTAGGGAATATAACACCATTTGATGTGAAGCCAAGAGAGTATGTATGAAACTCATTGATTGAGTATTTAAGATTTATATTATTTCTCCCCCTTTGTCATTTCAAAAAGATAACCATTAAAAACATGTTTTAAGACTCCCCCTTAATTAGTACTCCCCTACAATATGATGATTAAAAGAGCTAAAATATGTCCATTTTCAACCAAAATGTAAGGGTCGAAGAAACAAACCAATTTTTTAGAAGGATAAGCACAAATGTCAAAGAAAACATCTTCTAACAGAGTGATAAGTAATTTTTTTCTTATGTTATTAAATTGATCCAATGGAAGTGGTTTTGTAAAAATATCAGCCAATTGATCTTCTGTATCAACATAATGAAGGGATATATGTTTTTTAGAAATATGATCCCTTAGAAAATGATGGTGGATTTCAATATGTTTGGCACGACTATGTAGAATAGGATTATGTTCCAGGTTTATAGCGCTTGTATTATCACAATAGATAAGCGTGGATGAAAATATAAAACTATAATCATTTAAAACTTATTGCATATAAAGCACTTGAGCACAACAAGACCCAGATGCCATATATTCAGCTTCAGTAGTAGAAAGGGCAATCATGTTTTGTTTCTTGCTAAACCATAATACTAAGGCTCGTCCTAATAAGAAACAACTTCCTCTTGTGCTCTTTCGGTCAAGTCGACAACCAACGTAATCAGCATTGGTATAAGCTTTCAAATCCAAAGATTGTCTTTTAGGATACCATAAACCATAGTTTGTAGTGCCGGCTAAGTATCTTAGAATCCTTTTGACAACTTGAAAATGAGTTTGCATGGGTTTTGATTGAAATCTAGCACAAAGTCCAATGGAAAACATGATATCCGGTCTAGAAGCGGTTAAGTAAAGCAAACTACCAATCATAGCCCTATACAAAGAATCATCAATGGGTTCCCCATTTTCATCCTTGTCAATTTTAGTAGAAGTGGCCATTGGTGTGGTAGCATGTTTACAATGTTCCATTCCAAAATATTTTAAAAGTTCATTTGTATACTTCTCTTGGCTTATAAAAATTCCAGCATGTGTTTGCTTTATTTGAAAACCAAGAAAGAAAGTCAATTCTCCCATGAGACTCATTTCAAATTCCTTTTGCATAATATCACTAAATTGTTTACATAAGAATTCATTTTATGCACCAAAGATAATATCATCAACATAAATTTGAACAAATAGAAAGTTGGATTCATATGTTTTGAAAAATAAGGTCGAATCTGAATTTCCAATTGAAAAACTATTATCAAAGAGATAATTTTTTAGCCTTTCATACCAATTTCTAGGTTCTTGTTTTAACCCATAAAGTGCTTTTGTAAGTTTATATACATGCTCATCTTTACTAGGAATTTCAAAACTAGATGGTTGGGCAACATATACTTCTTCTTGTATTATTCCATTTAGAAATGCACTTTTTACATCCATTTGGAATAGTTTGATGTCTTTGTGGGTAGCTATAGCTAATAGAATTCTAATAGCTTCAAGTCTTGCCACGGGTGCATAAGTTTCATCAATGTCTATTCCTTCTTGTTGATTGTACCCTTGTGCTACCAACCTAGCTTTATTTCTCACTACTTCCCCGACTTCATTCAATTTGTTACGAAAAACCCACTTAGTTCCAATAATGGTTTTATCTTGAGATTTAGGAACTAAGTCCCATACATCATACTTAGTAAATTGATATATTTCTTCTTGCATGGCCAATATCAAATAATCACATTTTAGAGATTCAGTTACCTTCTTGGGTTCAGTTATAGATACAAATGCCATATTTACAACATCTCTAAAAGAGGAATGGGTTTTTACTTTATCATTAGGATTCCCAATGATTGGTTCCTGAGGATGATCTTTAATTAGTCTAGGAATGGGTTGTTGTGTCTCATTTTGTTGATCATTTTCAGCATTTTGATCTTCTTTAGTTGATATCTTAAGATCTTTAATTTGATGAGTAATATCAACTATGTCATTTTTTTCGGCATTTTGTTTTAGTTCTTCATGAAAAGTAATGTGAATGGATTCTTTAACTTTTCTAGAGATGGTGTTGTATATTCTAAATGCTTTGCTAGAAGATGAATATCCCAAGAAAAAAGTTTATTTGTGATTTAGAGTCAAATTTGTCTCTATCATCTTTTATGTTTAAGATATAGCAAGTTGAGCCAAAAGTGTGAAAATAATTAACCCTTGGTTTTTTATTAAAAATAAGTTCATATGGTGTTCTGTTCAAATGAGAGTGTATGGTTACTTTATTTAGCACATAACAAGCTATGTTTATGGCTTCAACCCAAAAGGTTTTAGATGTATTATGTTCAAGCATCATAGTCCTAGCCATTTCTTGTAAGGATCTATTCTTTCTTTCAACTATGTCATTATGTTGTGGAGTGCGTGGAGCTGAAAAATTGTGAGTGTAACCTTGAGATGTGCAGAATTCTTCAAATGTATGATTCTCACATTCTCCACCATGATCACTCCTAATTGTACATATTTTATTTTATAGTTGATTTTCAATATTTAAGAACAATTGTATGAACACTTGAATAGTATCATCTTTATTTGCAAGAAAATGAATCCATGTATATCTACTAAAGTCATCAAAAATAACAAAGAAATATCTTTTTCCACCAATAGATTGAGTTCTCATAGGACCAAACAAATCCATGTGAATAAGTTATAATGATCTAGTAGTGCTAAGCATTGTTTTTAATTTTAAAGAAGTTTTGCTTTGTTTTCCTAGAGTATAAGGTTCACAATTTTTAGGTTTGTCAAAAGATATTTTAGGTAAACCACGTACAAGATCATATTTAATCAACTTTTTGATAACATGGGAACTTGCATGACCTAATTTTTATGCCATAGCTGTAGAGATTCATCTTTTGGAAGAAGGAATTTTCCAATAATAGCTTGCATAGATTTAGGCCTAAGTATATATAAATTTCCTATTCTTTTTCCTTCATAAACAATTTCATTAGTGTTTTCAATCAATAGTTTACAACATTTTTTATTGAATAAGACATCATAGCCACTATCACATAGTTGACTAACACTAATTAAATTATGATGCAGACTATCAACAAGTACAACATTTTTTATTTGAAGATTTGTACCAATGTTACCTATTCCAACAATCTTTCCTTTTCCATTGTCTCCAAAAGTGATTGTTCCTCTTTTCTTTTCTTCAAATGTTTGAATGTCCTTTTTGTTGTTGTTCATATGCTTAGAACATCTACTATCAACCACCAAATCCTACAAAAGATATAGATTTTGGTACCCATGTGATGGTCCTCTTTGGTTAGAGTCATTTAACAAAACTAAATATAATTACATAATTGAACAATTGAATATTTTAGGCTGAATAGAACTACATTCGGTCGACAAATACTTCAACCGAAGAGTGTATCGTTCGAACATTTTGTTGACCGAGAGTGTTTTTATTTTACTGGTTGAAATAGGAGATTTCTTGGTCGACAATTATCTCGAACGATGTTGTCTTGATTGAAGATTTACTCGACCGGGATTGTTACTGTTTTTACAGCAAATTTCAGATTTGATACAAGTATTCCCTCGGTCGAATACTTTCTCGACTGAGGAGAGTCTCGATCGAACTATTTGTCGACCGAGGTTGTTTTTGTTTGTTTCCAACATTTTTTTATGTCAGTTTGAGCTAAAATCGTTGTAACATGCTAAGGTACCATTCCATTTAGTTGACATAAGACATTAAGATATTCAAATGAGGTTTTAGGTCAAATCTCAATATAATCATATTAAATTTTCTAAGTTTGGGGTCTTGGAACCCATACTAACTCAGCATCCTTTTTCTTGTAAGGAAATGTGAAGGAATAATGTCCAAGACGCAAGCAATAGTGACAAAAAATAGAGTCAATAAGATTTTGGGTTGTGTTCTTGGGTACAAATATGATCTTGGTCTTGTGTGCTTGAGATCTCCTAGGTTTAGGCTGATAAGAGTTTTCTTTTGGAACATATCCTAAACCTCTTCTTCCAATATAACCAGAAGAATTTTTTATGATCTTATCAAGAATACCATTATTTCTCAAGCTACTAACTTCTTTTTGTAACATAGCAACCTCATCCATTTCCTTTTTGATATCTAACTTTTCTTGATCTAGATTAGATGATAAAGCATTTCTTTCTTTAACAATAGCATCATAATCTAGATGAGTACATAGGATAGGTTGAGTCTGAAAATTATTTAGTTTTGTAAGCAATTCAACCTTTTCTTGAGAAAGAAGATCATAGATTGTTTCTAAATTAAGCAACTTCATACTGCAATCATTTAAAGATTATTTCAAGGAAAAGCTTTCAGAAATAATACTTTCCTTTTCAAAAGCAAGATTATTTAATCTAGCATACAAATCCTCATTAGTTTTAGTAACTTTCTTTAGTTTCTTTTTGTAATCAATATATTTGTCATGTGTATCTTGAAGACTAGCAATTAGATCTTCTTTTGGCAAATAAAAAAGGCTTACCACTTGAGAATCATCACTATTGTCTTCTTTGGCCATGAGACACTCCACGTTCTATTCTCCACTTTCACTATCACTTGAATCATCGCATGCAACTTTGTATACTTTTTCTCCCTTCTTCTTAGATGAGATTTTCTTCCCTTTCATTACTTTAGGACATTCATTCTTAAGATGTCCCTTCTTTCCACATTCAAAACACCTAGGAGAGGAAGAAGAAGAGGAACCAATAACTTTGTTAGATTTAAATCTTCTATATTTCTTACCATTTACAATTAGAGCTTCTTCTCCCTCATCTCTGTCACTTGTCTCATAACTTTATCGAGTGATGACCTTTATAGCCTTTAGAGCCATGTCCTTGTTTCTTCCTTGTTGAAGTTCACACTCCCGTCTTTCTTCCTCCTCCAAGGTTGCTTCATGTGCTTCTAAGTTGCCAATGAGTTTCTCCATCCTTAGTCAGGTGAGATCATTGGCTTCTTCAATTGGAGTCACCTTAGGCTTGTATTTGGAAGGAAGAGACCTAAGAATTTTAGACACTTGATATTCTTCACTAATAGCTTTATGTAATGCTTTCAAACCATTAAAAATAGAAGAAAACTTTGCATACATTTCACTAATAGACTCATTTGGCTCCATACAAAATTGTTTAAACTTTTGTTTAAGCATACTAATTTTGGAGTAGTTACTTGAACAATTCCTTCATAAGTAATAGAGAGTCTAAGACATATTTCATATGTAGTTTCACAATTTGATATTCTATTAAACTCGCCTACAGAAATTGAACAATAAAGGATACTTATAGCTTTTGCATTTAATTGGGCTAATTTTACCATATTTGCATCCCATGTAGCATACTTCGTTTGAGGAATAGTGTAGGTATTTGACACCATTCTCCAAAGATCCAAGCTAATTCCTTGAAAGTAGAATTGCATCCTCCTCTTCCAATAGTTGTAGTTGGTGACATCAAATGGTGGAGGTCTAGCTACAAGTGTTCCTTCTATGTTGAGGTTATTTAGTACTCCATCACCCATTTTCTTCAAGACTTGTTAAAGTTCCTTGAAGCCTGCTCTGATACCAACTGAAAAAACACTACAAGGGGGGGGGTTTGAATAGGGTTTTATGATAATTTTAAAATTAATTCAACCAAGCAACCATAAAAATATTGGAGAAGGAGACAAAGGCGTTTAGAGTGGTTCCACCCTTAGCAAAAACTAAGGGAATCAGTCCACTACCCAATTGTTTCCAATTGGGATTTTGAAAGCACTTGTATTTTATTACCTTTTTGGAGGATGTTACATAAGATACAAGTACCTTCCTAAACCTTAGAATAGCCTTCACCTAGAAGTAGACTCACCAACCCTGAGGCAACCTTCCTCTTGAAGTAACTTCAAGCCCCCCCCGGAAGTAGCCTTCCTCTTGAAGTAGCTTCCCGTTGAGATAGCCTTCTTGAAGTAATCCTAAGTTCACTGATCTACCTTCTCCACCTGAAGAAGCTCCTACAACCTCCTTTCCGCAGCCTCCAACCTAGGAGTAGCAAAGGAGAATACAAAACAATAAGAAGGAACAAGAAAGAAGAAGGAAAAATACACTTTACCACTTTAGCACAAGGCTTGAATCCTATATCAAGAGTTTTGATATCCTATCCAATGTGTATGAACATGAAAGTGTAGTGGGTAGGAGATGCTAGCCTATAGGACACGAAATCTCAGCTTATGGAAATGATTTGCAAGTGAAGGTTTGCTCAATTTCTCACAAGAGTTGATTCTCAATTGCAAGTATGTGTACTCAAGTGATTTTAGATGTCCTAAGGTATGTCCTACTTATATGAATGACTTGAAAGGGTCTAGGGACATTCTAGACACATTCTAGGATGTTCTTAGTGCTGAACTAGCTGTTAAGTATCTACTAATTACATTTGTAATGGCTAGTTAATTAATTCTGAAAAGTGTAGTCAGAACCTTTCTCGGTCAAAGTATTTGTCGACCAAATGTCTCTCGGTCGAGAACTTCATCGATTGAGGGAAAGTCTGGAGTAAGTGTATTGCAACGTTCAACTCAACTCCCAACTACTTTTTCCCACCAAGTCTAACGACTATAGAAACTACTCGAGGAGTAGACTCTGGTGATTCTTGGTCGAGAAGATGGTCAACCGAGTTGTGTCTCGGTCGAGAAGTAGTTCGACCGAGGGAGTCCCTATTTTAGTGTATCTAGACATGTACTAAGTGTATGTATCAAAGTGCCATTGTGATTCTATCATAGGAAATGACCTATCTAAGTGTTATGAGTGGATAGGGAAGATCTAAACGCTTGATTTACATGATATTGAGTACTTGTAAATTATATGTTTGTACAAGTTTACATTTGATTACAATAAAAAATTAGGTAATTTGAGCATATAGATCGTCCAAGCTTAGCTATCCACCACCTTGAATTCTAGTTCCTGAAATACTCAAGTAGCACGTTAGATCCACAGGAATGAAATGTTTGTCACTTTCAAAACAAAGGGATTTTAATGATGTCCTTTTAGCCATCACAATGTACCCACATTTGGAGGTTCCCATGGGGTTGCAGTTGGGCATGGAGTAGTTAGCTCCATGGTTTCATCTATGATTTACTATATATCAATCATGTGGATGGCTTGATATAATTGTATGCTTGTGTTGTTAGCGATAGTTTCATTCCTCTATTTACATATTAGATCTGATGTAATAGTGAACCAAACTGAGAAATATATCTCCCTATCTTAGTCCCTTTAGTCTTGATCAAACCAAATTCAGAGATTAGAATGATCTAAAACTCCAGCTATGAGCCTATTATTAATGAATTTCTATGTCTCTAGAAAAGTTTCATTTTGTAACATATACAAACTTGGCTATCCTAAACTAGAAACCCTAATTATCATGCTTGTATCCTAATGATCATATAATACACATAGTATAAGTAACTCTATTGTAACTATGATAATGCTTTGATGAAATGAAGCCTGATAAGATGATGACTTGACTATATGAAACTTAACCCTAGACTTCATGAGTGTTGATAAGGTATATGTGATGAATAGTGATTATGTTGATCTAGATAGTCAGTAACTGACTAACCCTAACATGTACCTACATGGTGACATTCATGACATTAGGTGCCATGATCACATATCATACATTAATACACCTAGTTTGGAGTTAATCTAACCATGGCTCGACATGTGAATCAGTTCATCAAGGTATACTATTTTTCACCTTTTTCACTAATACACATATAATGACTAAAATATGGTTAATAATTAATTGGAGTGACATAAATGTGCATAAATGGCTAATGTTTGGTTATATGCATATAAATTTGTAATCTAATTGGAATAAACATAATTGAATGATTCATCTGGACATTAATGTGAGTAATTGATGTAATGTGACAATAAAAGGATGTTTAGTGTAAGTGGAAATGATTAATGTGTTGTATTTTGAGTTAATCTTGATATTAATGGACTTAATGAGAAATTGGATAAAATAACCTATTTTGTGTGAGATAATCTAGTATAATTGTGATGGTGAAAATATAATGACATTAGAAATGCAAATCCTTAATATTGAGGATAATTTTTGTATATAATAATAAATACTATGATAATTGACCTAAACCCTAATTTTACTAAACCTCATACATGATAATCTCATAACGTAAATCTAAGATTAAAATTGGAGTCCTTAGGATCTCATTATCTTAGATGAAATGTCTGAACCAAATCAGATAATGCTTGATGTACCAATTTAGATTAAGAAGATAATTCTCAAATAATGTACTCCTAATAAGAATTGGACTTTGAACCATTTGATTAAAATGTCACATTGAGTATTTCACCGATTCACTGAGAGTTTTTGGTGTTGCATTGTTCCATCCTGATTTAGATTAGTCTCTGATCCAACTCCAGCTACCTGAGATGTGTCACCCGCTCACCCAGTTGTTGAGAGATTTAGGACTCTACAATCCCAATTTGTTTTACCTCATTTTTCTTATGTTTCTCTCCTCCTCATCTGAAACTCATCTTCTCTCTAAAATCCTCTTCTGATGCCAAATGCAATGATCCTTGAATCAAAGGGATTCCATCACCCTAGGTTCCCAATTAATGAGGACTTATCACATCTCCTTTGTTTCCACTTTCCAATCGAACTCCTTGCAAAATTAGAGCACCTCTCCTATAAATAAGACTCTTCAGACATCCATGCAACCATCTTCAATTTGTTCTACCATATATTTCATTCCCATTTGCCCTAGTGTGCATCCTCCTTACCAATCCAATTGACGAAGACAATCTAGGGTTTAATAGATGATCCTTGGATTACTGAAACCGTCATAGTGATAAGAATCTTCTCCTTGTACCTTCTCAAAATAATGAGTATCGTTAATTTCATCATATGATCTATTCAATGGTTTTCCCCAATCCATTATTGTTCTCAAATCAAATTTTGATGCCCTACTTGCTCGCTACCATCCATGATAATTTCTTTTCTTAATGCTTTATGGAGCTTGTTCATAGTTATTGACAATGTGGAAGACTAATATCTTCTTTTGGTCAAAAGTTTCTAAACTTGCTTCTCTTGATGCCATGGACACATTTTTTGTTAGCCTGTTACGACACCGTTAGACCCAAGTTATGGGTCCTTGAGTTATGTAGAACCTAGAGGATGTGATGATGATATGGATTTGCAATTTTCTTTTCAAAATAACTATGTTTTAGTTTGGGATCGACAGTAGAAGGTTCTGTTTTTCATTGCATAAGAAGAACATGTGAAGAAGACAACATCATGTCCTTTGACACATATGCACCCGCGTCTCTTTAATTGTGTCACACTTCCAATAGGTTTTTGTTGACCTTAATGCCCTTTTGATTCTTTTAATTTCACAAATTTGGAGCTCTATGAGATTACATGCATACCCGGTTATGTTATGGGGTATTATAATCACATGTTGAGAAAAAATGATCTTTGACAAACATTTTTTTTATAATTCAATAAGTTGACTTCATTCAATGATTCATTATAGTATGTATATTTATTAGAAAATCATATAAAGTTTTGTTCTAAAAATAGAATAAGAAACCTTGTCTGATGATTTAGGTGTGATAATCTAAATCCAATCTAACAAAAATTTGATATTTTAAGGTTTATAATATACACCTTGTATAATGATTTATATACTTAATGTATTATTAGGTGAAGTGCATGGGGTTTGGAGCCTAACCTTTTACATGTATATTTGAGGTATGTTGCACTATCTCATGAGTCATAATGAACAATTGTTAATTTTCTCTCTCTTTGTTGGACTTGATTGTGACATATTATCTTAAATTTCACATGTTTCAATATAGTTGAACTGATTGGATCTAAATCATGAAATCAGTTGTATGTAATGTTAAGTTTGCAAATTCAATTCTATTCTTATATCATAGTGTTATTTCATTAAATTTTCACCTTGGAGAATTTATTAATTCATATTCAATGGAAACTATAATCACTATATGATGGTTGTGGTTGTATTTTTGATCATGTTTATACATCTTTATGATGTATTTCTAATTTGGATACTATGTTGTGATGTGACTAAACTATTGCTTCCCTTCATATTTATAATGCATGTTTGGTTTGAATAACTTGAATAATGTACACTAGGTGGTATATCTCAAATGTGTGTATATCCTAGAAAGGTTGTAGATGGTGATTTATGTCCCTGGGTAACAGTTATGTGATTCCATTACTCCCTTAAAGATTATGGTGATGATCCCACAATATGTGGTTAAGGTGGTTATGGCATATTTTGTGAATTCTATTGTACTTGTTATTATCACGATAATCTGCATGCATAGTTCTTAGTTTTTATAGGTTGTTTTCTAATTTGAGATTTAAAGGCATGAATTGTTAATTGTAGCTATATTATTTCTTTATTTAATCTTTGTCTTACTATATGAATATTTCTTTTAATATACATTTGGATGCTTTCTTTATTTCTCTTTCCCTTGTCATATTATTTGATGTCCCTTTTTCCTAATGTTTTCCAATTGATATTATATGCACATACTGACTTTTATCCTGACAACATCCACTTTGTCTTCTCTTGTGGAGTATACTTCAAACCCCTAGGTGGAGAGTAAGGAGGCGTGGATCACAGCTGAGCATGACATAACAAGTATAATTGATCATTCTTAGGAGGTAGATTGAAGTAGTTATCTTACCCTCTGCAACTTACGTTCCTCTAGTTTTCTTTTTTGTACACACAATGTGGTAAAGAACACTGATAGACATAACTAATTGTTATTGTTAGAGTTTTGTCTTCTGCTGGTACATTTTGGTGAATGATAAAATACATACATGAATTAGATGTGTGTCCTCCCCAAGGCATGGGTGAACCTTGTTAAAGGGATAATGTTATGAGGAGTTGAGATTTCTTTATGGAATAACAACACAGGGAGAAGGTCAATTGTGATATGCATGGGGAATCCTTTTTATGAATGAGAACCAAGGTCTCCTTGAGAAATCAAGATCAATGGTGATCCTAGACTGAAGATGAAGAAATGCTGAAGAAAATAAGTTGTCAGACATTCCCTTAGTTGATTTTGACAAGTTCACTAATGATGTCTGCATTGATTGAGGAATAGTTTTTTTCTTTATGTCTTGGAGATCCTTGGAGGATTATTCTTCTTGTGTTCCTACTTGATGTTTCTTGTTGGATGCGGTTGGGACTTCCGAACCTATGAACAGATTTGGTGGCTTTTTCTTTGATATGGTATTATTGATGTTGCATTGTAACTCCATATGTTTTTGGTTAATGTAGTTTGCATCACTAAGCTCTTTGTGGATCCATTTTTTTCTCTAACAGTTGGGCACTCTCTGCATGGAGTTGATTTTCCTACTATTTCTTTTTGATGTTCCTTGGGAGGAACTAATTCTCTTAAAATTTGACTAGTTTTCTTCTAATCATGGTGGCGATAGGATTTGAAGTATGTTGCTTTACCTTTCTAGTTGTAGGAGTGCATATATATATATATATATATATATATACATATATATATATACATACATATATATACATATATATACATATATATATATACATATATATATATATGTGTGTGTGTGTGCCAAATATTTTGTTTTATTAAAATTACCAAAAGTGTATGAAGAAAACAAAGTCCCAAATATTCCTGATTAAATAAGGTTATATGCATTTGTCTATTTTAAATTTGATTAAGTAGACATTGAAAGGAAAATGTATGCATTATTAAAAAAATGAATCTACCTCCCTAGACAAGTATATGATCTATACTGATTTCTTAAAAGGAACAAAATATGTATCGAGTACAAATTATTCATTAGAATAGCTCTTGAAGGCGAATGTTGCTAATATTTTCATGCTAAAAATTCTAGTGATATATGAAGAACACTACAATGTTATAAAATTCTATCCTCACAATAAGAAATATTTTTCAAAAATTTCTCTATCTCTTACAAAGGCCTAACAAAGTATACTAATGTTAAAATTACAAATCAAGATACATTCATTGTTGGATTGATCCAATATGTCACAAACTTGTTTATATATGTGTATATATATATATATACATATATATACGTACACATATAGAAATATATATATATATATACGTACACACATAGAAATATATATATATATATATATATATATTTATACATATAATCATACATATATAGAGAATTCATTCACTAATGATGTGGGTAACTATGTTTTTGGTACCTGTGCAGATGGAAAAGTAATGTTTGGTAAGATTTTTAATATCTAGATAAAAAAGAAACTATGTTGTCAAAATAGTATCTATTAGAATAAAATGGAAAATTTTCCATAATAACCAATAACAAAGTGTTGAACAAATATGTAATTGTACATCCATTTCAAATGTAACTATTGTGCATGTAATGTAACTATTTGGAACATAATGTAAGCTTGTACGTGAGTAAATTAAGAAACTGTAGAAAAAGTAACAATTTCTGGAGTGGGTAGCTACCGACACCAGTATTAAAGATGAATGCATATACACATTTACACATATACATATGTATATAAAAGCATATACATTATATATATATATTTATATATATACATATATATACATATATATATTTACATATATATATATATCAATATATATACATATATATATATACATATGTAGAAAAGATAACTCAATTTGGAGTGAATGTCCCCACGTGGGGGTATTAAAGATAACTCATATAAATATGCATATATGCATATATATATTTAATATATACACATATATACACATATAAATATATAAATAAATATATATATATATGCATATTTATATATAGGCCATTCATTCACTACCTATGTGGCTAACTAAGGTTAGTTACCCATGCATCTATTTAGTAATAGGAATTAACATATTTATAATGAGACGACCAATGATATAATGAGATCACAAAAATTGTAATACATAGACTCATTTTGTAATACTATGTATATTGTTTTCATAAATATAATTTTTCTATATTTAGAGGGAGAATAAAAATTTCACATAGTAACTATAAAATGATTCTTTGTATTACCATTTTGGTTGTCTCATTATAGTTAGGTGCCTTTGTATTACAAAATAGATCCACATGTAACAAAAGTTACTTATTTGTGTGGGCTTTGTACACACACACACACACACACACACACACACACACACACACACACACACACACACACACACATATATATATATATATATATATATATATATATATATTCACTACTGGAGCAGGTAACTAACTTAAGTTACCTATGGATCTATTTTTAATAGAAAGGTACCTATTTGTAATTAGACAGGTAGCATTTGTAATGATATGACCAAGTTTGTAATAAAAACACTCATTTTTTATTATAGCATAAACTGTAATAATAAATATCATTTTTACTATAATCAGACATGTCATACAAAATGAGTGTTTGTATTACATATTTGGTCATTTAATTATAAACAATGTCTGTCTCATTACATATATGTATCTTCTTATTACAAAATAGATGCACGGGTAAGTAAGGTTAGCTACCCATGCAGGTAGTGAATAAATGGCCTATATATGTATATATATATACCTATATATATGTATACCTATATATATGTATATATATAAATATATATATATATATATATATAAATATATATATACATATATATATATGTATATGTATATAGATATATGTATATATATATGTATATAGATATATGTATATATATGTATGTATATGTATATATATGTATGTACATGTATATGTATATAAATGTATGTATAGGTATATATATGTATGTACATGTTTATGTATATATATGTTTGGACATATACATACATATATATATATATATATATATATATATATATATATATATGGGCTCATCTTTAATACCCATGTGGGTAGCTACCCGCGCACACTTCCTGATATTTTTATTTTATTTTTTTTCACAATTGTAGAGGAGCATTTTATCTAGCTCCCCAAAAAAATTGATCCAAAAATAAAATCATTTGCACCCCAAAATCAAAAAACCAGTCCATATATTTACTGACTGTATATTTTCTACGCAGTTACTCTTTTGCTCTCAAAGTAACTCTATATATCAATATAGTTACTCTTTTGATTCAGAAGAGTTACTCTAGTGTACCATATAGTTACTCTTTTAACCCCGAGTTACTCCAGCGGGTAGCGAAAATCTGGCTACCCGCGCGGGTAACGAATGAAAAACATATATATATATATATATATACCTATGGATCTATATATTCACTGCCCGAGCAGGTAACTAACTTTAGTTACCTGTGGATCTATTTTTTAATAGAAAGGTACCTATTTGTAATTAGACAAATAGCATTTGTAATGATATGACCAAGTTTGTAATAAAAACACTCATTTTTTATTATAGCATAAACTGTTCTCATAAATATCATTTTTACTGTACTCAGACGTGTCATACAAAATGAGTGTTTGTATTACATATTTGGTCATTTAATTACAAATAATGTCT